>JADLZK010009687.1:0-48557 GCA_015847255.1 Hyparrhenia diplandra
TTCCCTTTATTAGGTCCAAAGGTTTTAACAACAAGATTTGCAAACCAACCTTTTGATATCTCTTGGATACCTTCATATAAGCTTGTGCTTTTTACGGTTCTTGCGTTCTTCTTCCCTTTTATTAGATCCAAGCTTTTTACGGTTCTTGCGTTCTTCTTCCCTTATTCGGCGGGTGCTATTGTGCAAAACAGATCAAACATTCAAAGGCTGGGCGGAACTAGATTCCGGGCTTGCCGACGCATCCATGGTGACCTATAACCTGAAGCTAGGCGCCAAAACCGTCACATATATTCTCGACTATCCCAACGGCCGAGCCACCCCCAACTAGCTAGCTGGACCGGATCCAACCTCCCCTCCGACCCGTTACCACCCCCTCCCACGTGCGGACCACGCCGCCGACGCTCCGACTTATTATTTCGCGAGCGGGCGGTTAGCTGCCGGTAGCAGCGGGCGCAAGGCGGCGCAAAGCGGAAAGAGCAGGGGCGCACGACGCGCAGAAAAGGGGGGCGGCGCAGCAGAGGAGCGCGCGACGGGCACGGTTCGTGAACCTTCGTGGAAGCCCCTGGGCTGATCGTGGTGGAGCAAAGAAACGCATGCGGAGCTACAACCGGGCAAGGAATCGGGGGTGGGCGGCGTGAGCGGAGCGCGCAATGCCCTTCATCATCAGCGGGCAAATTATCAACACGGGATGCGCCGCTGGCACATGGATTAAACCGAGATCCGCGGCATGTGCCCGCACTGGGCCGACATCTCCTTTGCCGTGTCGGTAATGCATGGTTGATTACCGACATCTCCCTCGTTATGATTTGTCCTATTGTTAAGTGAATTCGACATCGACTGCTCAAAGATAGTTGATTACCGACATCTCCCATGTTGTGATTTGTCCTATTGGGTGTGTTTAGCACCCCAAATTCCTCCCAAATTCCACTATACAAAAAAGAAGATTCCCCATCACATCCGTCGGCCAAGAAACATGTATGGAGTACTAAATATAGATAAAAAATTAAACTAATTATACAGCTTTAGATGTACATTGCGAGACTATTCTTTTTTGAGCCTAGTTACGCCATGGTAGGATAATATTTACCACTAACAAACGAAACGTGCTACGTTGTCCATCCAAAATTTTGTTAAATTTTGGGTGCTAAACACACCCATTGTTAAATGAATTCGACATCGATCGCTCAAGAATGCATGGTTCTCGCCTCGGCCGATTATGAGATACAGGTACCTTTTTGCCCTTTTAGTGGAGCAATGCAAATCGTGGATGATTACTGAATTTTAGCATTGCAACTCTTTTCAAGAGAGCGTGGGGGATTACCGCAAGAACTAGCTTTAAATAATTGACATGCTAGTTCGTGCAAATTATCGAGCCCAAATCAATTGACTATGCAATCATGTAAATTTCGATTACTAACGAGATAGAAAATACACACACATGCAAAAAAGTAATCGAACAAATCAGAGATTAAGCGCATTAGTGTTACCGGACATACACACACAATTAAAAGCAAAGTATATTTACTTGACGTGCTAGTTGTGTGAAATTACCGAGCCTAAATCAATTGGACTATGCAATCGTGCAATGTAACCGCAAACAGACGCCCCCGAACCCTAATCTCAAAGAAACGCCAGATACCCTAATCTTACAAATTATCGACCATCGACATCGAGCTATCTACACTAGTCTCAGCAGACGCCATAAACCCTAATCTCAGCAACATGCCCCGAACCCTAATCTCAGCAAACGACATGAACCCTAATCTCAATAGACGCAATACACACTAATCTCAGTAGACAACATGGACACTAATCTCAGTAGACACCCTAAACCCTAATCTCAGTACACGCCCTTAACCCTAATCTCAATAGACGCTATATACACTAATCTCAGCAGACACCATCAACCCTAATCTCAGCAGACGCCCTGAACCCTAATCTCAGCAAACGCCCTATACCCTAAATCTTACAAATTACTGACCATAGATTACTGAGCTATCTACACTAATCTCAGCATACGCCATAAACCCTAATCTCAGCAACACGCCCTGAACTCAAATATCAGCAAAAGACATGAACCCTAATCGCAATAGACGCTATAGACACTAATCTCAGTAGACAACATGAACACTAATCTCAGCAGACACCCTAAACCCTAATCTCACTACACGCCCTTAACCCTAATCTCAATAGACGCAATATACACTAATCTCAGCAGACGCCATGAACCCTAATCTTAGCAGACGTCCTAAACCCTAATATCAGCAAACGCCCTGTACCCTAATCTTATAAATTACTGACCATAGATTACTGACCTATCTACACTAATCACAGCAGACACCATAAACCCTAATCTCAACAACACGCCCTGAACCCTAATCTCACCAAACGATATGAACCCTAATCTCAATAGACGCTATATACACTAATCTCAGCAGACAACATGAACATTAATCTCAGCAGACGCACTAAACTCTAATCTCAGCAGACGTCCTGAACCCTAATCTCAGCAAACGCCCTTTAATCTTACAAATTACTGACCATAGATTACTGAGCTATCTACACTAATCTTAGCAGACGCCATAAACTCTAATCTCAGCAACACGCCCTGAACCCTAATGTCAGCAAACGACATGAACCCTAATCTCAATAGACACTATACACACTAATCTCAGTAGACAACATGAACACTAATCTCAGCAGACACCCTAAACCCTAAGCTCAGTACACGGCCTTAACCCTAATCTCAATAGACGCTATATACACTAATCTCAGCAGACGCCATGAACCATAATCTCAGCAGACATCCTAAACCTTAATCTCAGCAAATGCCCTATACCCTAATCTTACAAATTACTAACCATAGATTACTGAGCTATCTACACTAATCTCAGCAGACGCCATAAACCCTAATCTCAGCAACACGCCCTGAACCCTAATCTCACCAAACGATACGAACCCCTAATCTCAATAGACGCTATATACACTAATCTCAGCAGACAACATGAACACTAATCTCAGCAGACGCCCTAAGCTCTAATCTCAGCAGACGCCCGAACCCTAATCTCAGCAAACGCCCTATACCCTAATCTTACAAATTACTGACCATAGATTACTAAGCTATAGACACTAATCTCAGCAGATGCCATAAACCCTAATCTCAGCAACACGACCTGAACCCTAATCTCAGCAAACGACATGAACCCTAATCTCAATAGACGCTATACACACTAATCACAGTAGACAACATGAACACTAATCTCAGCAGACACCCTAAACCCTAATCTCAGTACACGCCCTTAACCCTAATCTCAATAGACGTTATATACACTAATCTCAGCAGACGTCATGAACCCTAATCTCAGCAGATGTCCAAAACCCTAATATCAGCAAACGCCCTATACTCTAATATTACAAATTACTGACCATAGATTACTGAGCTATCTGCACTAATCTCAGCAGACGCCATAAGCCCTAATCTCAGCAACACGCCCTGAACCCTAATCTCACCAAACGATATGAACCCTAATCTCAATAGATGCTATATACACTAATCTCGCCGCAGACAACATGAACGCTAATCTCATCAGACTTCCTAAACCCTAATCTCAGCAGATGCCCTGAACCCTAATCTCAGCAAACGCTCTATACCCTAATCTTATAAATTACTGACCAACATTTGCCCTAAAAACAATTTTCTTGGTATAGGGGAATTCTTTTCAAAAGAAACTTCCCGAAACACATTGCCTAATAGGGGGCATGTTTTCGAGAATATAATTACCCCAAAACCCATTGCCTGGTAGGGGGCATGCATTTAAAACGACACTTGCTTCAAAACCTTAAATTTAACAATTACTGAAAACTAATGAAAAATAAACAAACCCTAAACTAGGATTAGGGTATGCATATAGCTTAGCTAGTCCGTGTTGGTGCAAGCATGCAAAGATGAAAACTCATATTCTCTCTCTTAGCTCAAATACTACAACAGAAATGATATATTTATTTACAAAAAGAATGGTGGTGACCTTTGTTATTATAGTAAAAGGCTCAACGGGACGAGAAACAAGCAAACGACCCACATATATTATTGAACACCAAACATATTACTGAGCTCATATAGACCAAGAAAAAAAAAAATTACAGTTATTGGGCATATAAACCATATAGAACTAAACATATATTACTGGACATGAGCACATATAGACCCTAGGAAAAAGGGATGGTTACTGAGCACATATAAGACTTGCTAAGCTAAAAAAACAAGATAGTTACTGAGCACATATAGGTGTTACTGACCAATCAGACAATATATTACTAAAGATATATTACTGAATATTAGGGCATACAGACCATATATATACTTAACATATATTACTGAACAAAGAGCAAATATAGACCATATATATAACTAAACAAGATCTTGAACATGTGGACATATAAGTGTTGCTGAGCCAAAAAACTATTCCACACTAACTAAAAGATCACTACAGCAATGCATCCGTCATGCTATCTTGTGAGGGGTTCGTGCTATGACTGGGAGCTATAGCGCAAATCTGAGAGGGAAATCCTTGCTGCTTTCATTTAGCTTGTGGAACATCATGTAGTACAACGCTTGAGCCTTGTATTGTTATCCCAATTCCTGCAAAAAGGGTACAACGCTTGAGCTTTGTGGAAACAGGATCTAGTGCTTTTGATCTATTTGGGTACAGAGAATATATTACGTAGCATACATTACTGAACACAAAGCAAAAATTACTGAACATTGAGGCATCTTGAACTTGGGTTAACTGAACATTTATTAGCAAGCACAATCAAATTAATGATTACTGAAAGCTAAGACAGATTGGCTACTGAAAGATAATGAAAAAATTAAAAGAAGTGAACCCCCTGAGGATGATTAGGCTCCTCACTCTTTGTCATCAATGTTGGCATAGGAAAGGCTTGCTTGGCACGCTTCACACCTGCAACCTTAGTCCTCACGTTCTGGATTTGCTTCTTTAGCGGCTGCCGCACAATGAGTAAGCCTTACAGACTGCATGACGCGTTCTTGATGATGGGCAGCCTTCACCAACATCTGCCACGTCATCTTCATCCTCTGAATAGTAAGAAGAAATTGATTTACTAGCAAAAAAATGCACAAAAAAAACTTAAAAAAGCATGAAAAATGAAGAGAAAAACATCACTATTGCACATGTAGAGAAAGCTTGACCATGTTTTACAAAATCAACAGGAGCTTTGACATATAATGAAGCTTGTCCATTTAGTATTACTGAACCACAGAATTACTGACGGGAGGAAAAAATTGAACTAGATATTACTAACCTAGAAATTACTGAACCACAGAATATATGCCAAAAAACTGTGAACTGTGATAAGCTAATATGAAACTACATATGCGCTAATAAAAAAATGAAGATAAAAAATATAACCTAACAAAACAAGACCCGGAGGAATAGTAGACTTGGGCAGTTGCAACTGGGGAGGATCCCTTCCGCACGCTGGAAAAAAAATGCAAACAATACTTACTAGCGGCAAAAAACGATTGCTTAACACATGAAAAACAAAAAAAAAGAACCTTCAGAGAGGGATGAATAAAATTACTAAACTACTAGTGAACTACTGAAGTACTGCTATCAGGATTATTAAAACAAAACCTTGTTCATTTAGGTTTAGTGCACATTATGGCTACATGATTACTGAATCACCAAATTTATTACCAATATTGATACACAATTACTAAATTTACCAACAATGGTTGGAACTAATTGCACAGAAAGGATGCTGACAAAAACAGAATAATAACCACATTCCCTACTGGCATGGCATACATGTTCTAATGAGATAAAAAAATAAAAATCAACTACATAATACAAACCCTACTACCCAAAGCCACTACTATCACCTTTACTGAACTACCAGCATGCTTAAAACTAACAACATATTGCGCTACTGGACTAACACAATAAGGCGTGGAGCTAATCCATTACTGAAGAAAAGCTCTTGTTACTGCATTACGAGGTCGTTAGTGATTCACTTGGCCAATTGACTGTCACTGCGGTCTATTCCATGAAATTGAGAAATACAAATGGTAGCATTCAGTAATGCATTACCTTTTTATGTAGCATTCAGTTCTATAGTTCTGTTTCAGACTTCTCAGTCGCACTCGTTTCTCTCCCCCAGACTGGGCATTCGTCCTCTACCACTGACGCATCAGCACATGCATGCAGCGAAGATCCATCCATCTGCCATCGCCACTGTTGCTAGTGATGTGCTAGCTGTCGTACATCAGGACGCCGTCGCCCATAGGCCACCGCTGCCCGAGCGAGTGGAGCTACCGAGCCCGTCGATCAAACACCGCCGCGGCGGGGGCGCTGCTGTACCAATACGTTGGGCCCTGCGTCCGCCGTGTGCTCGCGGATCAGGGGAGCGTTGCCCTGGAGGCTGCCGCCGTGGTTGGGGCGGCGTTCAGGTGGAGGGACGGCCGTCATCGCGTAGAGGAAGGTGGAGAAGGCCGGCGCGCGTCGCCGCTGTAGGTGGAGAAGGGTCTGCGCGCGCCGCCACTGCACACTGCCGCTCAACGACGCCCACCCCTAAGAGGGGACTGGCCTCCATCAGCGAGGCATGGGGGGCGAGGTGTGTGGAGATCCCCCCGAGGACGACGCCGGAAATCCTCGCCGAGCATTCCCGACACCGCCCCCCGCGCCCAAATCGCACGCCGCCGCCCGCACTAGACCCAAAATCCCTCACCGGAGCGCAGCCAGGCAGCCGCGAAGGGCGGTGCAGAGGCCACTAGCGGACGCATCCGGAGAGCATCGCCCACGATCCCGACGCCGCCCCCGCAGGAATCGCCGCCGCCGCCCCGAACGATATCGCCGCCGCCGCCGTGAAACAGGACCGCGAAAAGCTACGAAGGAAACGGGTTTGGGTGCGAATCAGAAAGGGTGCCAATGGGATGGGTGGGGGACCGGGCGAATTACTGGATCGGTGAGTGCCTGGTGCAGGACGGACAGGTGGGCTGGATCGGTGGTGCCTGTCCGGTTCGTTGGTTGGGTGACTGGGGTGTAGAATTCTACACCTATATATATATATATATAGGGTGCGCACTTTTCTATACACCTGCGCCAGTAGTTACACCCTCCTCTAAACAGATTTGAAAGTAAGCATTGGATCCATTATGTGAAAAGGTACACCGCCTCAGACGTCAACCGCAGCTTAGCTTTTCAAAACTGCATGCCCGCATGCACCGCATGCATGGGTTCTTTTCAAAACGAGCCCGTAGTATGCGTACATACTTTTTAATTAGAGAGTATGTCCATATACTGATGGACGAAGTGTATATATATGTATATCTCTCATTTGAAAATTATGGTTGATTTGAGACGACACGGATGCATGTCGTATACTAGCATTTTCTAAGTACAATATATTTATGAAACAGTATATATTAATTAAAGTATGGGTATATACCTTTCAATTATAGTATGTATTCATACTATATATTAGAAGCACGTATGCATTCTACTCGTACATATTATTTTATTATAAAGTATGTGTATATGTGGATACTGAACTATGCTTAGTATATACATATACTTTTTTTTGTTTGAACAAATGAGTATATGTATATGTAGATACACGGAAGTATATGCTTAGTATATATACATACTTTAATGACAAATGAATTTATGTACATGTAGATACCTTTCCTTGGACAGGAAGTATGTCCACATACTTTAATAAAGTATGGCCGCATACCTTAAGAAAATGAGTATATTTGTATACTTGTACTTAGGAGTATATTAATATACTCAAGGGATTATTTAGTGCTTTTCTTATAGAAGTATGTACTTTCACCTGCATTTTTCTGGGACAAAAAAAAATATACGCTTGTATATACTTTTGGCAAAGTATTAATACATACACCGTGCAGTATGTACATGTTTATGAGTATGAAACCATACATGATTAGAGGGAGTATGAGTACATACATGATTACTGTAAGTCATAAATACGTGTTGGCAGTGCGCCGGACAGAGAAAACGTGAATATGGATACACATGTTTATTCTATGAAGCATGAAGTGATGCTCAATCTAAAAAATGGAAGTATCCGAGGGTACTCAAATTTAAAAGGGTCTCCGATCTAATCTGAGTATACAATGATAAAGTGACAACGATATGCCTGGTCCTGATCTTCTCCGGGTAGTTGCACAGCCTGAAATCGTCATATCCACGGGTCTGACCTAATCTGAAACAAGAAAAAATCTAGATCACAAACCAATAACATGCAGATTTCTACATGTGCGAGAAAAGAAGGACGCCACCAACAGAAAGGAGAAACGCCTCAATGCAAAATAAGGTGAATTGATTCAAGCAGCAGTGCGACAGCAACCCGATCAATGGAATCTACCGGCTTTGGGATTTGATTGCAATAAACAAATCGATGACAACATGAAAGATTAGTACTGTAGTCTGTCGAGTCTTAACCAAACCTGGATTCAACCGTGTCCCTGCGCACTCGGGGCTAGGAAGCCACCGGCCCAGCGGAGACGACGCACACGGCCTCGTGCACACGATCTACGACGTCACCTGCCGCGGGGAGACGGCGCACGCGGCCAGCGCGAGCAGTTCGTCGGAGACAGACGGACCGCGTGCCGCCGCCGCCGCCGCCAGGATGAGGCTTGCCGTCGACACCGGGAGTGGGGAGAGCTCGTACAGGACAAATACCAGCCAGATGTATGTTCGTGAATGAATGAATTAAAATTAGTAAATATAAGCCGGCCGGCGACCGGATGATGACCGTGAAGATCGGATCTAGTAGATGGCGACACGAGGTTGGTTAGATGATTTACGGTGATTGACTATCGGGTCCGCCACCTGACCCGCTAATTGAAGCGCGGAAGGCCGGCACCACATTGAGTACGTGCAAATACTAGGGGGTGTAACTACACCTAGTATATATATATATATATAGAGATAGAGGTATGATATATATTAGGGACTGATTAATATTCAGTCCCCGAGCCCAACTTAACGAGCCGCACCGAGCCCGAATGGTCGGTAGCGAGCCAACCCAGGTGCCCTGGCGCCGGCGCACGTTCCCCCATCCCTCCCGCACCCACCTTTCTTCCTAATATCCATTTTTCTTTTTTTTTTTTTTCCGTTCTATAAAATTCTTTTTCCGATCGACCATTTTGTAAAGAAAAAGAAAAAAAAAAATCTCCAGATCGTCAAATCGTGGGTAGGCGTCGGTTTCGTCGCCTCCTCCACCGCACAGGCACAGCTCGTCGCCACCTCCGCCGCCGCAGCCCCAGCTCACCCCTCGCCTCCACAGCCTCCGGGGCGGCTTACGCGGCCTCCGACGCCTCCGCACCGGCGAGCTCGCTGAACCTGGCCATGGCTGTTATACCCATACCTCTCCTCGCATATCGCCTCCCCAGCGGATCCAACTGTCACCGCCATCCTCCCCTCACCCCCATCAGATCGCCGCCGCCTGATTGTTCCTGAGGGTCATATTCTCGCCCGTGACTCGTCAAAAGCTCCCGTCCCAATTTCCCGAGAGAGGCGACTCGCGGCGAAGCCGTCAGAACCGTCCGCTCCGGCGTGTGCTCCTCCAACACTGGTGGCAAATCCAGGTGCCCCTCCTCCATATCCCCTTCACCAGTTCCTCATTTGCACCATCTTCTCCCTCCCTCTCATCTTCCCGTTCTCCTTCTTGATTTGATTTGATGATTTGAATGCAGGATGCGTTCCCTGGAGCGTCTCTTGTCAGCGCAGACATGGAGGAACCACGTGGTCAGGAGCTCCTCTTCACTAGCAGCAAGGTGAGGTTGTCTTGACTGCCAATGCTGGTTCTTTTCTATTGCAATGCAGATTTCTGCTACTCGTGGGTGGGGTAGGATTTGGTTCTGTAGCTGTGATCAATACCATTTGTGGATGCACTGTCCTGATTACTGTTCTCAAGAATATTAAGCTGAGTATTTGCAAAAAAGAAGTCTGCGTTTACAATTTAAAGAACTTAAGAGTAATGTTGTTTAAATACTACACCTTTGTTTGGTATCTTCAATTTATCGAGTACCTAGCTACTTTATGTGATTGGGCAAACGAAAGGTCAAATATTTGTTTCTTTTTTATATGGGAGATTGGAAAAATTCTTGCGCAGGCAAGAATCACTATTTGGATTAGTCATTCCCAAGCTTAACTTTCGACTTTGGAACTACTGTGTTCCTTCTTGACGTGGTGCAACAATTTTGGTTGCATGCTAGGTGCTCTAAAACAATTTCCGCTCAAATTATTTATGAGATTTTCGTGGAGATGCAGGCTTGATTTGTGTTTGGTATTGGTCTATGGCATTGTTTGGTCCAACTTTCTCTTCCTGGGGAATAAGAGTAGTCCGTGCGTAGCACTGCTGAATTTAGAATGTGGATGCCTTGGTGTTCTAGTTCTTTTACCCGGCCTGAATTTAGAATCTGGATGCCTTGGTTTTCTAGTTCTTTACCTGGCTTGGATCTTGTATTTGTTGGTTTTTTACTTGCATAACAAAAAAAAGGGTAATATTTCCAAAATAGGGCCTGGAAGCTAGAAGTGCCCAGTCTTTATAACAATATACGTGAAATTACTTGTTTGTCTTATCTCCTCTCCTTATCATTCAAGTTTACGATGTCTAGAGTTTAAGAACCAGCAGGCTCCTTATCTACATCGTTGATCAACCCAGATGAACTTTCTATTTTTGGATTTATTCTCTGAATTTTCATGAGGCTTATGTAGTTATGTGTCAATTTTATTTCTGCATCCCATGACTTGCTTGATCTTTTGCTGGTATAGTTTTCTTGAACTGGATTCTGATTTTGTTCCACTGAAACTAATTGTAAAAAAAAGAACTAATGTATGATTTTGTTCCACTGAAACTATTTGTAAAAAGAACTACTGTATGAGACCGCTGCTAATAGTAGCAGTTGATCCCCATTATGTTCGGTTGTATCTGTCTCTTCTCCCACCACCACAGATGCATCTAGCCCTACATGTTTTTTTCCTTTTGTTTTCTTTGCTTGGCTTGTTTGGACATGCTGTTGATTCATATTTTTGTTTAGTTAAAGATTGTAGCATCAAATAAACTTCCTTTTTGTATAGTTAGTAAGTCACATCTATGAATTAAACATGCCTCTGATTTATGGTGAACTTCCTTTTTGTAGTCAGTAAGTCACATCTATGAATTAGACATCCCACCACCACAGATGCATCTAGCAGTGCATTATTTCGAATGCGACTTTTGTCAACTCAATTTCTGAACAGGATAAACTGTATACCTAGATTTGTTAAATCACTAGCAAGTATTTTTTATCTTAAGGATAAGGATCTACACTCGCACTGTTCCAGTGCATTTTTTGTGTGACCTTAAATGTATGTATGTGCTATATGTTATCCTATTCCAACAAACTACAATGTTTCACTAGTTTTATCAAATGCCAGAGATCTCAATCCCATTTTAAAAATCCACTTTACTCTGAATATTATTAATTATGCTTCATCTGGTTGGAGCTAGAATTTTCATCATTGTTATTTATCATCTTTTCTTTTTTTTGTGCAGATCCCACTTGGGCACTAGATCACTTGTGGTGCAATATCTTTCACTTGCTGACCTTCAATCCATCTATCAGCCCAAAAGAGAGTTTCTAGTCTGTTTCTTAAAGATTGCATTCTATCTGAAACAAAGCCAGAAGTGGGATCAGAGTTGCTAGAGGCTAGAGTATCAGAACAACAGTCTGGATATCTCCTACACGGTGCACTGCTAGACAAGTTTTGCATGCCCACAATATGTTTGATTTATTTCCTCACGGATGGATAACTTATTCTTATCAATTTATTCATTCTGCAAGGTATGTTTTGCATGGAAAATATGCACATCTCTTTACCATGTTTTTGAAAACCTTCATTCAACAACTTCCTAAACTCATTTTCTTCAGCTCCTTGTGTCCCATGGTCAAATCATACATGTTATCGTACTGATAAATTAGATGTTTGTTCCAATTCTTTGTACTGAAGTATGAACTCAAACAAATTAGTTGTTTGTTCCAATAAAGAGCTGACCAAATATATTATCCATGCTAGAAGGCTTTAATTCACAATAATCATACATGCAAACAGTAAATGAATGTTTTGTCATAGATTAGCCAAATGCTAGTCAGGCTGCTCCAAGGGAAGTCGCTGTGGGTTCTCCTTAAGCAATACAACTTTCCTGTTTGAAAGAAAAGAGTCCAATGCTAATTTATTTGATATTGGCTTCTGTTTGAAGGTGTGTCTACGCATGTTTTTTAGGTATGAGATCCCATACATGTATATTTGCTGCTAGGTTTGCTGGACTCTACAATTGTTTTTTTTATGATTTCGGCAATGGCTTAATTTTTCTAGATTGCAGATGTTGGAATTACTGTTGTGTTCCTGGTTGACGAGGTGCGCCAATTCTGGTTGCATGCTAGATGCTTGAAGCAAATTCCATTCAAATTATTAATGAGGTTTATTTTTCGAGTTGCTGACATGACGATTGCAATGCTACTTTTCTTTCTCAGTCATGGTCTAGTTTGAACCTATATTCCTTTAACCTATATATGTGTTTGTATTTGTTAGATCGCTGATCTATAAGTGTCGTTAGTTTATTGTGGAAAATAAGTGTCGATGCTATAGTGACTAGTTACTTGAATAATGCCATAACTTCCCATCCTAATTATCGTCTTGGGATATTTGAAATATCGTAACTAGTTTTACTGTAGATTGGTCTTGTGAAATTTACCTGCAGTCAGCTCCTATTCATAGCAAGAATGACATGGCAACTCACGCCTGTGAAATTCTGTTTTTATCTGTGCATAGTACATTTGAGCATATACTGATCTGCATAGGATTTTATATACAATAGATACTATGGTTCCTTGTTGCTTCAATCCTTTTCCTTTTTATCCCCGAATAGCTTCATTTACATTTTGGTGACCTCAATAATTCCTCTTGTTAGCCAGGCAAACCTGAGAAAGTGCTTGTTTGTTGTTAGATTCCTATTTGTACTTTTTAATAAAAATATTTATGATCCGACTATTATGCCTTATTCCCTTTTGGCTCACACATTGGATTTCTTGATGTCACAAGCTAATACTTTATTCAGCATAGCAGGAAATCTGCAAGCAGAGAACTCAGAACAACATGGGAAGACCCAAGTGCACTGCAGAGGTCAGTTCCTCTACACACTTGCAGTATAAATGTTGACAGACCACTTTCAGTTTTCATAGATGAAAATTCATTACAAAATACGGGTCCTAACATAATACAGGCAAATAAAATAACATGACACACCTTGAAACAGAAGGTAATAATAAATAAATCAGCATTAAGCCTGCTGAGTGCTCAAAGGAAGTCTCACAATGTATTTTTTTTCAAGCCACTGGGATTCTTTAAAGTGACCCAACTGTTGAGTAATAAGCTTGTGGTAAATATCATATTATCATGCTAGAGGACTATGAAAATAATGGTCCCCAACTGTTAGAGGACTCTGAAAACTAATAGGAGCAAAGGTATTTTGGGCATCTGGTGTATGTAGTCACTGGCTTGATATGTCATTGTTTTTTAGTGCAGTGATATTCCAATATTATTTCGCCTCTAGTTTCCATTGATATACTTCATTTTTGGGGGCTTGCACTCACGAGCAGTTTTTTCTTTTTCTGTTTCTGTTTTACAATTCTACTATTAATTCGATGTGCAAGTGCTACTATCAATTCATTATGGAAGATTTACGATTTATATCGGTGATACTTTTTTTGCAAGATCTCTTAACAGATATGAAGGCTGAGCTACTGCATTACCTAACTTCCCATCAAGAGAACCAGGATCACAATAAATTTCTTCAAGTTCTGCCTTGAAGGAGTCTCATTTTATAAAGTTAGCAAGGTCACTTGGGAAAGCTGTGATTAGCATCTTACGTGGCTCATGACCAACACTGCCATGTTGTCCAATAGTCTGGAGGAGATATTTGTGGTTTCATTGTTGTCTAAATAAATTATGTGTCTTAAGGATTGACGACGCAACATATGTTTTCAACATCATGAGAAACCTAGGGTGGGAAGAAAATGAGTAGACCAAATGATAAAATAATGTATTTGTGGTTGGCATAATGAGTTATTATTACTATTTACGTGCAGTAATTTTTTTTTTTTAGTGTTTGATCTTGCTGAACATTTGCCCTTACTGTAAGTTTCATTAATTGAAATAGCAAATAGTGTCGATCAAAACGGAAGTCTGATTTCATTATTTATCATAAGGAAAGTATATAGTTTAACTACTACTTGCCAAAAACAGGAGAAAAACAATGGACATAATCTTAATCTCAAAACAAGAAGACTTGAGGAAAGTTTTAAACTATAAGGTAAATAGGACAGTCAATCATGTCTTGATATTTGTAAATCCAGTTCGTGTGAAGAAAAACGAACAAAAAACTTGCAAAATTGTTTGCGTGAAAAAAAAAGCAAGAACAGGAAAATGAAAATCTGTTTGCGTGAAAAAAGACAAAAGAGAGATGGTGTGAAAAAAAATGGAAAGAAGAAAAACGAGATACGGTCCAGGTTGCTCCCGTGGAAAAAAAAAAAAAAAAAAAAAAAAGCTCCTGTGACAAAAACGAAAAAAAAACGATTCATGGACATGTACGGACGAAACCGGTGGGATAGATCAGGTGGCACGGACGTATGGTGGGCCGGGGTCCCTCCCTGCGCGGAAACGTCGGGCGGGCGTGGGGGTCGGGGACTAATTAATAATCAGTACGGGGGACTAATTATTGCATTTATATATATATATATATATATATATATATATATATATATATATATATATATGTATATATATATATATATGCGCTTATCCTACACTAGGGTATTATTCTACACCCTAACACCTAAACCAAACTAACCAAACTGACCGAACACACCCGACTGACTAAACCAGGCAACCCACCCGACCCGGCAACTGCTCCGCGCCCCGACCCATTAACTCGCGTGACCCCGTTTCCTCCTAGCCCATCCTGATTTTTTTTTTTTTTTTGCGTGGGCAGGCGTTTCACGGCAGGCGGCGGCTGGCGATTCGCATGGGGGCGGCGGCCCGGGGGGCGGCGGCCCGGTGGCGGCGCCGCGCTCGGGGGCTCTCCACCCTACCGGCAGCGGCTCTCCCTCCCGATCTGCACCCATGGCGTCGTCTTCCTCCGCAGGCGGCAGTCCCCTCCTGATCTACACCCATGGCATCGTCTCCCCCTCTGCCGGCGGTGGCCCCTCCCGATCCTGCGCACATGGCGGCCCTTGTCGGGCGCGGCGTCCCCCCACATCACCAGCAGCTGCGGCGGCTGTGACCCCTTCCCCACCGGCGAGGAGGCCCTGCGTAGACGGTAGCAGCCGCGCGCCGCAGAAGGCACGAGGGGCCTCCATGGTGAAGCGCAACGGACGAGCAGGTGGCAAGGAACTCCGGTAACCATCTAGCCACATGGTCCTCTATCATCAAACCTACACAGAATGCGCTCATGGTGTGTATTTTTGATTCACTGATTTTGATTTGGTTTTCTGTAGATCCTATATGGGTTGGTTCGATTCATTTTTGTTTCCATGGGGGCGTTGAGCATCTGCTGCTGGTCGTTCATAGTATGCCTTAGCGCAATTTGTGTAGTTCAGCAGTTCATAGGCATGAAGTTTCGTAGTTCAGTAATAAGCATGTCAGTAATTTTTTTTTGCTCATTATTGTCCATCTTTCAGTGGACCCAAATTGATAGAAACTATGCTACTCAATTACTGAAATATGGGCTGCGGCTGTTATGCTAGTAGCAAAGGAGTAGTAGCTCTAGAAATTCAAATGGGACACTCACACCGTTACATCTCCTTGCTTTAGTAATTTAGTAGTTCAGTAACCCCTAGTCTCCTTTGCTTTATTAATTGTACCTTTTACGAACTCTCTGATTTAGTAAAAATAGGTCAGTAATATAATGTTCAGGTCCTAGATAATTTCAGAGTAATTTAAGCCTGGGTAATCAACTAAGGCAGCTGTGTTCAGTTTTAGTAATTGGTTAATGTAGTAGTTCAATCCCTTCTTTATTTTTTCCACTTATCTAGTAATTTGTATCCTACGGTAGCTCAATAATCTTGTTTTGTGGTCTTATTCAGTTAAGTAATATGTGTTCTTATTCAGTTCAGCATTGTAGTAGCTTCATTTGTTCAGTAACATTGAGATGATTAGACTGCAGATCAGTACCTTCAACATTTTGGAAGTTGTTCTCCCTTCAGTAATAGCACACAAATGTCTTTTTTGTTTTTGTATGTTTAGTTTCTTTCACACAGCTGTCCAAATGTCATATAGTGATTAATGAATCTGTTACCTCTCAGTTCAGTCCTTTTGTCCTTACCATGTGTAAGCCACTATAAATGATTTGAAGTTTTCCTGATCCATTATATGTATCTATAGCCCAGCGGCTCCATCACCATAGCACACATTTCTAGCTCGACGATTTTGATGTCTAATAAAAATTTAAATTTAATTATCTTGCCTGACAGACCATCAGAATTCATGTTTGATTCCATTCCTGCATATTTGTTGGAAAAAGGATAGGTTATCAAACTCATTTGAGGTTTACTTTTGTTTGTGTTATGAGATTAGGAATTAACTGCTCGAGGACAGATGCCAAGATGGATGAAGTAGCTTTTTAGGCTTCTGGCAGGCATGGAACTGTACAGTGCTCATGTGTAAATTCTTTTGTTCTCAAAACAGATCATGGACCCTGTGCTCACACTATTTTGCCTGTTTATTTCATTGGCATAGCTGAAGTAGTGCAGTAATTCAGTAAAAAGATTGAGGATGAAGGCTTTTGTTTTCACTATTATTCACGTGTCTTTTCAGTAGAGTAACTTAAAAACATTGCAATAACATTTCTTTTTCCATTAGATATATTACCTGAGCTAGACAAGGTTTTTACTTTGGTTGGGCTTACCTCACACATGTCTTTCTTTGTTTTTTTTTTTTTTTAATGCAGATACTTGGATTCAAGTAAAAGAGAAACGACAATAAGGCCTTACTAGCTGATATTAAAGAGCTAGCCCCGGATCAGATTCGATCAGTGGACACTAATTCCTTGCCTAACGTGCATGATGGTGTTAGTAATTGGCTTGATTGTGCTAAAGGCTCACAAAAGCAAAAGAACAAGAAGCTGTGTTGAATTAGCTGCTAAGAGACCAAACCACTTGAGCTTGAAGAGCTAGTCCGGCCAGACCCAAGCAAGTTGAAATGGCTGCGTTAACCAGTTCCAGTGCCAACCCGCTCCAAAAAATGAAAGAACACATATGTATACTGAATTATTGGATTTATTTTTTGTTGTGTGAACTGTTTTAGTAATTTAGTATTTTCATATGTTGGTAATTCGGTAATTCAAGTGCAAGATCCATACGACGGTCTACAAAACCATGTCGACATTCATGTGCCATCAGATTTTGTGGATTTCATTTTGAAACAGATATGTATATATATGCGCTTGTTCTGAATGTTAACATACTGACACAAGCTATGTTCAATATATTTTTTTTGTCAATCATTGTTAATTCACTCACTGTTTGGTAACTCTGATATATGGACACAAGCTGTCAAGCTGATATCCAAGCCATTGATTGTATAGTCCAAGTTGATATCTGTATTTTGAAGCTCAGTAATTTGAACACAACTAGCATGTCAATAATTTGAAGCTCAATAATTTGACTCAACTAGCATGTCAGTAATTTGAAGCTCAGTAATCCATATTGCAATTGGTCTGACAATAATCCAAAACTTAGTAATCACAACCATATCTACAAGGGGATGTGTGCTGGGCAATCATGACTTCCAGAATCCTCAATGAAGCCCCGTTGGAACATCCATCCTTCACGCGATACTGAATCTCATTGTGAGGCTTTAGTAATTCCTTTCTTCAGAAATTTGATGGTCCTTTTAATAGCTCGCAATGGCTTCAGTAATTTATTGCTTCACTTCTACGGGGCTAGTGCCTAATTCTTCCGTTAGTATTTGCTTTTTTTTTTCTAGGATTTCTTTGCTTTTCTTCGGTAATTCCATCTACGAAGCTTTAGTACTCATCAAGTCCAGTCCCAATAGGTTCAGTAATCGTGCATCCCATTAGCTTCAGCAATGCATCCCAATAAGCAATGCTGAGATTAGGGTTCATGGTGTCTGCTGAGATTAGTGTATGTAGCGTCTTTTGAGATTAGGGTAAAGGGCGTGTGCTGAGATTAGGGTTTAGCGCCGCAGGCGTGGCCTCTGAGCGAATTTAGCGAGGCTGAGAGGGTCGGTAGGCCCTCGAGGCCCAGCGGTGAAGATGTTTGCACACTTCACACAATTTTGCTGAGATTAGGGTATACACATTTTGCTGAGATTAGGGTTTGCACATTCTGCTGAGTTGGGTTCACACATTCTGCAGAGATTAGGGTTCACACATTCTGCTGAGATTAGGGTTCACACATTCTGCCGAGATTAGGGTTCACGCATTGTCTTTGGCATTAGGGTTCACACATTCTGCTGAAATTAGGGTTCACACATTCTGCTGAGATTAGGGTTCACACATTGTCCTGAGATTAGGGTTCACACATTTTGCTGAGATTAGGGTTCACACATTCTGCTGAGATTAGGGTTCACGCATTGTGCTGAGATTAGGGTTCACACATTGTGTTGAGATTAGGGTTCACGCATTGTGCTGAGATTAGGGTTCACATATTCTGTTGAGATTAGGGTTCACACATTCTGCTGAGATTAGGGTTCACACATTCTGCTAAGATTAGGGTTGACACATTGTGCTGTGATTAGGGTTCACACATTGTGCAGAGATTAGGGTTCACACATTCTGCTGAGATTAGGGTTCACGCATTGTCTTTGAGATTAGGGGGTTCACACATTCTGCCGAGATTAGGGTTCACGATTCTGCTGAGATTAGGGTTCACGCATTGTCCTAAGATTAGGGTTCACATATTCTCGCTTAGATTAGGGTTCACACATTCTGCTGAGATTACTGACAAACTCTCAATTGTAAATACATGCTTTTTAGTAATTTAAGTGGTAGAAAATATTTTTTTCAGTGATTTCCCATTTCTTAAATGTGCTACATTGATTACTGACAAGCTCTCAATTGTAAAACCATATTTGCACACCTGGAGAACCACAATTTTGTCCATAAACATGCAAAGTGTCCAATGATTGAGAAGTTTCATGTCACAACACAACTTTCATCCCACCAGCTTCAGCTTCAGTAGTCGATCAAGTTCAGTAATACATCTCGATAGCTTAAGGGATTGATGCTTTCAAATCTAGCAGAACAACTTGTGTAACCAATCATTTGGATTTAGTAATGCATGCCAACAACTTTTAAGTAATCGACCCACTGAATTTAGCAGTGCATTCCATCTGAAAATTTTAGTAATCGACCCTTAACCCTTCAGTAATTGATTCATAGAATTTTTCTTACAAAAGGTAACTAACTGATTTTGCACAGTAGCAGAACCCAACACTAACCAGTAATAAAGTAATTTTTAATACGCACATTACTCTCTTTCGATATTTCAGAGGATAAGTAATTTGTGCAAGGCAAAATAGCATCATCATTACTGAACAAGGGCACATAACTGAACAAGGCAGAGCCACACAACATCACTGCATTTTGATTGTTCTTTCCTAGAGCATCACACTAATCTCATACTTAATGAGATAGAGAGTGCGTCTTTTAGTAATTCCATGTAGAGCACGCACACTAACACAAACATTTTTTAAATGTGTTACATACATGCAAATAGTATCTCAGTAATCCAATAATCATTACACTAAGCTTATTTCCCTAAAATTTTTCATACGCACACTAGTAATCATCGGAAAAGCTCCAGGAGTTCGTGAACAATATAGTTAGTACAGTAGCATTCACAATCCTTATGTTATGAATCATCCTTTTCCTAGCAAATCATGTGTGTAAATTCTGAGATGGAGAGAAGGTATCACTGCAAATGATCGAGAAGGAATTCCATCTGTAGGAAAGAACAATCATGTGTTGTGAACAACGATTACTGAGATGGACAGAAACTTTTTCCATCGGCAATGCAGCTGGTGGGCACATAACTGAACAAGGAAGAACTTATTGAACTCTCAGTAATTTCTGAACAAGGCAGAGCCACATAAATTACATAACTGAACAAGGCAGAATTCTCAGTTAACTGAACAACGATTACTAAGAGGGCAGAAATTACTGAACTCTTCCTGTTGGGCGGAAGGAGATCACTGCACCAAATGAATTTGTGACCTCCCTGGTTGGTGGATGGAGGTCCCTACCGCCACACATCTGATTACCGCGCACCACACGCACCTGTGGCGCTCCATGCCGCTGCCCATTCGCGCAGACTCCGTCCAGCAGCCCGTTCGACTGTTTCTTCATAACTGCTCGCCGGAATCTCGTCCTCCTGCTCGCTCGCTTCCAGCTGCGTATCTGCCTTCCTGTCCCGCCGGCAACCAAATTCTCAGATTGAGATTGATTTACTCGTGAGGGAGGAAGATGGAGACATGGAGTAGCTCGCACTCGCCCTGGTCGCCGCGCGGTCACGGGTCCGCTCGGCCCGGTCGCCACAGGCCGTGCGCAGATGCACCCCGCCTCGCCAAGTAGCGCCGCTCGCCCTACGCTCTGTGCGCCGCGGGCCACCACGCGCTCGCCGCCGCCGGCCGCGCTCCGCGCTCCTGCCTCGCGCGTCGCAGCTGCTCTGCGCTCCGCGCGCCGCGAGCCGCTCTCCACCCGCCGCCTGGCCCCTCGTGGCGCGCCGCCGCCTCGCGCTCGCCGTTCGCGCCGCTCCGCGCGCTCACGGCTCGCGCTCGCATCGGAAAAGAAGAAGCCGGGTGGAGTACGGGTGCGGGTGTTTTGACGGGGGCTAACGGGTTAGGCTGTTTGGTGGAGGTGTGTGCGATCCGGTTTGGGTGGCTGGGTCGGTTGGGGTGTTTTGGTCGGGTGGGTGGGTCAATTTTACAGGGGGTAGAATAGCGCTGACGATATATATATATATATATATATATAAAACAAAAGAAATCACATGCAATAGATTTCATATTGACTGCAGCAGGTGTTGCCTTTGTCTGCCAACTTGTAAAGAGGTACGCACAAGCATAGGCACTACGATAATTAGCACAAGTCTAGTTCATGTTTCTCAAAACTGCGGGAAAGAATTCTCTATGTTCCACATTTAAGCAGCCGACAAATAAAGACACAATTCGAATTACAGTATAAATGACGCACTGAACGGAAGGCCTGCAGTTGTAAATCACAGCACGAGATTGCAAAAATCCTAGCTGCCTGAGCAAAAATCCAGCAGAAAACCCTTGAATTTACAGGTCTAGACATGCTGATATTGCTCGAGATGGATTACATGTTACAAATTCAGGGCCACGGAAAACTGCAGGTTCAGTATAATCCTTGTTTCGCTTCAGGTCACTGGCCTCCTCGAGGCGGGTGCTGTGGTGGCGGCGGGGGCGGTGTAAGGCCAACATTTCCCATTCCCTGCAGCAACCAGCAACACCAATGCTTCAGTTGATATAATCAATTTATAGTTATGTAGCTAGATAACGCAGAAAAGTTTAATAATATAACAAAGACTAAATCAAGATGCGTCATGCAGTCTTACCTGGTAAGAGCTTAGACCGGGAATGGATGTCATTTGTCCTTGTGGAGCCATTTGCCCCTGAGGCCGATTATACATGCCACCCATAGGAAAATTTTGCACGCCAGACGAACCTGATGCTCCTTGGATGTTTCCCATCCCACTTGGGAACCCACCCATTGAGGGTACAGTACCAGGAGGCACAGAACCAGGATGCATCTGATTTTGGCCCATCATGTGCTGTGGCATTTGGGGCATCATTTGATTCTGTGAACCTTGCATTGCCTAGAAATAATAGAATTGTCAAATCCAATGTCCCAGTAGCTGTAATTTACCAAGCATGTAGTATCAAATTAAGCAGTGCATTCACAATAACATAGAATCATGCAACAGGCAGTGTTGGAGACTACAAAACTTAGCATAGCAGTTACTGCATGTTTCCAAACCAACCAGTCAATACCCTTATTTTTTTAAAAAAAAAAGGATCCAAGGTAATGCTGTTATTCTTCATTAGTTATTAGAGATGTAGCTAGCAAATCAGATAACCAAAACTAGAAATGTCTCAAAAAAAAAAAAAAAAAAAAAAAAAAAAAACTAGAAAGGTAAAAGGCAATCTTTCGCGAATGGCAGAAAAGATGGCTTTTCCAGAAACAGGGGAGTGCTGGTGTGTTTTGATCATGGTTCTGAAATCCAACGTATTAATTCTTCACCTCAAAGTATTGATCTTGGAATCAGCCTTGGACCCTTGGTGATGCTACATTTTTAGACGTATTCATTCTTCACCTCAAACTCAGATGTACTCATGTTTCATATCATATTCAGATATACTCACGCTTCGTCTCAAACTACAGCAGATAAGCAAACAATTTTGAAGGTCGATTGGAGTTCTTTGGGGAAAAAAAAGTTCACTGAAAACGTTCTTTTGATAAAAACTTGCAATAGTTTGCAGACGAGGCATTTGGTTTTTGATTATCGCTTATCAGCTAAGATAAATAGAGAGACAGATACGTTAAGTAAACAGTTATGCCTCCCTCAGTTTAACAACATGATAAAGGTATCAGTGAACAGTACCATTGGGTGAGGCATAGGCGGAAGCGGTGGGTTCACTTGTGATGGCACTGATGGTCCACCCATTGGTGGAAGCTGGGGGCGAGAACCTTGTGAATGTGAAAGCATGTGAGCTGTTGGCTGCAGTTGGGGCATGTTTGGAGGTGGTGGCCGAGAAAACTGGGGATGTTGTTGCTGAGGCATCTGTTGATACTGTTGCTGCTGCCCAAGAAGTGATGGATGAGGACCTGGTGGCAGTGGGGGTTGCCCAGGTGGAAGACCCGGAATAGATGGCCTCTGCTCTCCATCAGATCCATCAAGAGACTGGCCTGCCAAGGTCATTGCAACCCCAATGCCAGGGATTGTACCTTCGGTGCGTGACAATCCAGGAGCAAATGGACCAGGAGTTATTGGAGGTTCAGGCATCTGGAATCCACCCATACCACGGGCACCAAAAGCAGCATGTTGGTCGCCATAACCTTGCATCTGCCCACTGTTGTATCTATCGCGGGTAAGATCACCAGGCCTGTTTCTACACCAGAACTTTGTAGCATGATCATTGCCCCCACTACAAAAGAAATCAAAGTGTAAACGATTTTTAATAGCGTTAGACAAAAAAGGCCACATGATGCACAGGAAACCGTATTAGAGAAGAAATTCAGACTATGTATGCATAACAGTAACTATGCTGAACAGAAAAAAAATAATAAGCAAGTAGCATATCAGAAAATGTTAATTTCCAAAATTGAAAAGCAAGCCAAATACCTGCAAAGTAGATAGCCTACAGGATGCCACGAAAGATCCCAGACACTACTGTCATGTGCGTTACTTATTTCAACTTGTGGAGCTTCATGGCTGCCAAATAAATGAAACAGCTTATTCACCAAGTTGAGACTTGAGACGTTATTTTCAGACAATAAAAGATATAAAAAGTCGTGCGTCAATTTTGGAGGGTGAAAAGAGTTGAATAACTTAGCATAAAGTAGCAAACTCCTATGCTGACCAAGATCAGTAATTTCAATTATGCTTTAGATATCTTACCCGACCAACCAATGAAATATAGCTCCATCAAAGCTCCCACTAACAAAATATTCTTCATGAAATGGGTGCCACGCCAATGCTGTAAAAATGAAAGAAACGAGTAACCAAATACATACAGTACAACCTTGGCAAATAGGAGTGGGCACCATATTTTCCTAGAAAAATTTTAGCCACTGTTCTAACAATCATAGAATGTATGGTTGTAGTGAACAAATGAAATGCTACATCTAAAATGTGTGTCAGATTTTGAAACTTAAAATATGTAAAAAAAATCTTGATATTGTAAAAGCTATCTAACCAGTGACGTCCTTAGTGTGCCCACGGAAGGATTGCAGCTCTTTCATGGATCTAATATCATACAGCTGCAAAATGAATTAGCAATAAAATTAGCAAAAGTACCAAAAAATAATAATTTACTGGCATCAGAAAACAAAGTTAATGATCATTTGATCACAAGGATTTGACCCATATCCATAGACAGCGCCAGAGTTTTGGTTATAGAGTGTACACTGCCATCAGGCAATTCTTTGAAGAAGACAAGAAAAACAGACCAAGGTACAAAAGCACAAGCCACAGACCTTAATAATCTGATCCTTTGAGGCAGTCAGTACCCAGTTCCCATTCTGATTCCACTTCACACAATGCACAATATTTTTATGACCATGGCTGCAGATATAAATCATAATGTAACACAGATCTTCAAGAATTAACAAAATACGGAAGTGGCAGGAATACCAACAATGAGCTCAGCTCTCTGCCACTTTTTGCATCCCAAAGTTTCACAAGATAGTCTTTGCCACCTATGGAGCACAGAATTGAATAAGTTCTGCATGATTAAATTCATTAAATAGGTAGAAACATATACTAACCTGAAACCAGTAAAGACTTTGTAGGATGCCAATCAACAGTTTTAACATCCCAACCGTGGCCTGGCTGAGTTGAAGGGAAATTCAGGTTATTTGATGAAAAAACAAAGTAATATCACATAATTACTTCAAATGATCACCTGTATGGCTGTATGTCAGATTAATATGTGCAAGAAAAATTTAGCAACATTACCAGTTAATGATTTTTCCTCTTGGCATCTTGCAAAGTCCCAAACCTTCACGGTTCTGTCATCAGAGCAGGAGCAGAACTTCAAATCGGTTCTGGAGAAACTGTTTCAAGGGCATGTTTCAGCACACATAGAACATGAACTTTGTCGCAAACAAGAAAAAGTGCATCAGACAGCCATCACCTTAAACCACGAACAGATTCTCTATGAGCTGTTTTATTCACTTTGACGTTGTTCATGTTACTTTGCCAATACCTGGAGAAGAGTTCAAAAGGTTCAGCCAAATGGTTAAACAATGTACAGTTCAAAATGACAATTTTCTGGAAGGTACGAAAACGAAGGGACACGTACTTGATTGCACCACCATCATCGCCCGTCACCATCCAGTTTTCATTGTGACTCCAAACCATTGATCTCACAGGTAGATCATGAGCCTGATTGTCAGGTTTCTCCAAAAAGTAAGTTAAAACTACCAGCATATAAGTCCAAAAGTAACTAATGTGGAATACCTGAAGGATCATTTCAAAGTTAAAAGATTGTCCATTCCATAGCGTAAATTCACCGCTTTGTGATCCAGTGATAAGTCGACGGCCTGTAGGGGTCCACTTTATCCACAAATAAAATTGTATTATACCCAAGTGGATGAAAATAATAAAAGTGGTTGTTTGTTGAAGTGATGATTATGCTACATAATTCACAACAGTCAACACATTAAAATAGCCAAAATTAATAAGACACAGATTCTTGAGAATATTTACTTGGCTTGTACTAATGCATAAAAGAATAAATGATCATCTGGAGCAATTTTTACCAAGATCAAAAGACAAGGCCTGGATGAATTTTCCAAAATGCAATAGTAATTTGCATGTAGCACAGTAATTTTGAAATTATGAGTAATCATCTGTCCAAGATACAGTCCAAGATATAATCGGTAGATTCTAATATTGTGCTATTGTTAACCATGAGCCTATTTATCCAACTGTGGGCAGTTAACGGCACTAACAGGTTGTGGGTTCGAGGTAGCCTCTCCACAGATTTTGCCGGGGGAAGGCTTGCCTTGGTTTTTCCCTTCCCCAGACCCCACTCATGTGGGAGCCTCTGGCACTGGGTCTGCCCTTTTTTTTACAATACTAATTTGTAACCCATATGGTTGATATACACACCTAGAGATGGATTAGATTTCATTGAAATCCTGATAGAGCTAGCATCGCAATCAGAAAACGATGATAGTTTTGAAGGAAAACAATCAGATTTCAGTAAGTGGAAGAAAGGCTTCAAGGATGATATTTTGCTGCAATTTCGTAGGATAAACTCATAAAAGTGTCTCTCAGATCCTTGCTTGGCTCAAGTTTCTTCTATAGTGCATCTCTACTTTAAGATTTATATATAATTATATATCATGGCATACATAAAAATATCAGTTGATATTGAATTTATGTATAATCAACAGCAGGCCACTGCTTCTGAGAAATACAAGTATCCAACAGCGAAACATTCAATGTGGATTTTTGGGAAAGAAGAAAAACGGTATTCCAACACTCAGTTACTCACCAAGACACGGTTAATAGAGCACGGTTCTTGTTGATTGAAGAATGTACAAATTTGGCAGCAAAACTTGTGGAGGGATTGTCCGGATATGCGACAGACGGTAACATCTGCAATTGGCACAGCTATCAAAATAGGTTTGAAACATGAATTAATCATCAAGATCTTTGATTAGTTATTAGGATTAACAGGATTTTCTGCATAACAGAGTACACTATCCATGTTAAGATTAATAGACGAATTACTACCATGATAATCATTCATATGCACTGTTTTGTCGAACTTTGGTATTATGGTGCACGTTAGTATTCTGTCCATTGTATGCTAGATGCACATTTAACACTTTAATCCGTTTAAGAATTTCGTGTAACATCTGATTGCTCATGGTTTCATACACATAAAGGTATTTATCATAGCATAGGTACTATCTTCTACAGCTTAAACTAATCAATATTCATAGCATAGGCAACTACTGCTCCATCTTTTTAATATACTGCAAGTCAAGAAAAATACATCCAGGACAGCAGCTGGAGTTGGCTGCAATGTGAATCTGTCCCTAGCGTCCCGCTGCCACATGCGAGCCTGCAATTGTACATAGTGGAAGTCAGCACTACTGATGGGTGATGGGAAGGAAACTGCAGGTACCCAGATGATAAAACATGCATTACAAATTCAAAATATATAAACACAAACAGAAAAATACCCTAAACCATAAAGGGTCAACATTTGGACCGATCCTAAATAAACCCTGTATCATTATGGATATCCAAATATAATAATAGCAATCCAACACACCTGAACATGACGGACAATACTGCTTGTGTAGTCCACTGTTCGTCGCTGGACAGGCTTCCGCATCCTTTTAGCACCAAAATTGTCACCATAAGCTGCAGAAAATCAAGATTGCAATGTGATTTGTGTAGCTATGAATCTATGATAAGGAGGACCAAAAGGTCTACAGTTAAATCACAAGGAACTCCCATGTTTAACTTTTATTAAGTGGCAGTTGAGCTCACACTCAGGCCATGTTTGGTTAAGTAGTCCTAGATTTTTTTTTAGTCCCAGGGACTTTTAAAAACAGACTCTCAAGGAGGAGCTTGTCGGGACTTTTATTAGTAAAAAGTCCTAAAAAAAGTCCCTCCTGTTTGGTTTCATTGAGACTACAAGGGACTTTTTTTAGTCCTAACTCCAAATCAGGGTCTCAGACAGACTGATAGTAATAAGGCAATACCTGCAACCTAATATAGGCATCTAGCTACTCTTCTCCTGACACTAGAATGGAACAGCAACTACCAATGAATGAGAAGTTTAGCTGTTACCGTCGTAAGGAGCCTGATGCTGCTGCTGTGGCGGGGGCCCGGGTGTGCGGCGTAGTCAGGCGGGAGATTGGTAGAGGACGCCGCGGACAGCTGACGCATCGGCGGGCCCCGGTAGAACTCCGCGCCGCCGCCGCCGCCAGCCTGGGGCGGCGGGTGCTGCGGCGGAGGTGGCAGCTGCTGTTGCTGCTGCTGCATCATCTCCGCCGCCGCCACGCCGCCGCCGGTAGGGGAGAAACGCCGAGGCGGGGCTAGGGTTTTGGATCCGTGCGGCGGGAAAGGGGTCGCTCTGCTGGGTGAGGAAATAACGTTTCGACGTGTGTAACCGATGGCAGTGCCCTGCGAACTCCACGTCTCGGTCTATTTCGAGCTGCTCCAAAAACTTCGGGAGTGTTTAGTTCCCATCCAAAAAAAGTTCTGCGGTTTTCGTCCACATCAAATCTTTTAACGCATATATGGAAAGACTAAACGTAGGTAAACAAAATAACTAATTGCACGGTTTGACCGAAAAGCACGAGAGGCGAATCTTTTGGCGCTAGTTAGTTACATGATTGGACAATAATTAACAAATACAAACAAAATGTCTTCTGACAAGCTCAACCCAAAATATTTCACCAACTAAACACCCCTAGAGTTTCATTTTCTGGAGTCAGGGAGCTCCAAAAACTTCATCGAGTTTTATTTTTCGGAGCTAGGGTATTTGGCTATCAGTTTGGCTTGAGCCATGTCAAAGTGTCAAACCCCTCTAAAGGTGCGTTTGATTCACTTCTGTTTTTTCGGCCTGCATCTTAGGTATGCAGGCTCTCTCCGACTGAGACTCGATGAACATACTGAGTGTCATTGTTTGGTTGCTAGGACATTGAGTAAGAGAGCCGACGTTTGGTTGCTTATGCGAGATAAGTCGCATGAGATAAAAAAATATTAAAAAAATATGATTATAATTTTTATTTTGTGTAAAAACAGTTTTAAGGACTTATTTTATCTAACCATGTCTTAATTATCCATAAAATACATTAATATCACTTAATATTTACTAATTATACACTAATACATCATTAGTGAGAGAAATGGTTGCATCAGCCGAGCCTGCACCCCCAGATCTGATCGATTCGGCATTTTTCGGGGATGCGCAGGGCGGCGAGGAGGAAATGCATCTCGGGGTGCGGCTCGGGGGCGGTGCGGGCAACCAAACGTTGCTCGTCGTCCGCACCCGTGGGCCCTGGTTGGGGCAAAAACAGCGAACCAAATGCACACTTACTCTCACTTCTGGGTTTCACGTGAGTGAGCGGGGTGAGAGCGTTAGACGATGGGTTCGGCTGTGGACGAGCCGATGTCGATGAAAGGGGTCCCCAGCTCGAGCTCAGCCGCTAACTCGAGCCGACCGGCGGCGCGTGTCTAGTGGGGCTTTCAGATTTTGAATCGGATGGCTAAGGCCTAAGAGCTCCTTACAAACTCGGCTCGAGTTATAAACGAGCCAATTTTTTGGTCTGGGGTCTAGCCGTCTGGTAAATGTGGACCGACTCACTCATTTCCCATACGGGCATACGACATGGAACCCAATCACATTAGGCCAACCAAATCTTTTTAATAATTTCCTACAATACTACCAGGTGTTTAATTTTAGTGCAGATATGCATTTTGAAAATGATATGACAACTATTTTTTAGCACATTCAAATGACTCGAGACCGAACCGACAAAGTCATCACAAATGTCTCGCTATCGACAATAACATCGTTAAATCTCAAAACAGATATACAAAGTAAAGAATCATTAAATTCGTAGTATAGTATATTTTCATATAGATGGAGCCATGAATGCAATATTTTAAAAAAAAAAATATCGAATTTTAGTCGATACATAAAATATATGACAATCAATAAATTTGAAATTGTTTCGCATAAAAACATTAAAGCATTTTAGTTTCAAACCTGTAAGTTGTATGTGTGTCAATCCTATTGGAAATTCATGGTGAAACCTCGTAAATGTGATGGATTCATAAGAATAGTAGTACAATATTAGGAAGAAATCAGTTATATAGTACTTTTGTCCACAACACGAACTTCTAAAAAAACACTAGATAGATTTTTTTTCTTCTCGAAGAATCAAAAGTTTTACGTAGTATTTTTTATATTAAGCAGAGAAATAGTGAATGTTATAACGACGGTAGAGGGGAATAGGGTTCTACAAACAGTTCTTTTCTCTCTAGCAGGAGGAGATCAAGACGCTATTACTCGCTAATTGAACTCAGTACTACCCATTCGCCACCAATGATCAAACGCGTCTGCTAGCGCGGCGTCTCGACCGTCTCGGTCTCTCTCCTAGAAAAATCTGCCGCAGTGCCTCCTTATGAGAGGAGTTGGGTCCTCACGGAAGTTGACGTAGGCCTCCTTCTCCGCCGTGGAGGGCTCCCTCGGCCTGTTGATGAACCCCAGCTGCTGCATCATCAATATTTCACCTCGTTTCGTAACTAGGATACGTGGGAGCGACTGAACGGCGATCCTCCTACTACGGTGCGGCATCGTTAGCTGCGGCGGTGACACTTGTACTAGTAGAGACAACAACAACGACAATGACGGTGCCTTACGTAGAACCTTACCTACGAACTACCTCAGCTTCTCGTCAAGGGAGTCAACAGACTTAAGAGAGGCAGCAACGTCCACGCCGGCTGGTATAGACCGCGAGGTCACCTTGGCATCCGCGGCATCGAGCTGCGCTCCCAGGTGCGACGGCGTGCTTGGCTCCGTCTGCATCGGACTGGTGGCTGGTCATTGCCAAAAAAAAAAACACACTAGATAGACGAAGGGCGCCGGTGAAATACGCATGTATCCCCATCTTTTTTTCCCCTTTTCGTATAATATCTGTTGGATTTCATAGTTAGCGCCTACGTGCCCTCATGATTAGATTCTGCATTAGGAGACAATGTGCCCTATGTTCTTGTAGAATGTTATTTTGACATTTTTTAAACTTGGATTATTTATCTTATTTATTTTAAGACGGTGAGAAAGTGAGAAGCAGGGGACAAATAGTTTGCAAAACTTGGCAAATGCCCAGAAAATAAATTTGGAAAAAAAAGAATGGCACGCCAAGAATGGCAGTACATTTGTCATGTTTTACAAGTGTGATCCAGTTGTATGCCTTTGACTATGATATATTGGGGTGATGATCCCCACATTGTTGTGGTCGCATTCGGCATTGCCTGACGATGGACGCCCACATTCCAGACAGTCAGGCGACGGCCGGCCATCGATAATTCAGGCACGAGCACCGAGCACGACCCAACTCCACGTCCACACCACCACCACGCGGCGCATTCCTCAGATTCATTCGCCTTTCTCCAGGCTCTCCAGCCCAGGCCGATTCCAACGACCACCGCTCCTTCCCCGCCCCAGCCTAGCATCGCAGCGCAGGCCCTCCCCGCGCACGTCCAGGTATCCTTGGACCGCAACCGCGCGCACCTCTCTTCCTCGCTCCACGTCGTCGCCTCTGCATGCGATGGAGTCGTAGGTGTGATCTATCCGGACCTCCGTCGGTTCTTTCTGTCCTGCAGAATCTCGGCGGCGCTGCCGTGACCCGTGGGCCCTGACCCATGAAACCCAGACGCTCCTTCCTGGGTATGGATCGGACACCATTGTTCATCTGGTCTGCCTCGGATTTGTTCGCTGACCGCCCGCGGCCGACGAGGACGATGTAGAGGAAGGAGCGCAAGAACGGGAGGCCGCGTTGGGGACGACGAGGACGAGATGGAGGGGCGCAATCCCATGCAGAGATTCGTTGATAGCCCAAAGCCATACAACAGAAGGTAGGTGGATGTTCTTTCTCTGCATTTGCATCACCGATTTCGCAACTGGATTGGTCGTTTCACGAGTCACGATTGCGAGTTTCTTTCTCTCTCCCATTATTTATTACATTATCTTCCTATGAACCTCGTAGAAGTTTGGTTAATTATTTCAGAAACTGATGCAACCGTTTTTTTCCTCTTTCAGGAAAGCGTGCGGAATGCAAACAAGATGGACAATAACCATGGCGATCGTCAAGGCTTGAAAGCCTGCGAATTCACAGCCAAGATGGACAACGACCATGCCGATCGTCAAGGTTCAAAAGCCTACGAATTTCCAGGCAAGATGGATAATGACCACTCGGTCCGTCAAGGTTTAAAAGCCTCTGGATTGCAACTGCAATCCAAGATGGATGCTAGTGACGATGGCATCTGCCAAGGTTTGAAAGCCTGTGGGTTGGCAACCAACAAGATGGATGCTAATGACCAAGCAGGCAACCGTAAAGGCTCCAAAGTATGTGGGGTGGCAACCAAGACACATGCTAATGCTAGTGACCAAGGCGATTGCCAAGGCTTCAAAGTATGTGGGCCAGAGGCCAAGATGGATGTTACCGACCATGCCAATCACCAAGGCTCCAAAGTCGCCAATCACCAAGGCTCCAAAGTCTGGGAATGCCAACCAAGGCAGACGCTGATGATGAATGCAAGTTAATATGACATAAACGTGAATGCCAAATATTAGGTTCATTTCCATGTCTCACATGGTTAACACATTTAGAACTAGAATCCATCAAAGAAAAACGGAACAAGCCTCCGCTTTCATAGCCTTTTCTAACAAAAGTCCCACATTTGAACACAATACATTTATTGGACGCAAAGACAAGCTTAAAACCATCTCTATACAGTAGAGAGACGCTGACGAGATTCTTCTTGATAGCGGGGACATGCTGCACATTCTTCAGTTGTACGATCTTTCCCGAATTAAACTTTAGATTGACCGTACCAACACCATGAACACTTGCATAAGTCCCGTTCTCCATCAGCAGGGAGGAACCTCGACCGTCTTAATAAGTAGAAAACAAAGAAATGTCAGCACATACATGAATATTAGCATCTGTATCAACCCACCAATCATGTGAGAGACAAACTGAAAGAACTGTAGGTAAATATTTACTGTACCCCGATCCTCTAGCCTCGCTAATCACTATGTTAGCAGACTTCTTTGGCTTGTGCTTGCGGTTAGGGCACTCTTTTGCCCAATGGTCATCCGCACCACAAACAAAGCAAAGACCATTTTCCTTGTTCCCCTTCTTCTTGAAGTTTGCAGCCTTTGACTTGACAACATTCTTGTTCTAATGGTTCTCCTTTTTCTTCTTCCTTTGATGGTTTTGAGGGTTCCCTTTTTGCACCAGATTGCGCGCTAGAGCCTCCCTCCTTGTCGGGGACCTAAACATTGGGCCCCGAGACATTCTCCAAACTATGAGAATCGCGGCCTGCCAAGGCCCAAGAAAACCTAGCCTGCTATCATCCCGCACGGAGGGACGGCCCGACGGACGATGGACCAAGCCATTGGCCACGGCGGCTCACATGACGACGAAATCGGCCCACGGGACGGCCCACAAAGCGGCCCAAATGGAGTCATCACGACGCCAAAGAGCTTATTGCGCTCACGAAGGACAAGGTCAAGGACCTCTACAAAACAACGAACCATGGCGTTCCACGTCGGCCCGGCTAAATCATGGCTCGGGCTCGACCACACATCTCCGTTTCGTCCGAGGGCTGGCCTAGCTCACCGGCCCGGGAGAAATCTCCGCCGTCCGAGGGTGGCCTAGCTCACCACCCTCGGGCGCAAAAACTCCGCCCTCGCCCGAGGGAGACCAGCTCTCCATCCTCGGGTGAGGCAGCCCAACCAGCCCGTCTAGGGTCGCCGACCCTCGGGCGTGGGAGGTTCCGTCGGAGGAAGGGAAACCGCCGCATTCAATGCGATTGCACGGCGGCGAGGCGCCCGGTGCCATCGACACGCCCGATCAAATCGAAGCGCCGAATCGTCTCCCCAATCCGACCGATGGGGACGCAAAGCTGAACCCGAGAACGTGTTACGCCACTTTCGACACGGGAAAACGGGATGACACATTGTTCATTTCCCGAGCACCGTCAAACGCCCACGTTGGGCCGGACCCCTCGGGCACTTGACACGCATAGCCGGCGACCTCTGGGACCGGCCCTCGCCATGCGGATTGTGAGGGACGCCTCACAGGACCCTCGGGGCCGCGCCAGGGGACGGCACGTCCACCATCGGATCCGGACGCGTGTCTTCGTCAAGCAACATCCAAGCCCGCCCAACCCCTCGGCGCATGCAACCGGTGCAGCCTCGGGACTTAGCCACCTAGGCGTCCACCTGTATAAACATTATCTCTCTCCTTCTCCTATAAAAGGGGGGAGTAATGCCCCATTAGAGGGGGATTCGATCTTTTCGACTCAACTCCGGTTCACACGGAGGAAACCGCACACCACCACCACCATAACCACGATCGTGGGGCTTGAGACCCGCGTCTCTCCCCGCGGCCGCTGTAACCCCTACCGGGCTCACCTTTGAGCGCGAGGTAACACGAGCGGAGACACCCCGCTGGACGTAGGGCCCCGTTGGCTGAACGGGATAAACCGTGCGTCCGTGTCCATCTTGCGCTACGCCATTGAGGGAGGGGCACACGGCTTATAAATTCTTTATTGCCCGGCACCCGAGGCACCCACCGTTCCTCGAAACGCCGACACTCCTCATACACCTTCTTGCCACGAGTGTCCTTTGCCCTCGCATTCTCTTCCACGGTGAGGATGGAAATCGGGTCATTCACACCGAACGCCCGCCTCATGTGCTTCGAGAGAAGTGGCAAAAGCCGACCAAGTAGATGGCAGCTTAGCGATGATACCGCCAACCACAAACTTGTCGGGTAGCACACACTCCATGTTCTTGAGTTCCTTAGCCAGCATTTGTATCTCATGAGCCTGTTCGACCACAGATCGATCATTGACCATCTTGTAGTTATAGAACTGCTTCATATGTACAGCTCTGCCAAAGCATTAGCAACCCCGAACTTGGCCTCAAGTGTATCCCATCATCGCCAACACTCGGCTCACCAAAGTCCTTATGGACGGAGGGAGCGACCTCAACCTCATCTACGAGGAAACCCTCGACCTCCTCGAGGTAGACAAGTCCAAGATCCGCCCGGAGGGCCGGCATTCAATGGCGTCGTCCCCGGAGAAGCGGCTAAAGCCCCTCGGGCAAATCGACTTACCGGTTTGCTTCGGTGACCCCTCGAACTTCAGGCAAGAGACTCTCACATTTGAGATCCTTGGGGTCCGCGGTACTTACCACGCACTCCTCGGGCGGCCCCTGCTACGCCAAGTTCATGGCTGTCCCGAACTACACGTACCTCAAGCTCAAGATGCCGGGGCCGAAGGGTGTCATCACGACTGGCCCCTCACACCATCATGCATACGAGTGCGACGTGGAGAGCGTGGAGTATGCCGAGGCACTCGCCATTGCCGAGGCACTCATCGCCGATGCGAAGAGAAGCTTTGACGAAATCACGATCGAGCATGAGGCCAAGCGCCGTATTTTGGGAGCTTCGAGCCCTCCTCGGGCACCAAGAAGATCCCACTCGATCCCAAGAACCCGAAGGAGAAGCTGGCGACCATCGGCTCGGACTGGATCCGAAATAGGAAGCCGTGCTCGTCGACTTCCTCCGCGAATGCCAAGACGTTTGCGTGGGGACCCTCGGACATGCCGGGCATACCGGGGATGTCGCCGAGCACTCCCTAGACATCCGGCCGGGCTCAAAGCCGATCATGCGGCGCTTGCGCCCGTTTTGATGACGCCAAGCGGAAGATCATCGGCGAGGAGATCCACAAGCTACTGGAGGCCGGATTCATAAAAGAAGTATTCCACCCCGAGTGGTTAGCTAATCCTGTATTAGTAGAGAAAAAGAATGGGAAATGGCGGATGTGTGTGGACTACACTAGTCTCAACAAAGCATGTCCGAAAGTTCCCTTCCTTTGCCTCGAATCGACCAAATTGTCGACTCCAATCGCGGGATGTGAAGCGTTGTCCTTTCTTGACGCGTATTTCGGTTATCACGGATCAAAATGAAAGAGTCCGACCATTTCGCGACCTGCGTTCATAACACCCTTCGGGATGTATTGCTACCTCACCATGCCCTTCGGGCCGAGGAACGCTGGGGCAACATACCGCCGGTGCATGCAAATCATCTTCGGGGAACTCATCGGAAGGATCGTGGAGGCCTACGTCGACGACATAGTGGTCAAATCACAAGTTTAGGTCCCCTAAGATTCTTGGGACCTTTTACCTTAGTCACAAGAACTTTGGGAACCCATATAGAGGTGTTGCAATAAAGTTTCTTTTCACTGCCCAAGTACTTTGCAAACACCTCCCCCCTTGCCTGTTTGCCTTCACTTCAAAGCAAGGATTTGAGTCTAACTTGCTTGCTTTTGCCTTTGATTGATAGGAGTGGCCCTTAGGAACAGCCTGGACAAGATTTTTTCGACTTACGGACCTTCTTCACGGGCTTTTGGACCATTTTCTTGGGTCTATTCTCGAGCCGAGGCGGTGTAGGTGACCTTCCCTTTTCTTGGGGCGCGGCACTTCGCCGCCTGTCCTCGCGGCACCGCCGCCCGTCCTCCGCGGCATTGCCGCCCGTACTGCGTGCACCGCCGCGTGTGGCGACGATGCGGCTCGGGTTGGCTTGTGTCCAACGCCGTGCAGGTCTCTCTGCACCTCTTGTGCCTTTGCTCAAGAATTTGACACATTCAACACCATTGATCATCTTTCGACCATTGGTTTTGTTTCCATGCTTGTGTCCAAGTCCATCCTTGATTCTTGGATTTCTCCCATCAATGTAGTTGGGCCTTTTGGGAGCCTCAATCTTGTTGCTCCTTTGTTGCCTTCTTGGGTTTCACCTTCTTTTCTTACCATAGCAAAGTGAGCCTAGTGATCTCTTTCTCCATTGCTTTCATATTGGCAAGGTTAGTGGCATAAGCATTCATATCAACATTATAGCATTTTCCACAACCTTGACTAGTGGAGGGAGTAGAGGTATCCTTTGTGGCTAGGAGATGTGAGTTGCTCTCACTAAGAATGCTATGTTCATTTTCAAGCTTTTGTGCTTGTCTTGCAAATCACAATATTTCTCATTTAGGGTGACCATAGCCTTCTTAGTAAGAGCATGATTTCCTTGCTCATTAGCTAGGCTCTTTTGCAAGGAAGCCACCTCACTTCTCTCAGCTACAAGAGCATCCTTGTTATCAACATAGAGCTTTTCAAGTCTATCAAGTTGACTATCTCTAGTTGCTAACTCCGCTTGGGTACTTTCTAAATCCGCCATTAGTTGAGCAAGAAAGCCTCTAGTTTTGGGATCTAGGTTTTTTAGTGAGTCTAACATATTCTTCATCATCACTAGATTCATCTTCACTAGAGCTTTCACTAAGATCACTAGAGTCATCACTAAGAGAAGGAGAAGGTTTGGGTTTGGATTTTACCTTCTCATGCTTGGCCATAAGACAAACATGAGTGGAGTCATTGTCCTCATCCTCATCATCGGTCATGTTGTTGAAGAGCTTGGGTGTAGAGGTCTCTTGTATAGCAAATGTTGCAACATGGACTTCCTCTTCACTTGTCTCTTTTGTTGAGTCCCACTCATGGCCGATGTGAGCTTCACCCATGCTTCTTCCCTTTCTCAAGGGTCTGAGAAGGTCATGGGCTGCCTTTGGCTTCATTAAGCGAGGTTCATCTCACGCCTCGGGAGAAGGGCACGCCCCTTTACCGGCTCTGGCGCGCAAGTCCGAGCACTTTGCCGGACCCCGAGGCCGAAGAGGCCCTCGGCAACCTCAAGAAGCTCCTAACAAACCCACCAGTCCTAGTACCGCCAAACCCGGGAGAAACCCTGCTCTTATACATCCACGGCAACTACCCGGGTAGTCGGTAGCGGTGGTCGTAGTTGAGCGTCGGGAAGAGGGACACACGTTGCCGGTTCAACGCCACATTTTACTTCATCGGTGAAGTCCTTTCCGACACCAAGACGAGGTATTCGCAGATGCGAAGCTATTGTACGCCATCGTACCGACACGAAGAAAACTTCACCACTACTTCCTCGCGCACCCGGTTGCCGTGGTATCCTCGTTCCCCCCGGAGAGATCCTCCAAACCGAGAGGCCACGGGAAGAGTGGCGAAGTGGGCGGTGGAGCTCATGGGCGAAACTATATCGTTCTGCCCGCAAAGGCGATCAAGTCTCAAGTCCTGGCCGACTTTGTGGCCGAGTGGACGAACACACGGCTACCCCGGCGCCCATCCAAGCCGAGTCTTTGGACCATGTACTTTGATGGATCCATGATGAAGGCAGCGCGGGGGGCTGGTTTGCTCTTCATCTCACCCCTCGGGATTCACACGAGGTATGCCATCCGGCTGCATTTCCCCGCCTCCAACAACGTCGCGAGAATACGAGGCGCCCGGTCAACGGTCTCCGGATCGCGGCGGACCTCGGAATCCGGCGGTTGGAAACCGGGGATTCGCGGTTGGTCATCGACCAAGTCATGAAGGCCTCGGCGTGCCCGCGACCGAAGATGGAGGCGTATTGTCGGGAAGTGCGCAAATTGGAGGAAAAATTCCATGGGCTTGAACACAAGCATACGCCGAGGCGCTACAACGAGGCCGCGGATGGCGGCCAAGGTCGCAAAGAACCCGAGGTACCGTTCCCGAACGTCCTCACCCGAGACCTCGATAAACCCTCGGTCAAGTACACCCCCTCGGAAGTACCCTCGGGGGGCTCACGAGGGCGGCACGCAGCAAGCCACACCGAAGCTATGGCGGTCGACACGCCCCCGACCGAGAAAAAACGATGGAGTACCTCACCCGAGGAGAGCTACCCGAGGATAAGACCGAGGCTCGCCGGTTAGCCCGGAAGGGCGAAATCCTTCACACCGATTGGAGAGAAAGGGGAACTCTACAAAGAGAGGAGCCTCGGGAGTATACATGCGATGCATACCCACGGCTGAAGGCTAAGAAGCGCTCAAGGACACTCACCGGGGAGTGTGGCCATCATGCCGCCCGAGGACTCTAGTCGGTAAAGTCTTCGAGGCAAGGCTTCTCTGGCCCTCGGCGGTGCGAGACGCGAACCAAGTCGTGCGTGCTGCAGAGAATGCCAATTCTACGCGCGCCAAGCAAGACGCACCTCCCGGCTCAAGCACCGCAAACCATACCTCTTACGTGGTCATTTGCGGTGTGGGGACTCGACATGATTGGGCCCGAAAGGGCGCCGAGGAGGAGGACACACTCACGTCCTAGTCGCCATTGACAAGTTCTCCAAATGGATCGAAGCTCGACCGTGGTGAACCCTCACAATGGGGGAAACGATGAAATTCTTCACGGATATCATCTCCGTTTCGAGTCCCGAACTCCATCATCACGGACAACGGAACCAACCGTGGGGAAGAAGTTCCTCGACTTTTGCGGCGACTATGGCATCCGAGTGGATACCTCGGCCGTAGCACACTAAGAAGACCAACGGTCAAGTGGAGCGTGCCAAGCGGCATGATCTGCAAGGGCTCAAGCCGAGGATCTTCAATCGGCTGAACCAATACGGGAAAAGATGGTACCAAGAGCTGCCATCGGTTCTATGGAGCCTTCGAACAACGAAAAGCCGAGCCACGGGGTTCACCCCATTCTTTCTAGTCTATGGGGGCCGAGGCGATCTTGCCCACGAGACATTGAATATGGGTCCCCAAGGCTGCGAGCCTACACCGAGCAAGGCAACCCGGCGGGCGAGGCAAGACTCCATCGACCAAGTTGATGAAGCCCGAGACGTTGCGCTCCCGCACTTTCGGAAGATACCAACAAGCCTTTGCGCAAGTATCACGCCAAGCGGTGAAGCCTCGGGAGTTCCAAATCAACGACCCCGTGCTTTCCGAAGACAGACAACAAAAGGGCGTCACAAACTCACGCCACAGGAAGGGCCTTATTTCGTCGCCGAAATATTAAGGCCCGGGACCTACAAACTAAAAAACGAGAAGGGCGAAGTCTACTCCAACGCCGGAACATAGAACAGCCTACGCCGCTTCTACCCTTAAATTACGCACTAGAAGTCAAACATCGGTGTTTTTTTCACTCAATAAAAGATCTACATCTTTTACGAAAAAAAGTGCTTTCGTGTAAACCTTAAGGGAGTCTTAGTCTCGCCCAAAGACAAGACTAAAACTCCCTCGGGGGCTACATGGGGGACCCTCCTCGGGGGAGGACCCCCTCGGGGAGACCCCCTCCCTTCCTTTTTTTTTCAAAACTTTTTTTCGAAAGAAAAAAAAAGTTTTCTTGCGCATTCTCTAAACAATCGTTTAAGTTGCGCGAAGGTCGCTCACGCACAAATCCAAAGCAAGGTAAACGAGGCAAGCGGACCGCCCCTAGTGGCATCCGTATGGATCGCCCGATGGCGTCCACGGTTACCATTTCGCATGAGCGGAGAAAGCAAGCGACCCGGCCACACAATAAGCGAACAAATTCGAAAGCGCCAACATAAACATAAATGCACCCGCCAAAGCCATAGACCTCGGGGCGGCGCCATTGTTTATATACATCCATCTCACAAGCTCCAATTTTTCCATACAAGGAGGAGGTCGAGGGGCGAGGATGGGCTTCATCCACTTGCGCCTCACGGGCCCGGCGAGGAAGCTTCTCGACGCGAGCAACACCCTCGACAACCGCTTCCCCGAGGGAGGCGCGTCGGGCCGGCCGGCGCATCCTGGGCGGGGCGTCCACCATCTCCGTGTCGCCTCAGGTTGACTCTATGGGGAGTACGGGGACACACTTCATCCTCGAAGCGGGAGGCCAACCGGGTCGCGGCGCCGTCCACGAAGTCGTACAGCGTCCCGAGTCTTGGCGGCATCGGCGCATCCCTCTCGGCGGGATCAACTTCCTCCTCGTCGTCGGAACCAAGGAAGAAGCCTTTCGCAACGCCGTCCGGAAGACATTGGACTCCATCGGGAAGTGAGAGCGAAAACGGCCATACATGTCCGCCGCACGCCGGACCCGGAAGGCGTTCCGAGCTCGGACTGAGGTAGCCACCCGCGGCGCTCGGCGGGGCTGCGTGCGGGGGGGCCAACCTCCAGGTTGTCCGCCCAAAGCGGCGGGCGAAGTCCGACAAGGCCTCTTCCGGCTCCGGTACGACTACGCTCCTGCTCCGGTCCCTGCGCCCGGCGTGGCAGCGGTGTTCACGGCCTCGGTCGAACCTTCTCCGCTTACGGAAATTGGTGCTCAAACCGAGTTAGCAAGACAAGACGACCAAGGCAAAGCTCACTAAGGAAGAAAACGCACCTTGGCACTTCTGTAGGATCGATGGAAGCCTAGGGGGGTGAATAGGCAACCCCAAAATTGACCCGTTAAAACTTACGCCCAGACTGTCGGTACACAAGAGGCGCGGCTTTGCCGCGTCAAGTCGCGGCACTGCCGCGTGAACCCACCAACCATGACGAGACGAGACGGAGAGACACTTCTCTCGGCCCGGCGGGCGCTTTTGCGCCGCGTGACACCGAGCGGCACCGCCGCGTATCAGCGAACGAGCACTCCCAAAAGCTAGTCCACGAGCCGGAGTTTGGTGCTCAAGGTTCCCACTTGTTCCGCACACAAATATACCACGTAAAACCTTCCAAGGCCGGGCGAAACCCAAAGCAACCAAGTAGATCGGGTCGAAGCCCTTTCTCACAAGACAAATATGCAATAAAGTAAAGGGAGAACAAGTGAGACAAGGATTTGACCCGTGGTTCACCGCGCCACACTGCCGGGCTACGTCCACGTTGTTGAGGTTGCCACACAAGGCTTAGCTTGCCCACCGGCTTGCTTTTTCCCTCGTTCACAAGTCTAGGGAGTTAACCCTAGAGATGTGGGGTAATGTATTCTTTGTAGAGTGAGGTTACAAACCTCCCAAGGCTGCCACACGAAGGGGGCAAGCTCAAGGGCGACGCCTAGCCGTCTAGGAGCAAGCTCCAAGAGTAAAGAACCCTAGGGTTCCGGCCAAACGTGAACCAAATGCTCTTTTGAGTGGGGGAAGTAGTAGATCCGGCCTCCACAAGCAGTTTGCTGCCTTTTCCCTCAAGATTTGATGGTGGAATCGAAATCTTTGCTTGGGGGAAGGAGGAGCAACAATGGAGGAGTGAGAGAGAGCAAGAGGTCTATTTTCTGGCTGCTGTCGCGAGGTTGAAGATGAAGTGAGCCAGAGTGACCGTTTGGGGAGGGGGTAGAATGGGTATTTATACCCCACGGACCCAACGGTAGGATTTAAGTGTGGCTTCGCCAAGATCGACACGCGCATCTTGCCGCACCATTGCGCGGGCACGCCGCGCCAACCCGACAAAGAAAAAGGTGAGAAGCAAGTGGAAATCGGGGTGGTCGGGTTTGGAGCCGAGTGTTGTGTCCGGATTTGATGTTTAGAGCACTTGGTCCAGGTACCCGAGAATCCTAGGATCCCTCTTAATAGTACGGCATTTTTCTAAACTCAAGATTCGAAATATAAAATAATTTAAACGCCTTGAGCCTAAACACCACCATCTTGCTTATTTGGTACTTTTGGACTGTTCATCAACTCCATATTTTAATCCCCTCGCATGTCATCTTCGTAAAACTCATTAGTCCCCTAATTCGGTGGTCATCAACGCCAAAACCCACTTAGAGCTTGATTGCACTTACAACTTGGCTGCCGCCCCCGGCATCACGCCGTGCTCATCGCGGCGACTTGCGGATCTCCTCCTTCTCCTTCACGAGGGTCTCGCCCTCGGACACCAACTCGCCAATGCGAGTGTTCAAGGAAACATCGCACATCTCCGCTGCCCTTGCCGCCTCCTCCGGGACTGGTCCCGCTCGTCATGGGCCTCCTTCGGGACTGGAGGGACTGGATCCGAGCCTCTTCAAAATCATGGCTCATCGAGCCATGTCACCGCCACTTTGCGGCCTCGGACTGGCCTTGACAAGCTCGGCCTCCGGGGTCCGCCGTTGGGACTCCCTCTCCTCGGCAAGGGCAGCAAGCCGGGAGGTCTCGCTCACGGGCCTCGATCAACTTTACCCGAGTTTGACCAAGGGCGTTCCGGTTCGAAACGTTCGGCGAAGGAGCTCGGACTTCTCCGGGGCGGCGGCGGAGAGTCCGCAACGGCGATACTACTCATCAAGACACAAGCGCCGAAGACATGCGGCGGGGGATAACCATCAAGACACTTACCGCGTCGACCTCCGCAAGTCGGCGGTTATGGCGTCCCCGATCCTCGCCAAGCCCTCGGCGGCCCAGCGACGGATCCGCTCGTGGGTTCTCCACTCCCGGGACCGGGGGGCGGTCGTCGACCACCAGCGGCGGCGGGCCCCGGGCGTGCCACCGAGGGGTCAAAGGCGGACCGCCCGGCGGGTCGGCTCGGGAGGATACATCTCCTCGGCGGCAACTCCCGCAGCTCGGGAACCCGGACCGATGAAGTCCGGGGGGGCCCTCGGAACCGACCACGGGCACCGATCCTCGTCATGGCCGAAGACGGCGGCGCCAGCGGGCTGCCTCAAACCCGGACACGTGGAGTAGCGGGAAGTCGGGGTTGTACGCCTCGTGAACCCCGGATCGGCGAAGGTCGGCTTCCTGGCGGGGACTTGCGGCGTCTCGCCGCCATGAAGAGCTCCTCTTGCGAGAACTCGGGACAAAGGGGCCCGACTCCTCGGGGGTGGGCGGCGGCGCCACGACCCCCCTTCGAATGGCGCCATCTGCTCCGGCACCGGGGGGCGTCATGGGCCACAGCCGGGCCCTCCGTATCGACCACCATCGGCCGAGTGGCCACCCACCATCGCCACCGGGGGCTGCACCACCTCGGGGTGGCCTCGGCGGCCGGCTCGGGTCCGACCCTACACGGGGCTCGGGGCTGGGGCCACGGGGAGGATCGACGAGGCGGCCACGATATCTTGGCGGGACGACCCCGCCTTGGGCCCGGCCCGAGGCTGAAACGCTAGCCTTCAAAGCTTTCTTGGGATCGGGGCCAAGGGGGGCGCCCCAGTTTCCTAAAGTCAAGAACGTGTCGGGACAAAGCAATCGCATATGCGGAAGAAGGTCAAGATCGCGAAGGCGAAAGGAAACTCACGGCCGAGGGATCGCCCTCGGCGTTGGCGAGGCTCGGGATGGCTGCGATCTCGGCGCCGCACCACGACGCCTCGCCGTCTCCCACGACGCGTTAAATACGCCGCGAAATTTGGATCGGGACGGGGGTCACCGGCTCGTCCCCGGAACCACCGTGCCAGCGGCGCCGGGGTACCACGGCGAGGAGGTGTCGACTCTTCTCCTCGGGCCTCACCCTGCGCGCCGAGGTGCCTACATGGCCGACGCCAATGGTCCCGAGGACTCGGCGGAGGAAGAGCCCTCGGGCGCACCGGCGTCGGCGGTCCCCCGACGCCTCGAGGCTCGGGCTCGGGCTCGTAGCGAAGCCCGACGGTCGGGAGCCCCATGGCTCGGTCTATCCCGAGCCGCCACGTCGTCATCGGACGAGTTCACGCGAAGAAGCGATCCTCCGGATCCCTCGTCCTCTTCGGTGGTCGAGGTGTCGGTGACTCGCCCGCCTGTTTGCTCGGCCCGACGCTTCTCGCGAGCCACGTTTCTCTTCTTCCTCTCCTCCTTCTTCAACGCCCGGGCGCGTAGCTCGTTCGGCACGGTTCGCCGCCCGGCGATCGGCATCCAATGCCGGCACGGGCGGAGGGAGTCGCGGTAATCAGGCGGCCTGCTTGGAAGAAAGAGTGAAGCGCCATGGCGACAATGCACCGAAGCAATGCAAGGACATCGAAGTCAAGAAGCACTTACCGGGGAGATATACCCTCGGTCGGGCGCATGGGGATCTCGGGGATACGTGTCGGGTGTTGGACCCCAACGCATCCCTCACCCTCTTGGCCGGGGCCATCGGTGGAAACGAAGGCGACATCGGCACGCACCAAGGCCGGCGGCCTCGGGGTCATCGGCACATGAGCAAAGGGCGAGCCATCAACGGCAACACCCGACGCCGATGGAAAGCGGCGACCACGGCGGCGGCATTCACGTCCTTCCCTCGGAGCCGCGAGAATGTCGCGCCTTAGGCCCTCCAACCGATGATGATCCTCCGAGGGAGGACCCCGTTCCACTTCGCGGGCGATGCTTGAGGACACGCCCGGTGTACACGGAAGCGCGTTCTCGTCGTTGCGGAGGTAGAACCACCGATCTTGCCACCCCTTGTTGGAGGAGGTGAGCTTGGAGACGATGTACCCATCATTTCGGTTCGCCCTCGTCGCTCGGCGTACACGGGAGCGCCGCGACCTCAACGCGCGCCCTCCGTGGTTGGCCCTGCGCGACGGGGCGATGGTAAGGTCCGCCTTTGAAGAACCACAACCGAGGTCCCAATGCGGCTCGATCTCCGGGAATCCCTCACAAAGGGTGACGAAGATGGCGGCTGGGAGATCGAGTTCGGGGCGGATGATGAAGCTCGATTTCATAGTAGTGGAGGATCGCCGAATGAACGGCCCGCCGGCATACCGAAGCCGCGCCGATGAAGATCCATCAAGCTCACCACGTAGCCATCGGGAGGGTTAGGCTCCTCCTCAGCCCAATCGGAGCAATCCCCCGCCGCGCTTCATCGGTGCGGGACGAAGAAGCCCTTCATCGACGAGACATTTGGAGTTTCTCCTCCGTCATTTGTCGACCTCGGCCACGGCTCGGCATCAAGCACCTCCCTCACGCCGTCACCGCTACCCGCTCGCGCCATGGATAAAGGGAGGCGAAGGGTGGCAACCGCTAGCAACCCCGATCACACGAGCACGAGGCAAGTGAATCTCTCCCTTAATCTCTCCCACACTATCTCTCTATCTCGATTCTTTGCGGCAAGAAGGCAAGAAGGCGATGGCGGCGCAAGGGAGCAACTATCGCGCCCGTGGCGACCCCCACATTTATAGGGAAGGAAAGCAAACCGCCGGCGGGCAATCGAACCGACTCACGGAATGGACGGCCCATGATGGAGCGAGAACCGCTCATCCAACGGCCAAGCCGCGCGGTGGAACCATCGGTGCATTAATGCACCTTGGCGGAACCTCGGTCTCCGCCCCGACAAGAAGGCGTAAAGGCGCGTCCCATCGGGCGCAACGATCGCGCCACCTCGGGCGTGGCGACTAGACGCCTCGTCTTCGGTCGGGTAAAACCGGCCCGGCCACCCATATCCGGCTGGCGCCCGACCACGAGGGGGCAAGTCGATCCGTTGCCGGTTCCCGCCCGCGGAAACCAAACGAGCCTCGGGCCGACACACCCTCGTTCGAAGGTTGCGGGCCGGGCCACGAGGGTTTCAACGATCGCCTCGGGATAACTCGAGCCGGGGACGGGAGGGAAATGCACAACAGGCTATACCCGGGCCCCCCAGGGGCTCTGGATTTCTGAACGTGTTTAAGGCCGCGGGTCTTTGCTTATAGAGATGTCCCATCCGTGGGAGACCCACAGGCCCTCGGGGGGTGGTCCCAAACCCGGGATACGCTAAGCGGTCCTTGAGGTTCTCATGGGGTGAATCACGGATCACATAGCCGACCCTTGCTCGCAAGGGCACGGGCACCCCGCTTAAACGGACCCGCTACAACGCTCACCGAGCACGACACATTCGGGCTTACAGGGCATTGTGACGTGTCTCCCCTCCTCCTCCCTTTCGGGAGGGAGACGGAGGAGCGTATAATCAAAGTCGAGGAGGCCTGGGTCGACCTTGCGCACATAAGCGCGGGCCTCGGGCTGCCCACAAAAAATGAACAGACTCGCACAAATAAGCGCTATTTAAGAGCTGTTTCGGTCTTGCCGGCGTGCGAGATATAAAAGACCTCGAAGGAATCCGCCATTCCATTCGAGGCCTCGGGAAACTACACCAGAAAGGTGCGCTCGCACCTTGTAGACGAACCACCCCGAGAAACAACAAGGCGACGGGGAGCGGCGAGACCCCCGGGCAAGTCCACACTCGCTCGGGGGGGCTCGGGGGCTTGTCGGGGACCTAAACATTGGGCCCCGAGACATTCTCCAAACTATGAGAATCTGCCGGCTGCCAAGGCCCGGTAAAAACCTAGCCTGCTATCATCCCGCACGGAGGGACGGCCCGACGGACGATGGACCGAGCCATTGGCCACGGCAGCTCACATGACGACGAAATCGGCCCACGGGGCCCACAAAGCGGCCCAAATGGAGTCATCACGACGCAAAGAGCTTATTACGCTCACGAAGGACAAGGTCAAGGACCTCTACAAAACAACGAACCATGGCGTTCCACGTCGGCAAGCGGCTAAATCATGGCTCGGGCTCGACCACACATCTCCGTTTCGTCCGAGGCGGCCTAGCTCACCGCCCCGGAGAAATCAGCCGTCCAGGGTGGCCTAGCTCACCACCCTCGGGCGCAAAACTCCGCCCGCCCCGAGGGAGACCAGCTCTCCATCCTCGGGTGAGGCGGCCAACTAGCCCGTCTAGGGTCGCCGACCCTCGGGCGTGGGAGGTTCCGTCCGGAGGAAGGGAAACCGCCGCATTCACGCGCGATTGCACGGCGGCGAGGCGCCCGGTGCCATCGATTACGCTTGATCAAATCGAACTGCCGAATCGTCTCCCCAATCCGACCGATGGGACGCAAAGCTGAACCGATGAACGTGTTACGCCACCCGACACGGGAAACCAGGATGACATCGTTCATTTCCCGCAGCACCGTCAAACGCCCACGTTGGGCGGACCCTCGGGCACTTGACACGCATAGCCGGCGACCCGGGACCGGCCCTCGCCATGCGGATTGTGAGGGACGCCACGGGGACCTCGGGGCGCGCGGGGACGGCACGTCCACCATCGGATCCGGACGCGTGTCTTCGTCAAGCAACATCCAAGCCCGCCCAAACCCAGCCGGGGGCAAGACATGCAACCGGTGCGGCCTCGGGGCTTAGCCACCTAGGCGTCCACACAGTATAAACATTATCTCTCTCCTTCTCCTATAAAAGGGGGGAGTAATGCCCCATTAGAAGGGGATTCGATCTTTTTCGACTCAACTCCGGTTCACACGGAGGAAACCGCACACCACCACCACCATAACCACGATCGTGGGGCTTGAGACCCGCGTCTCTCCCCGCGCCGCTGTAACCCCTACTGCGGGCTCACCTTTGAGCGAGGTAACACGAGCGAGGACACACCCCCTGGGCGTAGGGCCCGTTGGCTGAACCGGGGATAAACCGGCCGCGTCCGTGTCCATCTTGCGCTACGCCATTGAGGGAGGGGGCACACGGCTTATAAATTCTTTATTGCCGGCACCGAGGCACCCACCGTTCCTCGAAACGCCGACACTCCTCATACACCTTCTTGCCACGAGTGTCCTTTGCCCTCGCATTCTCTTCCACGGTGAGGATGGAAATCGGGTCATTCACTTTGAACGCCCGCCTCATGTGCTTCGGAGAAGTGGCAAAAGCCGACCAAGTAGATGGCAGCTTAGCGATGATACCGCCAACCACAAACTTGTCGGGTAGCACACACTCCATGTTCTTGAGTTCCTTAGCCAGCATTTGTATCTCATGAGCTGTTCGACCACAGATCGATCATTGACCATCTTGTAGTTATAGAACTGCTTCATATGTACAGCTCTCTGCCAGCATTAGCAACCCCGAACTTGGCCTCAAGTGTATCCCATATGTTCTTGCCCGTGGGCAGATCCATGTACAAGATCCATGTACACCAACGTCATACTCTCAGATATGATGCCAATGAGAGCACCTGTGAGCAAGTTATTTGCCTCACTAAACTTTGCCTCTTCCTCAGGGGAAAGAGGAGGATCAATGCGCTTTCCTTGATTTGCGTGCTCACATTTCATTGAGGTAAACCACAACATGGATCGGACACGCCAAATCTTATAGTTGAAACCATCATCATTCAGAGGTGGTGGCTTTAATGTCGCAGCAAAGCTAGCACTCGTAATAAATGACCTATCAAGTTTTTGGATAGTTGAATATTTAGGCATATTCATTAGCCCTTAAAAACGATAAGACGTATGCTAACAAACAACATGAACACATTGCTACCGCCACTAGCAA
>JADLZK010009688.1:0-12212 GCA_015847255.1 Hyparrhenia diplandra
ATTCTCTACGTTCCACATTTAAGCAGCCGACAAATAAAGACACAATTCGAATTACAGTATAAATGACGCACGGAATGGAAGGCCTGCAGTTGTAAATCACAGCACGAGATTGCAAAAATCGCTGCCTGAGGAAAAATCCTAGCAGAAAACCCTTGAATTTACAAGTCTAGACATGCTAATATTGCTCGAGATGTATTACATGTTACAAATTCAGGGTCACGGAAAACTGTAGGTTCAGTATAATCCTTGTTTCGCTCCAGGTCACTGGCCTCCTCGAGGCGGGTGCTGTGGTGGCGGGGGGGGTGTAAGGCCAACATTTCCCATTCCCTGCAGCAAACCAGCAACACCAATGCTTCAGTTGATATAATCAATTTATAGTTATGTGGCTAGATAACGCAGAAAAAAAGTTTAATAATATAACGAAGACTAAAGCAAGTAGCCTCCAGGTATGACAAAATCAAGATGCGTCATGCAGTCTTACCTGGTAAGAGCTTAGACCGGGAATGGATGTCATTTGTCCTTGTGGAGCCATTTGCCCCTGAGGCCGATTATACATGCCACCCATAGGAAAATTTTGCATGCCAGACGAACCTGATGCTCCTTGGATGTTTCCCATCCCACTTGGGAACCCACCCATTGAGGGTACAGTACCAGGAGGCACAGAACCAGGATGCATCTGATTTTGGCCCATCATGTGCTGTGGCATTTGGGGCATCATCTGATTCTGTGAACCTTGCATTGCCTAGAAATAATAGAATTGTCAAATCCAATGTCCCAGTAGCTGTAATTTACCAATGAGCATGTAGTATCAAATTAACAGTGCATTCACAATAACATAGAATCATGCAACAGGCAGTGTTGGAGACTACAAAACTTAGCATAGCAGTTACTGCATGTTCCCAAACCAACCAGTCAATACCCTTATTTTTTTTAAAAAAAAAAGATCCAAGGTAATGCTGTATTCTTCATTAGTTATTAGAGATGTAGGAAGCAAATCAGATAGCCAAAACGAGAAATGTCTCCAAAAAAAAAAAAGGTAAAAGGCAATCTTTCACAAAAGGCAGAAAAGATGGCTTTTCCAGAAACAGGGGAGAGGGCCTTTGGAGTTAGCCTGCTGGAGTGCTGGTGTGTTTTGATCATGGTTCTGAAATCCAACGTATTAATTCTTCACCTCAAAGTATTGATCTTGGAATCAGCCTTGGACCCTTGGTGATGCTACATTTTTTAGATGTATTCATTCTTCACCTCAAACTCAGATGTACTCATGTTTCATATCATATTCAGATATCCTCACGCCGTCTCAAACTACAGCAGATATGCAAAACAATTTTGAAGGTCGATTGGAGTTCTTTGGGAAAAAAAAGTTCACTGAAAACGTTCTTTTTGACAAAAACTTGCAATAGTTTGCAGACGAGGCATTTGGTTTTTGATTATCGCTTATCAGCTAAGATAAATAGAGAGACAGATACGTTAAGTAAACAGGTATGCCTCCCTCAGTTTAACAACATGATAAAGGTATCAGTGAACAGTACCATTGGGTGAGGCATAGGCGGAAGCGGTGGGTTCACTTGTGATGGCACTGATGGTCCACCCATTGGTGGAAGCTGGGGCGAGAACCTTGTGAATGTGAAAGCATGTGAGCTGTTGGCTGCAGTTGGGGCATATTTGGAGGTGGTGGCGAGAAAACTGGGGATGTTGTTGCTGAGGCATCTGTTGATACTGTTGCTGCTGCCCAAGAAGTGATGGATGAGGACCTGGTGGCAGTGGGGTTGCTTGGGTGGAAGACCGGAATAGATGGCCTCTGCTCTCCATCAGATCCATCAAGACTGGCCTGCCAAGGTCATTGCAACCCCAATGCCAGGGATTGTACCTTGCGTGACAATCCAGGAGCAAATGGACCAGGAGTTATTGGAGGTTCAGGCATCTGGAATCCACCCATACCACGGGCACCAAAAGCAGCATGTTGGTCGCCATAACCTTGCATCTGCCCACTGTTGTATCTATCGCTGGGTAAGATCACCAGGCCTGTTTCTACACCAGAACTTTGTAGCATGATCATTGCCCCCACTACAAAAGAAATCAAAGTGTAAACGATTTTTAATAGCGTTAAACAAAAAGGCCACATGATGCACAGGAAACCCGTATTAGAGAAGAAATTCAGACTATGTATGCATAACAGTACAATTTAAAAACTATGCTGAACAGAAAAAAAAAAATAAGCAAGTAGCATATCAGAAAATGTTGATTTCCAAAATTGAAAAGCAAGCCAAATACCTGCAAAGTAGATAGCCTACAGGATGCCACGAAAGATCCCAGACACTACTGTCATGTCGTTAGCATTTATTTCAACTTGTGGAGCTTCATGGCTGCCAAATAAATGAAACAGCTTATTCACCAAGTTGAGACTTGAGACATTATTTTGATTTTGGAGGGTGAAAAGAGTTGAATAACTTAGCATAAAGTAGCAAACTCCTATGCTGACCAAGATCAGTAATTTCAATTATGCTATAGATATCTTACCCGACCAACCAATGAAATATAGCACCATCAAAGCTCCCACTAACAAAATATTCTTCATGAAATGGGTGCCACGCCAATGCTGTAAAAATGAAAGAAACGAGTAACCAAATACATATTCAGTACAACCTTGGCAAATAGGATTGGGCACCATACTTTCCTAGAAAATTTTTAGCCACTGTTCTAACAATCATAGAATGTATGGTTGTAGTGAACAAATGAAATGCTACATCTAAAATGTGTGTCAGATTTTGAAACTTAAAATATGTGAAGGAACATATAAAAATCTTGATATTGTAAAAGCTATCTAACCAGTGACGTCCCTTAGTGTGCCCACGGAAGGATTGCAGCTCTTTCATGGATCTAATATCATACAGCTGCAAAATGAATTAGCAATAAAATTAGCAAAAGTACAAAAAAATAATAATTTACTGGCATCAGAAAAACAAAGTTAATGATCATTTGATCACAAGGATGCATTGACCCATATCCATAGACAGCGCCAGAGTTTTGGTTATAGAGTGTACACTGCCATCAGGCAATTCTTTGAAGAAGACAAGAAAAAACAGACCAAGGTACAAAAGCACAAGCCACAGACCTTAATAATCTGATCCTTTGAGGCAGTCAGTACCCAGTTCCCATTCTGATTCCACTTCACACAATGCACAATATTTTTATGACCATGGCTGCAGATATAAATCATAATGTAACACAGATCTTCAAGAATTAACAAAATACGGAAGTGGCAGGAATACCAACAATGAGCTCAGCTCTCTGCCACTTTTTGCATCCCAAAGTTTCACAAGATAGTCTTTTGCCACCTATGGAGCACAGAATTGAATAAGTTCTGCATGATTAAATTCATTAAATAGGTAGAAACATATACTAACCTGAAACCAGTAAAGACTTTGTAGGATGCCAATCGACAGTTTTAACATCCCAACCGTGGCCTGGCTGAGTTGAAGGGAAATTCAGGTTATTTGATGAAAAAAACAAAGTAATATCACATAATTACTTCAAATGATCACCTGTATGGCTGTATGTCAGATTAATATGTGCAAGAAAAAATTAGCAACATTACCAGTTAATGATTTTTCCTCTTGGCACCTTGCAAAGTCCCAAACCTTCACGGTTCTGTCATCAGAGCAGGAGCAGAACTTCAAGTCGGTTCTGGAGAAACTGTTTCAAGGGCATGTTTCAGCACACATACAACATGAACTTTGTCGCAAAACAAGAAAAAGTGCATCAGACAGCCATCACCTTTAAACCACTTAACAGATTCTCTATGAGCTGTTTTATTCACTTTGACGTTGTTCATGTTACTTTGCCAATACCTGGAGAAGAGTTCAAAAAGGTTCAGCCAAATGGTTAAACAATGTACAGTTCAAAATGACAATTTTTCTGGAAGGTACGAAAACGAAGGGCCAGCGTACTTGATTGCACCACCATCATCGCCCGTCACCATCCAGTTTTTCATTGTGACTCCAAACCATTGATCTCACAGGTAGATCATGAGCCTGATTGTCAGGTTTCTCCAAAAAAGTAAGTTAAAACTACCAGCATATAAGTCCAAAAAGTAACTAATGTGGAATACCTGAAGGATCATTTCAAAGTTAAAAGATTGTCCATTCCATAGTGTAAATTCACCGCTTTGTGATCCAGTGATAAGTCGACGGCCTGTAGGGGTCCACTTTATCCACAAATAAAATTGCATTATACCCAAGTGGATGAAAAATAATAAAAGTGGATGTTTGTTGAAGTGATGATTATGCTACATAATTCACAACAGTCAACACATTAAAATAGCCAAAAAATTAATAAGACAAAGTTTCTTGAGAATATTTACTTAGCTTGTACTAATGCATAAAAGAATAAATGATCATCTGGAGCAATTTTTCCCAAGATCAAAAGACAAGGCCTGGATGAATTTTTCCAAAATGCAATAGTAATTTGCATGTAGCACAGTAATTTTGAAATTATAAGTAGTCATCAGTCCAAGATACAGTCCAAGATATAAGCGGTAGATTCTAATATTGTGCTATTGTTAACCATGAGCCTATTTATCCAACTGTGGGCAGTTAACGGCACTAACAGGTTGTGGGTTCGAGGAGGTAGCCTCTCCACAGATTTTGCCGGGGAGGCTTGCCTTGGTTTTCCCTTCCCCAGACCCCCACTCATGTGGGAGCCTCTGGCATTGGGTCTGCCTTTTTTTTTTACAATACTAATTTGTAACCCATATGGTTGATATACACACCTAGAGATGGATTAGATTTCATTGAAATCCTGATAGAGCTAGCATCGCAATCAGAAAAACGATGATAGTTTTTGAAGGAAAACAATCAGATTTCAGTAAGTGGAAGAAAGGCTTCAAGGATGATATTTTGCTGCAATTTCGCACGATAAACTCATAAAAGTGTCTCTCAGATCCTCGCTTGGCTCAAGTTTCTTCTATAGTCCGTCTCTACTGTAAGATTTATATATAATTATATATCATGACATACATAAAAAAAAATCAGTTGATATTGAATTTATGTATAATCAACAGCAGGCCACTGCTTCTGAGAAATACAAGTATCCAACAGCAAAACATTCAATGTGGATTTTTGGGAAAGAAGAAAAACGGTATTCCAACACTCAGTTACTCACCAAGACACGGTTAATAGAGCACCGGTTCTTGTTGATTGAAGAATGTACAAATTTGGCAGCAAAACTTGTGGAGGGATTGTCCGGATATGCGACAGACGGTAACATCTGCAATTGGCACAGCTATCAAAAATAGGTTTGAAACAAGAATTACTCATCAAGATCTTTGATTAGTTATTAGGATTAACAGGATTTTCTGCATAACAGAGTACACTATCCATGTTAAGATTAATAGACGAATTACTACCATGATAATCATTCATATGCACTGTTTTGTCGAACTTTGGTATTACTACCATGATTAGTTATTATGATTTTCTGTCCATTGTATGCTAGATGCACATTTAACACTTTAATCCATATAAGAATTTCGTGTAACATCTGATTGCTCATGGTTTCATACACATAAAGGTATTTATCATAGCATAGGTACTATCTTCTACAGCTTAAACCAATCAATATTCATAGCATAGGCAACTACTGCTCCATCTCATATACTGCAAGTCAAGAAAAAAATACATCCAGGACAGCAGCTGGAGTTGGCTGCAATGTGAATCTGTCCCTAGCGCCCCGCTGCCACATGCGAGCCTGCAATTGTACATAGTGGAAGTCAGCACTACTGATGGGTGATGGGAAGAAAAACTGCAGGTACCCAGATGATAAAGCATGCATTACAAATTCAAACCAAGATATATAAACACAATCAGAAAAATACCCTAAACCATAAAGGGTCAACATTTGGACCGATCCTAAATAAACCCTGTATCATTACGGATATCCAAATATAATAATAGCAATCCAACACACCTGAACATGACGGACAACACTGCTTGTGTAGTCCACTGTCCGTCGCTGGACAGGCTTCCGCATCCTTTTAGCACCAAAATTGTCACCATAAGCTGCAGAAAATCAAGATTGCATTGTGTAGCTATGAATCTATGACAAGATAAAGGAGGACCAAAAGGTCTACAGTTAAATCACAAGGAACTCCCCATATGTTTAACTTTTATTAAGTGGCAGTTGAGCTCACACTCAGGCCATGTTTGGTTAAGTAGTCCTAGACTTTTTTTTTAGTCCTGGGGACTTTTAAAACAGACTCTCAAGGAGGAGCTTGTAGGGACTTTTATATTAGTAAAAAGTCCTAAAAAGTCCCTCCTGTTTGGTTTCATTGGGACGGAACTTTTTATAGTCATAACTCCAAAACGGGTCCCAGACGGACTGATAGTAATAAGGCAATACCTGCAACCTAATATAGGCATCTAGCTACTCTTCTCCTGACACTAGAATGGAACAGCAACTACCAATGAATGAGAAGTTTAGCTGTTACCGTCGTAAGGAGCCTGATGCTGCTGCTGTGGCGGGGGCCGGGTGTGCGGCGTAGTCAGGCGGGAGATTGGTAGAGGACGCCGCGGACAGCTGCCGCATCGGCGGGCCCCGGTAGAACTCCCCGCCGCCGCCACCGCCAGCCTGTGACGGCGGGTGCTGCGGCGGAGGTGGCAGCTGCTGTTGCTGCTGCTGCATCATCTCCGCCACCTTGCCGCCGCCGGGAGGGGAGAAACGCCGAGGCGGGGCTAGGGTTTTGGATCCGTGCGGCGGGAAAGGGGTCGGGGACCGTGACGTAGGAGGCGGACGGGGGAGAGGGAGAAGATGGGCGGCGCCAGGTCTAGCCGTCTGGAGAATGTGGGCCGACTCACTCACTTCCGGCATACGCCGTAAGCCCAAACACATTAGGCTAACCAAATCTTTTTTTATAATTTCCTACAATACTACCCAGGTACTCCCTCCATTTCAAACAAGAAGTCGTTTGACTTTTTTTGACACCAAGCTCGACCACTCGCCTTATTCAAAAAATTTGTGTAAAATACTTTTGTTGTTGCTTGCTTTATTAATAAACATTCTTCAAAAGTAACTTAAATTTGACTATGTTTGCACAATTTTTTTTTTGAATAAAACGAGTGGTCAAAATTGAGTAAAAAAAGTCAAACGGCTTACAATTTGGAATGAAGGGAGTATTTAATTTTAGTGCAGATATGCATTTTGAAAATGATATGACGACTATTTTTTAGCACATTCAAATGATCGAGGCCGAACCGACAAAGTCATCACAAATGTCTCGCTATCGACAATAACATTGTTAAATCTCAAAACAAATACAAAATAAAAGAAAGAATCATTAAATTCGTAGTATAGTATATTTTCATATAGATGGAGTCATGAATGTAATATTTTTTAAAAATATCAAATTTTAGTCAATACATAAAATACATGGCAATAAATAAATTTGCAATTGTTTCAAGCATAAAAACATTAAAGCATTTTAGTTTCAAACTTGTAAGTTGTATGTGTGTCAATCCTATTGGAAATTTATGGTGAAACCTCAGAAATGTGATGTGTGGGACACAGATATTCTGACGAGATTAACCGACTAAACCACCGCTGACATAACGCTAACAGAGATCAAGTCGTTAATAACTAAGCGGAGCGTGACCTCCTCGACCGAGGGCAGATCAGGAGGAGCCCGTCCGCCGGACGGCCTCCCGGACCGCGAAGCCTCGAACGAGCTCGAGCTCGCCACCGAGATTACCTTCCGCCTCAAACGAGGCTCCGCGGAGCGTGAGAGGACGGCGACTCGACCCCAACAAATGAGCTCTTCTCCGTCTCGAACGAGCTCCCCGCGTCGGGACCCAAGAACGGTCAAGGGATGGGACACGAGGAGCGTAACGTCGAATCATGGCTACGTGAATCGACGCCGCATCCTACGACGGATCTCACGCAAAAGTGAGATCCGCGACGCACGCTGCCATGTATGGCCCGTCAGTCACGCCTCCCATGCCGGGCAAGACTAAGGACAAGCACTACGAGACAAGGATGATCTCGGTGGTTGAGGTCATCCTCCCGACGAGCTCTCCCCGACCACGCTTCCTACGCCAAAAAGTGGCATTTAAGACCCGACGGCGCCGCCACACACAAGGACATCGCGACAGGTCGGACGGGCGGGCATGGCAGGTGGAGTACGGCGGGCGGCGAGAAGCTCATTGTTCCCTCTACGACAAACCAAGGAGCTCCGAGCTCGGCGGGTCGCGACGATTTCAGATCGAAACCTGAGCCGCCTACCAATCCTCTACGGCGACCGGCGAGCAGGCTACGTGAAGAGGCGGCGCCGCACGCAAGACGCCGGGACCGCCCTCAAGGCGGTCCGATCGTTGTAAGACATTTTCCTTTGCCCCCTCCATTTATATTTCTTCTACTCCGAAGTCCCTAACTGTGGCCCCTCGTGAGCTCCCTTGAGACTATAAAAGGAGGGACATGGCCACCGAGAGGGCAAGCTCACTTGCACACTTAACACACACAAAACCGCCGATCCCACCCACGACATAGAGACACGGGAGCTCATCTCCCTCCTCTCTCACCCGCTTGTATTCGCCCCGATACGAGCAATTTGAGCTCGATAGTGCCACACACTGGGACTAGGGTGCCCAATTGCCCCGAACCAGTATAAATCCCGTGTCATTGTCCTTGAGCTAGGCCATCGTTGCACACATTAGCCGGCCGATATCGCGACCGTGGTATCGACCACCGACATGATGGATTCATAAGAATAGTAGTACAAGATAGGAAGAAATCAGTTATATAGTACTTTTATCCATAACACGAATTTCCAAAAAAACACTAGATAGATTTTTTTTCTCAAAGATGCAAAAGTTTTACGTAGTATCTTTTATATTAAGTAGAGAAACAGTGAATGTTATAATGACGTATCACGAATGACACGTTAAAAGGGAATAGGGTTCTACAAACAGTTCTTTCCTCCCTAGTAGGAGGAGATCATGACGTTATTACTCGCTAATTGAACTACTCATTCGCTACCAATGATCAAACGCGTCGGCTAGCGCGGCGGCTCGACTGTCTCTCGCTCTCTCCAAGGAAAATATGCTGCAACGCCTCCTTATGAGAGAGTTGGGTCCTTAAGTGAAGTTGACGCAGGCCTCCTTCTCCCGACGTGGAGGGCTCCTCGGCCTATCGATGAACCCCAGCTGCTGCATCACCAATATCTCACCTCATTTCGTAACTAGGATACGTGGGAGTGGGTGAGCCGCCATCCTCCCGCTAATGGCGGTGACACTTGTACCGGTAGAGACAATTAATGACCGACAACGGTGCCTTACATAAAAACCTTATCTACGAACTACCTCAGCTTCTCGTCAAGGGAGTCAGCAGACCGAGGAGAGGCAGCAACGTGCACGCCGACTGGTATAGACCGCGAGGTCGCCTTGGCATCCGTGGCATCGAGCTGTGCTCCCAAGTGCGATGGCGTGCTTGGTCCGTCTGCATCGGACCGGTGGGTGGTCATTGCCAAAAAACAGTAGATAGACGAAGGGCGCCGGTGAAATACGCATGTATATCTTTTTTTTCCCCTTTTCGTATAATGTCTCTTGGATTTTATAGTTAGCGCCTACGTGCCCTCGTGATTAGATTCTGCATTAGGAGAGAGTGTGTTCTATGTTTTTGTAGAATGTTATTTTTAAGACAAATTTTAAACTTGGATTATTTATCTTATTTATTTTTGAGACAGTGTGAGAAGCAGGGGACAAATAGTTTGCAAAACTTGGCAAATGCCCAGAAAATAAATCTGAAAAAAAGAATGGCACACCAAAAAATGGCAGTACATTTGTCATGTTTTACAAGTGTGATCCACTTGTATTCCTTTTGACTATGATATTGGGGTGATGATCCCCACGTTGTTGGGTCGCATTTGGCATTGCCTGATGATGGACGCCCACATTCCAGACAGTCAGGCGACGGTAGGCCATCGATAATTCAGGCACGAGCACCGAGCACGACCCAACTCCACGTCCACACCACCACCACGCGGTGCATTCCTCAGATTCATTCGCCTTTCTCCAGGCTCCAGCTCAGCTCCGATTCCAACGACCAGCGCTCCTTCCCCGCATCGCAGCGCTAGGCCCTCCCCGCGCACCTCTCTTCCTCGCTCGATGTCGTCGCCTCTGCATGCCAAGGAGTCGTAGGAGTGATCTATCTGTACGTCGCCTCTGCACGTCGGTTCTTTTTGTCCTGCAAAATCTCGGCGGCGCTTCCTGGGGATGTTCCTTTGAACCTCGTAGAAGTTTGGTTAATTACTGATGCACCCGTTTTTCCTCTTTCAGGAAAGCGTGCGGAATGCAAACAAGGATGGATTCTAGTGACCATGGCGACCGCCAAGGTCCGAAAGCCTGTGAATTGCCAGGCAAGATGGACAATGACCATGCCGATCATCAAGGCTTGAAAGCCTGTGAATTCACAGCCAAGATGGACAACGACCATGCCGATCGTCAAGGTTCAAAAGCCTGCGAATTGCCAGGCAAGATGGATAATGACCACCCGGTCCGTCAAGGTTTCAAAGCCTCTGGATTGCAACTGCAATCCAAGATGGATGCTAGTGACGATAGCATCTGCCAAGGTTTGAAAGCCTGTGGGTTGGCAACCAACAAGATGGATGCTAATGACCAAGCAGGCAACCGCAAAGGCTCCAAAGTATGTGGAGTGGCAACCAAAACAGATGCTAATGCTAGTGACCAAGGCGATTGCCAAGGCTTCAAAGTATGTGGGACAGAGGCCAAGATGGATGTTACCGACCATGCCAATCACCAAGGCTCCAAAGTCTGTGGAATGCCAACCAAGGCAGATGCTGATGATGAATGCAAGTTAATATGACATAAACGTCAATGCCAAATATTAGGTTCATCTCCATGTCTCACATGGTTAACACATTTAGAATTAGAATCCATCAAAGAAAAACGGAACAAGCCTCCGCTTTCATAATCTTTTCTAACAAAAGTCCCACATTTGGACACAAACATTTATTGGACTCAAAGACAAGCTTAAAACCATCTCTACACAATAGAGAGCCGCCGACGAGATTCTTCTTGATAGCGGGGACATGTTGCACATTCTTTCACTGCACGATCTTTCCCGTAAACTTTAGATTGATAATGTCAGCACATACATGAATATTAGCATCTCAGATCAACCCACCAATCATATGAGAGACAAATCGAAAGAATTGTAGGTAAATATTTATTGTACCCGATCACATTTTTTGGACGTAAAGTCGTAAGGGAGTATCGCTGTAAATTTCATAGAAATTGTGTCACACACAAGATTTGAACCCCCGGGTGGGAGCCCCAGCCGCGTGGCCTTTACCACTCAACTGTGATCCCCTTGACGACTTGACAACATTCTTGTTATAATGGTTCTCCTTTTTCTTCTTCCTCCCGATGGTTTTGAGGGTTTCCCTTTTTGCACCGATTGGCGCTAGAGCTTCCCTCCGCATACACCTTTGTGCCACGAAAGTGTCCTTTGCCCTCGCATTCTCTTCCACGGTGAGGATGGAAATCAAGTCATTCACACTGAATGCCTGCTTCAGAGAAGTGGCAAAAGCCGACCAAGTAGATGGCAGCTTAGGGATGATACCGCCGGCCACAAACTTGTCGGGTAGCACACACTCTATGTTCTTGAGTTCCTTAGCCAGCATCTGTATCTCATGAGCCTGTTCGACCACAGATCGGCCATTGACCATCTTGTAGTCATAGAACTGCTCCATGATGTACAGCTCTCTGTCAGCATCAGCAACCTCAAGTGTATCCCATATGTCCTTGCCCGTGGGCAGATCCATGTACACCATCGTCATACTCTCAGATATGATGCTGATGATAGCACCTTTGAGCAAGTTATCTACCTCACTAAACTTTGCCTCTTCCTCAGGGAAAGAGGAGGATCAGTGCGCTTTCCCTTGCCTGCTCACATTTCATTGAGATAAACCACAACATGGATCACACGCCAAATCTTATAGTTGGAACCATCATCATTCAGAGGTGGTGGCTTTAATGTCACAACAAACCTAGCACTTGTAATAAATGACCTATTAAGTTTTTGGATTGTTGAATATTTAGACATATTACGAAATACATTAACCCTTAAAAACGATAAGACATGCTAACAGAACAACATGAGCACATTGCTACCGCCACTAGCAACATATGTTGAGCCTACTA
>JADLZK010009689.1:0-83705 GCA_015847255.1 Hyparrhenia diplandra
GAGTTCTATATATATTTTCGGTCCCCTGGGTCTCTGATGGCGTTTTTGGCGGGCTTCTTGTACGCTGAAGTTCCCCAGCGCCGCGAACATTGTTTCAGGGGCCGGGTGAGGTGGCAAAGTTGATTCCGTCGGTTGCCGTGCCCGAGGGAATTATTTCACGCATTTCACGGCGGTTTGGATGATTCGACGGGTTACCAGCAACCGGCAGAATTCTTGTACCATTCCCGGCGGGGAATTATCGACCGACAGGAGTTATTGACATTCCTCGACGGTTTTCGACTAGCCCGACAGGAAATTACGAAACCGACAGGAATTGTCTGCAATCACGGTAGTGGATGGTGCTGAGGCGGACTGGACTCCCCACCTCTAAAAATGTGAAATGGCCACCTGCAAAGCTTTATTCTATACTAGTGCGAGCGGATAAGAACCTCGAAGTGGAGATGAGTGGCGGAGTCAGAGAGGATGCCGGCGAAGTGGATGCAGCCAGATCCATGGTAGGATGAGAACATCCAGTCGGAAGTGGGGGTGCTTAATTTTTTTTATTGGCGCCAAAGCTCCTCTTACTACCGAAGCCAATAATGAATCCGGTGCCGAGGATGGCGCGGTGGTGAAACCTTAGGCTGCCTAAGTATGGTAAAGGCATGCTTTGGTGAAAATAGCACAAACGGGCGACAGCCGTGGGGGCACAACTAAAAGCTACGGCTACTGCTAGATCTGATAGCTATGGGGAACAAGAAAAGGTGTTCTAAATATGTTGTCTGATGCAACCCGCGTATCACGAGAAATGAGGCCAGCATCATTTTTAATCTCAAACAAGTAAATACGCATGACGAAATATGTATTTTTTTTAAAAAAACAAGAATCAAACATGCACTAATGTAAATTTTGTCTCCGTATCATCATTTTTTTCAGAACATGTCAACACAATAAGAAAAGCTTATAAAGGCAACATCATTTATTATTTTAACATGTACCATATCACGTACATACGATCATTTTTCTCAACATAATAAGCAGCTTATAAAGGCAAAATCATTTGTTATTTTAACATATACTATCACGTACCATCATTTTGCTAAGAACACGTACCATACATCACATATATTTTATTAAAAATCACGTACCGTCATTTTCTGATCATCGCCTCCTTCACCACCTTGCGAATCGCCTCCACCGCGTGATCCACCTCTGCGAGCCCGCTCTTTGCACCATTATATTCTGCCTTCCACCTTGGATAATACTGTAAGTTATATGCTCACTGAAGCATTTATCAAAAAATTTCGAACATAGCGTGGAAGGGAGCTGTTATCATCCATACGTACAGGATGCTCTGATTGTGGTCATCAAAAATTTCAGCGACATACACTCACTAAATGATGATCCAATGATCAAAGAATGAAGTCATCAAAGAATTGGTGCAAAGGCAATGTTGGCCCTAGGTCTCGGATGATGTACTCACAGGATATTATATTCTGATGGTCATGCCTAAAAGCATGGGCTTAATAGCCTATGGAAGAGGCCAAGGAAGTAGCCGTTAGTTTCTATAGCCATCGGATTTGCACTCATCAAATTATCCGTGAATCAAAATAGGTGTGAAGATCGGTCGGATCCAGATAGATAACATTGATGTCCGATCATTCCATATTGTTTTTTTAAGTTCGGAGTCCAACTTGGGTAGCGTCAAAATAGGAACGAATAGGAACGAATGAGGATCATCTCGATCATGAATGCAGTTCAATATATATCAAATACGTGATGAATGAGCCACACTCTGATAATGTCGGACATTTTCCATCAATATTTTCTTAGATATTGAGTGGCACGAAAAACATGTGAAACATGGTGATCAGCCAATTTGCCAATTTTTTGAATGTTTTATAGATTGTTTTAGTGAAACTTAAGCAGGCAGGACCGGTGTGTGAGGGTGACATGTGGACTCGATCAGAGGGATCGGAGTTTTTTGCTCTTAATAATTTCCTACCACGTTGCAGTGCACCAACCACTTGTCTCTAGATTATCTCTTTGCGTGCTCACTCTCTCTCTCCCCCTTTTCTCTAGCGAAGCGTACGTTTTTTTACTTTCTAATATGTCCCGTGTCTGTCCATCTGTTTCATCCCTACCTCCGAGCGTACGAGCGTGACCACCTTTTTCCATACCTTTGTCTGCCTTTTTCACATGGCGTCACGTTTCAGATATGAATAAGTATATATTTGGTTTAAAAATCACGCACCATCATTTTCTGATCAGCGCCTCCTTCACCACCTTGTGACATACACTCATAAAATGATGAATGATCAAAGACTGAAGTCATCAAAGAATTGGTGCAAAGGCAATGTTGGCCCAGGTCTGGGATGACGTACTCACAGTGTATTATTATACGTGGGGGTGACGCCTGGCCTCCCACCCTTGCTAGAGGCTACCACGGGGAGGACAAGCGGTTTCCCACATGTGTCAGAAAGCGAGGTCAAGACGTGGCGCGAGACTGGAACTAGAGTGACACAAGAGCGTGGTAATAAATTTCAGAAATTGGCTATAAAATTACCTCCAAACGAGGTGCCACCCGCCGGGTATTGATAGGCCATACCCGGGGGCGTGAAATTACACAATGATCTGATGCTCACGGGCAGCTTATTTACAGCACAGGGGCCACAACAGTAACTTCACGTGCTCCTGCCAACCGCCCGCTACTACACAAAAGATTAACTATGGCGGTTTTTTTTTTTTTTACGTGAAGGTTTTTGCAACCGCCACCGAGGGAAGGCTACTTGATTAATTGATGGATTAACCGTGGCGGTTTTCGAACCTACCAAAACCGCCCGCAGGTTAATCAGAAAAAGCCCATCCCAAACCCTAGCGGGCCGGGATGGAGCGGATTCACGCCCGCCGCGATTTACTCGCCGGATCCGCCTCCTCGCCGCTGCTGACGGGCGTGGCAGCGCAAGGGACAGCACGCCGTAATGCGCGCCGGGCTAGCCCGTGGAGGTGTCCCTAGGCCGGCCGGAGAAGAGGGCGCTGTCGCCGTGCGCCCGATCCGGCCCGTGGGAAGTAGCGGCACCGGATGTCGCGCGTAAGGGAAGGGGAGGGGCGTGCCAACTGCGTGCTCCGCCCGGATCCGCCGCCCGGGGAGCAACGCCACCTCGTGCTCTGCCCGAGATCCGCCGTCGGGGGCAGCGCCAGCGTCGTGCTCCGCTGAATCCGCCGTCGCCGCCACCACCACCACCGCCGCCACCGCCCGGCCACACGCCACCGGAGAGGGAGGAGGGGCGCGCCGCCCTCAAGGCCGTAGAGGGAGGGGCGGAGGGGACCCGCCGCCCGGAGGAGGGCTGGGCCGCCCCATGCTGTGTGTTCTAGAGGAGAGGGAGGGGAGGGAGAGAGCATGAGAGTGGAGGGAGGGGGCGGCGTTGGGAGAAGTGCGGGCTTTGTGAAGGAGTGGCGTCGGGGCTGAGGGAAGGAGAGGCATCAGTGGGGGAGAAGTGCGGGGCTGCTGCTCGGGAGCGAGTGAGTCGCGGAGAGAAACCCTAGGCCTGCTATATATATATATGTGACCTCGGTAATGGGCCTCTTGGCTAATAGGCTGCGCCTGATTTTGCTGTGGCGGTTTTCTTTGTAAAACCGCCACAGTTAATCGATTTACCGTGGCGTTTTTTTATAACCGCCATGGTTAATTACAAAAAATCACCCGCGTTAATCGAGGCATTAACGCGGGCAGTTCTACAAAAAGCCGCCCGCGGTTAAGATTTGCCAAATGCCATGCAAAATCTTTTGTGTATTAGTGCGCTTCCGTATAATGGCACCGCTTTGCACCGTCTTTGGGGACCCGCTACCCCCTCCATCTTCCGTTAGGCAACGCGCCTCAGCTGCTGCGGGGGTCTCACCTCGGCGAGGGTTCCGTGTCAGCCAATGGCAAACCTGCAGCTGCACGAGAGGGGTAATCTAGCCGGAGAACCTTTCGCATGGGCCGTTACCCTTGTTGAGAAAAATGACCAAAGGGTCCTGCACTAACGGGCGCTGGTCTACTGTCATGTGTTGTAATTTTAGAATGAGACATTTAAAATTGGAACACATGACGCGATTGTTGAATAAATCTCCGCCGCAATCGTCCCAGTGACCGCGCCACAAGTTGTACGTTTCCTTGCAGCATGAGCAACATGTATTGTGTGACAAAATAAAAATGATAGTTAGTAGTAACTACCTATTGTTTCGCAAAAAAAAAAAAAAAGTAGTAACTACCTATTATGCTATACCAGCAGCTGTACTAATCTATCATGGCTTCGTGCTTCCTATAAGAAAATCTCGTCGTAATCGACAACTGACAAACCGATTGATCTTGAATTCTCACCATCTTTCAATTACATCACATCATTTTTTGGCACAATGATAACTAATTTTTATTAGTTATAGGTACTAAACACAAACTTCTAATGCTTTTTGTTTCCTAAGAACAGGATGATGAACTAGTGATGCCTAATTCCGAGTCCGGATACTGTGTGGTACATTATGTATCATGTCTTTTTATTTTTCCTACACCATATACGCGGCAAAGGATATTTCATTGTCACAATTTTGAAAGTTCCATTTAGTAAAAAAGTTCAAAAATCCTAATAAAAGTACAGATTTGAGTTCTTGAATTAAGATAAATTTTGCTTTTGACACATTCGGAGGTAGAACCCACCCTGGTGCATTTGATCGCTTTGGCTGGCTAGGTGCAATGCATATATGTCAGATTCATAAAATTAACCAAAAAAAACAGTACTAGCTGCTTATTTGCCTTTATTAGACCAGGAACCCGGAGATGGACGCGTGGACATGGTCTCAGGAAGGCCAAGCAGGTGGCCACACTTGTTGCATATGGAAGCGTGCCCGCTCCTCACCGCCCGATCGAAGTCTACTAGGACTTGTCAGCCACCCTACCCAACACTAGGGTTGTTCACCGTACTGATTGAGATGTATCTTTTTTTTTTTTCTCGAAGAGGACCAGTGCAGCTGGAGTATTGTTGTTCACGTACTCTGTATGATTGAGATGTGTCTTTTTTTTCTCGAAGAGGACCAGGGCAGCTGGAGTATAAGGGCCCTTTTGAACCATCCGAATGCAAAAAGTTGAGGAATAGAAGAAAATATAAGAATTCGGTATGAATATAGTTGCAAAATAGAGAAATATAAAAATAAAAAAAAATAGGAAATGATCGTTTGAAATACCATAAGATAAACGTAGCAATCCTAAAGAACTTTTAAGCCACGATAAAGTTGTCCCTTTTGCTACTTGGTCGAACATGGCTAAAATCTCTTCTATAACCAACCAACAATTGGGCCCTACATAGCGTTTCTCATTGCGTTTTCGTTCTTCGTACACGTGAATTTTACCAAGATGTTTAAGAGGAATGCTAGGGCCTATTTGGATTGGATGAATTTCAAACAAAACTATAGGAACCAAGAAATGGAGAAAAGGAAGCCAAAGAGTGCGTTTGTAATGGAGGAATTGAAATTTCCTTTTTTCTTTGATTCCCCGTAGCCGATACTGATTTCAAGGGAAAAAAGTATCCACTCAATCCCTTTTTCTTTTCCTTGGCGACTGCTCGAGCAAATGAGTGGTTACGAGATGGTGGCGGGTGTCATCAGGAAGCATAGCATCATGAGCACGACTTAACGCCCAATGAAGAAAAACGAAAGCGACTCGCGATCTCTCAACGTGAGTAGTGGCTCACAGGAGAAGCGAGGCCACGGAGCAGCGCCGCGCCTCATGAAGACCCACCGGCTTCGCCCTGCCAAATATAGGTAATGAGGATCATCTCGATCATGAATGCAGTTCAATATACTCCCTCTCCGTATAGAAAAAAGAAGTCGCTTTTGATAAGGTTTGGGTCAAACATTCTTAATATAAATTCGAATAACTTTAAGTCGTTAAGTTTGGAAATATGAAAATCATATCAATAGATCTTCAAAATTCCTCATAAAAAATATACATATATAACTTTTCAATAAATATTTTTATATAAAAGAGAAGTCAAAAGTTGTGCTTTGAAGGCTACTGTCCTAAAACATATTGGAGGGAGTATATCAAAATTGATGAATACACTTTGACAATGTCGGCCATCAATATTTTCTTAGATATTGAGTAAAAGTATCAGAGACATGCTGATTTAGCCATTATCAATTTTATTTGGGATTTGCATTTTATTTTATTTTGAATTTGTTAGAATAATTCAGCCAAGTTGAAAAAATTCTTTGATTTTTATTTATTTGAATATTTAAGGATGTTAAATTTTAATTTTTTTGGGTTTATTTCAAATATATTAGATTCTTTTTAGTGAAAGTTAAGCAGGCGGGACCGGTGTGCGGGGTGACATGTGGATTCGATCAGAGGATCGAATTTTTGCTCTCAATTTCGTACCACGTCGTTGTTCACCAACCACTCTGCTTTGCGAGCTCGCTTTCTTCTTCCCCTTTTGTCTAGCGAAGCGTACGTTTTTTAAAAAACCCCTATAAAATCATCCTTCCGTTTTCATCCCTCCGAGCGTACGAGCGTGACCACCTTTGTCTGCTTTTTACGTATAAGAAAATCTCGTTGATGTTGAATTCTCTATAAAATATCGTATAAGTTCTCGTTGCAAGCGGCAAGTGACAAACTGATTGATGATGAATTCTCACCGTCTTTTCAGTTACATCACATCATTTCCACCTTTGTTTTTAATTTACCACAGCACGCAGAGGAATCTTTTGTATAAATACTAATTGGGGGCCACCCCATGTTCATCCTAAAGGAACCTTTAGTATCATATCTTACTATTACTAATTAGACGTCTCAGTGGGAGGCTCCACGCGTTAATTTCTGTGGGACACGTTAGAAAAAAAAGATAAATGCTAGAAATTCCACATTAATCGATACATCTGGTCATCAAATCAAAAGAACATAACTATCAGTGATCATTGGATCTATTTTTCCCACGTTAACCCACTGTTGCCTATATTATGGTTCAAAAAATATCCAAAAATCTTATTATTCACAAGACACGAGGAAAGAAAACTTTTCACAGTTCGGAAAAGGTAACTATCACATGAGGCCTACCAATCATCAGCAATCATCACGTTCAAAATTAGTTAATTTATTTAAAAAAATCATATACGGCTATACCGACGTCCATAGTTGGTGAATAAAATTCTATAACACTTCCTGAGATTAAGTATCGTCTCCATCGGGCCCACGGGCAGTACAGAAATTTCTAACCAAACTTGACGAGAAATCAAAAGGTACGCCAACCCTAACCTTAAGGCCCTTAGATGTTCATAACAAACTAATAATCAATCCCTCCTCTCCAAAAACGTTTCTGCCTTTTTAAATCAACCCAAGCCAAGCTAGCCAACAAAGGGTTGCTTGCCACGCAACAAGCCAAAAAAAGCCAAAAAGCCTTATTTACTCCTGCATAATGAAAACAGCGTAACAGCCCAAATGACGTTGAACCACTTCAATTTCGTCCACTTAGCGGCCGCGTTCTGAGCCATCTTTCCCCTTGCTTCACGGTACACCTGAAGGGCGATTTCGAGGGTGACTTCCTCCTCCTTCGATGATTCGGCCGGGCCTCCTCTCCTCCGGGGCGGCCCTGGGGCTCGGTTGAGGGGAGCCCGCCCGGCGAGAGGACCATGTAGGATTGTAGGTCTAGTTTTGTATACTCCGGCGGTGGCCCGTGGATTTCTTTGCCTAGGTTTTCGTCTTACAGCGCAAGACGGCAATGGGTGGCGCTCGGCGGGCCCTTCTCTCGAAAAGCACGTTGAGGCTGTTCCCGCTGCGCGTGGGGTTGCCGTGCTCTTCTTCGGCGGCTGCAGCTCCGGCGAGCCATCACGAAGCTCGTTCCTCCCGCCCACCGTCGGTGGTGGTGCGAGGGGCCCGAGCGGCGGCGGCGTGGCGGCCGGTGACGGCGCCGGGCGCTAGGGGAGCCGCGCTGCAGCTGGACATGGATAGCATGCCGAGCCAGTGCTTCCTCTCCGGTGGCCACGACGTCTTCTCCGGCGGCGCAGTGAGAGGCGATTTGGTTCGCCCGTCGGTTCTCGTCGGTGGAATAAGGTGTTGCTTCGACTCCGGGCGGCTGACGGAGAGATTTCTCCGGCGGTTTCCCGCCCTCGAAGCGAGGCGAGGCCCTCTCGGTGGCGTGTGCGGGTCGGGGACGGCGCCGCTCATCCCTGCTCTGCGGGCGACGCTGATGGTGTGAGCTCCGTTTGCTCGCCGTCCCTTCGACGGCAGCGAGCTAATTTGTCGAGGCGTCGGCGGCGGAGGTGCTGGCGGCTTTGTGGAATAATGCTTAGCACCTCTCCTTCGCTAATGGCGTTTTTTTCTCCCAGCGCCTACGGCGAGGTCGGCGAAGCCACACCGAGGCACAGGGGGTCAGCTATTCGTCTTTCTCAGGATGATGTTGTTGTTGGTCTCTTTTCTCTGCTTTCGTATGTCTGAAGGCTGTTGTCGCTCGGGGGGCTTCGTTCGGTTATCCGGGGCGTGGCGGCGAAGGGGGGAGGATCTCGGCTCTCGTACAAGGTTTGTGGTTGTAGCCAGCGGGAAGGGACTTCGTATTTGTCGGCCATGGTTGGATATGCAAGGTTTTGGTTCGAGGGTGTCAGGGGATCTTCCCCCGACGTGCCACAAAGAATATGGTCTCATGGTTGGCCAAAGACTTTAGTGGTTCACAAAGCAGCGGGCTGGAGCTTTCAAGCCTCCTGGACTGCGATGATGCAACCTCGAAGGGAAATATGCGCCGGGCGGCCACGGCGGGGACTCCAGCGGTTTGATTGGTGAACAGCGCAACGACTTCCCTCGCGACATCCGTCGTGCTTTTTGTATCGGATCAGTGGATCTTCTGTTACCTTTCTCAGCTGTACCGTAATCTGTACTTGTTCGTTTCTCTTACTTAATACAGGTACACCTTCACACACACAAAAAAAAAAAAAAAAAACAGCCCAATGACGTTTGCCAAGGTCAATCAACGTTCCTATGCGCTCCTCCTTTTTCTTCAATTCTTCATGCAACTTTTCGATTAAATACTACGTTGATTACCAACCGAATTATTGTAGCATCTATTGATTATATATAGCAAAAGTTACATCGGAGAACATCATGCCAACCAACAAGATGATCAAAAGAAGTTGCACAACATCTGATCAGGATGGACCTCCTTTTCACGGGCCCAACAAATACATATCAAATAATTTCAAAGATACAATGGCGATATGTCAAGAGTTCAGGCAATTAATTACATCCATGATGGCCATTGATCAAACAAAAAGATCAGAAATCAAGAAATGATGGGCCAAAGATTAATGCTATGGACTTCCAAATTAACGAAAAACGTTCATTAGAAAAATAAAGAAAAGACTACAATTTGTGAAAACAATTGAAGGTATGCATCTAAATATCCAACATTTAATCTTGTTATTAATTTTTTAGTTAATTGTATTAAAAAAATTTAGTTAATATATTAACCAGAAATTTTTATTGCAGTACCTCTCTAACGGAGCCAGTCATTTTTAGTTTTTGGGAGTCAGGCAAAGCGTCGCCTCGGTCCGAAAGGTCTAAGTTAATGCAGGCCTACGAAGTGGGTGCTTTGCCTAGCTCGTTAATCCATGATAGGAGGTGGGCGTCTTAAGGCACCCGCCACCATTTTAATGCCCATTAAGGTCACCCTTAGCAGCCGCCTCCGTTAATCTATTAACCGAGGCGGTTGTGTTTTAGTAGCCCGCCTCCGTTAAAAGATTAACAGAGGCATCCAGTTATTACTTGCCCACCTCCGTTAATGATTTTCTAGATTTAAAAAAATAGTTTCCGCCATTTGATTTGAATTTGAATTCTGTTTTCACGATTTAAACACAAACATTCCTCTTGTATCGACTTAAGCCCGCCCACGTGCAAATAGCTCTCAAGCTGCATACTGGCCCGATATAGGATATAGTGGTTGGGGCAGGCATGAAACCATTTAAGGTTCAGCGCCACTTGCTAAATCAGCTTCCCCGCCGGATAGGTATTGGCGGGCACACCTTGTTATCCTTTTGAAGCACGGAACCAAGGATATGTAAACAGCTCGTTGAAGCTAGTGTCGGACCAGCCAAAACGAGCCTTAAGTGTCAGCATCACGGAGACCAAAATGCAACACAATCCATTCCTTTGGGCAGTCCTCATAGAGCGGATCAATTGCTGCCTACTTCATCTCTCTGAAATTCTCTAGACACCTCAGGCTCCCAAACAGAACGTCCTCATTGTTGAGGTGGTTAATTATTTCCTCAAAAGCTCCACATCCTCGGGCTCCATTACAACAGCCGGCTTGCCATCCTCATGGCCCCTGCAGCTGTTGGGTCTTGACTAAATCATCCATCGTGATGAAATCAGCATTGTCGCCAATAGCATCATGCCTATCGGCTGATGGTGATGATGGTTCTCCTCCATGGTCTGCATTCACCGCCTTCGACAATGATGAGTTTCCTCCGCATGCACCGCCACTCACATCTGCTTCGCCATGAAACCTCAAAGGGTGTACGAAACCAAACCTAATCAAGTGTGATTGCACCACACTGTCTTCATGGCAAGCCTGTACTTGTAGTGAGAACACGGACATATGATGAGTCCCTGCCGCTTCACACTCAGACTATGTTTTCTAACCGCAGCAACAAACTTTTTCACTAGATCTATGTAGGCCGTTGATAGCCTCGATGTCCGGTACAGCCATTCTGACCTATCCATGCCAGCAAACCTTGCACACGCAGCGAAGAAGACATAAGTATAGCAGTATTACAAAGAAATTGTAGTAGATCAAGACCTAAATCTATTCTCTCTCCTCCACGAAGATCTAGATCTAGATCTAGAGCACCTAAATGTTGAATAAAAGATGATGAGAATAAGGATGGGGAGCGCGTAGCAACCTCTTGCAGTGTCCTCCATCAAGGAATCCAAGTGCAAAAACTTCTCCCTAAGAAATGGTGAATTTTCAGAGTTTTGAAGCTCAAAACCCGTCAAAAAATGGAGAAGAAGCTCGTGAGCAAGAAGGTTAGGGTTGGTTGGGCACTGTATTTATAGCCATTCATTAACAGAGGCAAGCATTATAAGGCCAACCGCATCGGTTAATCACCCATTAATAGAGGCGATCGCCTTAGCTCAACCGCCTCGTTAATCGATTAACCGAGCAGGCGGCTTTCATCAGTGGGTGATTAATCGAGATCGTCGCCTAAAAGCCGCCCGCCCGATTAATCGATTAACGGCGGTGGCCTTAAGGTGACCTCTCCCATTAATGGAGAATTAACGGAAGTGGATGCCTAAAGCCGCCACCTCCGTTAACTATTAATGCAGGCAGGCACTCGGCCGCCAGCCCTACCACTGATTAACGGAGGAGGCCGCGGCCAGCGTGCCCGCCTGGATTAATAAAAGTGTGGTGCCTCTCAAAATCATTTGTGTAGTAGTTTTGCTTATGTATATCAAAGCTACCCCATGCGGGATTGATGAACTAGTAAATATTAATTGGAGGCACTCCATGTTAATCCTAAAGGAATCTTAGTATAAATACTAATTGGAGGCCAGTCCATGTTAATCCTTATGAGGTGAGCTAAAAAATAAATCTTATAATATCCCATTAGAATTAGAAAGATTTGGCTATTAATTCAGTAGACTCAAATAACCATTGATAGTAATAAACGTTGGATCCATTTTCTTAAAAAAAAATTACTCACCAAAAAACAGCATAAAATAAGCCATAAATCTTACCCATCTATCCATTTTATGGAGCATAATCTAAAATAACCCATAAATTTACATCTAAATTACCCATGTATCCATTAACATAATCAAAATTAACCCCTCTAAATTTGCATCTAAATTACTACTTCTGCCATTATTAAAAATAAACTAAACTATCCTTCAAATCTACATGTAAATTATCGACGTTTGCTAATATGAAAAATATTTAAATAACTATAAATTACTCCTATATATGTTTATAAACTAAATACTTCTTACTATGAACATATAAAAAAATTTAGAGTAAACATACATATTGTGCATACATTTTAACTGAAATATTGTTCATATAAATTGATTGTATAATTCTAAGCACTATACTTTTTATTAAAAATACTACTACATATATAATTCCGTGATAAAAGAAATTCAACATCTTAATCATGAAGGAGGTTAGTATGGACCAAAGGTAGCTATGATCTCACTGGTCATTGAGATTTTTCTTTGGAATAAATGCTGATTATTAGACTTAAATGTTAATATCTTTTTGAGCAATGTTAGAACAATTGGCCCCCTCATAGATCTGACCTCAAGCTCTACTACTAATGTGAAGTGTCGCGGTGCAGACTTACATGACAGTTTATGCCATCGTAGTAATATAGTGTGCAGTCTACGGTCTAAAAATCCTTACTAATAAAACACAAAATAACAGTTTTGAATAAAAGGTAGTTTTAATTTAACTTAAGGATAAAACATTTGTAATCAAAATTTGAAATTCAAAATATATATTTATGACATCATGAAACATGAGCTGCAATAAGTGCCAGCATAACTTAACTAAATATATTTCAATTATATGCATATTGAGGACAGATGGAGGTGCCATGCAGAGAGAGAGAAAACTATGGATATTGATGGATAAAACATAGAGAGTAATTTGTAAGTTTATCACGAACGGATAGATATTACAAAGCATCTATATGTACACTGTGTTAGAAAATAAAAAAAAAGAGGGCACAGTGATAACTAATTTTTTTAGTTATAGGCACTAAAACACAAAATTCTAATGCTTTTGTTTTGTAAGAACATGATGATGAACTAGTGATGCCTAATTCCACGTCCGGATACTGTTTGGTAGATTACGTATCATGTCTTTTTATTTTTTCCTACGCATATAAGTGGCAAGGATATTTCTTTGTTTTTCCGACATCAAGAAAGGTCTTGTTGAAAATGTAAAAGTTAGTGCGCCTCAGCATCAAAAAGTTAGCTGCAGTTGCCTTTATATTAGACCAAGAAGCCTGAGATGGACGCGTGGACATGGTCTCAGGAAGGCAAAGCAAGTGGCCACACTTGTACTCTATAAATGAGATGAGATGTGTCTTTTTTTTTTTTTTCATGAAGAGGACCCAACACTAGGCAAAGCAGGTTGTTGACGTACCCAACACTAGGTTGTTGATGTACTCTATAATTGAGATGTGCCTTTCACTGCTACAGAATTCTTTTTGCATGGCGGGTGTTTTACATTAATCGGCGGGCAAAGGCGCCCCGCCACGAATGTAAGGTCACCATTAATCCTGATTAACCGAGGCGGGTTCCTTGTTGCCCGCCTTGGTTAATGAATTAAAAAATAAAAAAAAGGAAACCCTAACCGCCCTAGATCTGGGGCTGTTGGCCTGGGCCCCGCCGGTGCTACCGCCGCCACCGTTCTGCGTGGATTCGCCGCCGTCACCAGATCCGCAGCCGGAAGGTCCCCTTAGCGACCGCCCTCGATCCTGCGGGCCGAGGGCGGGCCTCGCGTGGGATACGCCGGATCCGTGAGCCCCCGAGGCTGGGCGCCACCGGATCCGCCCCCTCGATCCGCCGCGATGCTCCACCGGATCTGCAAAAGGAGAGGGAAGAGTGAGGGAGATGAAGAGTGGGAGAGAGAGAGGGCGTCTAGAGCATGCGGGGCCTCGCCGGGGAGATGGCTGCTGCCGCCGGAGCCGAGGAGATGGCCGCCGCCGCCGGGACGCTCAAGATGGACCGGCGCTCGCCGGGAGCCGAGGAGATGGCCACTGCCGCTTGGAGCCGAGGAGATGGCCGCTAGCCGCCGGGAGTCGGACCCTACGCCGGACACCGAGAGACGGAGGAGAGAGAGGGGCGCCGGCGACTTGTGCCGTGTCGGAGAGATGAGAGAGACGGAGAGGGGAGTGGGGGCGGTGTGAGGCGCAGAGCGAGAGCGCCGGGGTAGCGTGGCCAGAGGAACTCAGCGGCGCAGAGGGAATGAAGTTGCTGGGAACTATGGTTTGCTCGTTTATATACTGTGGAGCGGTTGTCGGGCTGAGATGGGCCGAGATGGGAGGAAGTGGGCTCGACCCACGTTAACTGAAGCGAGCCTGTTACAAAGGTCCGCCTCCAAAAATGGAGGTTTTTTGGGCCGCCTCGGTTAATAGATTTTTCGAGGGCAGGCAAACTTGACCGCCTCGATTAAAAAAAACGCCTGCCTCAGTTAATACCAGCTATTTTACAAGGGCGGTCGAATTTTAAGCCTGCCTCGGTTAAGTTTTGGGTACCATCACACAAAATCAATTCTATATTAGTGTTTTTTTTTTACTTAAAAAGAGGACTTAGTGCAGCTGGAGTACAAGGGCCTTTTCAACCATACCAATGCAAAAAATTGAGGAATAGAAAAAATATAAGAATTCTGTATGAATACAGTTGCAAAATAGAGAAATGAAAAATATAAAAATTTCTAAGAAATGATCGTTAGACCATAAGAAAAACTAAAAATCCTAAAGAAATTTGAAGCCACAATAAATTTGTCCGTTTTTACTACTTGGTCAAACATGGCTAAAATCTCTTCTATAACCAACTGACAATTGGGCCCACATGCAAGAACCACAATTAACTAGCAACGGCATTGAGTTTCTCGTTCTTCGTGCACATGAATTTTACCAAGATGTTTGAGAGGAATGCTAAGATTCCTGTGGTTTTTCTCTAAAATGACAGGCACAGGAAAATTTCCTATGCTACTCCGTTGCCCCTTCCTATGAACCAAAGTAATGAACAGTAGAAATTCCTATAGGGTTTTCAGTCCTATGTTTTTTCCCCCCATTTTTCCTATGAACCAAAGGAGGCTTAACTGTATCTCTACGCCTAAAAAAGACTCTAAAGTCATCATCTACCCGGTGATATCAAATCTTAGATCCCTCCTCACGCGTCCATGTCCAATACAAATCATACTCCACTCAGCGCTCACACGTCGGCGCCCTACCGGTTTCGATATGAAGACCGGATCCACGTGTCCATGTCCGATATGAAGTCCCTAAAGCACGCATGTCCGCGTCGATCACTAAGGTTTAATTGAAAAATTGCGACCCGATGCAACGCACGGGCATGTATCTAAGCAAGTGTATAAATTAGGATTTGTTTGGTTGGCTAAATCAATTGGATGGGTGATGACCTTCCAATTTTTACTAGCATTTGGTTTGAGTGCAAACATGTTCATGTGACAAGATACCTGTTTGAATACAGTAGTGTTGTGAACGTGATTAGAATTATTGATTTAAACATGGATGTCACGTTACACACTCCATAGATGACCCAATGCGCCAGATAAGGATAAAGCTTTCTGCATTGTTTGATTCACATCGGCCGGAAGTGAGTTTAGCTGCACGGTAGGAAGATCTTGAGTTCCAAAAAAACATACAATTGTCTCATAAGTGTTAGTATTTTTTCATAAAATTTTAGTCAAATTTCGCGATGTTTGACTCCTCAGGATGTGAGAATTGTATGTTTTTTGGAACGGAGGGAGTAGATTATTAAATCTAGGAATCTGCTCCCGAGCTTATGGATTGTTATAATCTATAGACTGCTTTGGCAATCTACAACCCGAAAGAAAATGGTCTATGAGTCGGTGTGACTTGACTAAGTTATAGATCATAGCTAGAGAGTACGTAGAGACAAGATGCAAGTCTCTTTCACTCTATAGTGCGATTCCATTTCTGTTCCCTCCGAAGCTGCTATATATAAAATCAATCACTCCGAGGCGTCAAGTGACCCACACACACACACACACACAAGTGGCTAGTTAGAGTTACTTAAGTTGACAAATATGATCTTCCCCCCTGTCTTCCTAGTTTCCACAAGCTGGAATAGCAACCAGCAGGTAATTTATGTATGGCACCACTATTATGTAAATACATATAGTTCCGGTTGCTGATATATATCGTAGACGAACTAAATCATTTATATCTTCGAATATACTATATAAATCGCTCTCTTGATTCATCTTTCATTATCTTAAATTTGTTTGCAGCTGCAGCAGGCAACTACTACTAGTAACATTAATATTCCTCCTGCATCAGCTGTTGTTGCTGGTGAAGGCAGTCTTCTCCTGTATGGACAAGCCATGGCCGCAGAGGCGCTTTCCGAAGGAGGTGGAAGCCGCGATGGTAGCGCCCCAGCAGCGCAAGCCAACGCCCAACCGAGGTCCATGTCTGAGCGCTCCAAGCTGCTGAGGATCCCAAAGCCAGAGCCGGGGCTCAGGTGCCCGCGCTGTGACTCCACCAGCACCAAGTTTTGCTACTTCAACAACTACTCCTTCGCGCAACCGCGCCACTTCTGCCGTAACTGCCATCGCTACTGGACGCGCGGCGGCACCCTCCGCGACATCCCCGTCGGCGCTCCGTACAGACGCCGCCGAACCAAGGGCAGCAAGCCTGGTGTTGCAGCCACTGCTTCATCTGCATCATCAGCAGCACTGGCGATGACTTCGTCGTGCACCACCAATGTTATCACGCTTGCACCCACTCCACAACAAGCTACGGCGAGCAGCAGCGCGTCGCCGGTCCTGCCACAGTTGTACGGGCTCGCCAGCATGGACACCCCGAATGTTGGCTCCAACTTTTCATGGCCCGGGGCTGCTAATCTGTTGGTGGACTCGGCCGGTGGGAGGGCTGTATCGGAGTCGAAGATGGAACAGCTGCGGGGAACGCCATCGCAGTCCTCGCAGATGCAAAGGCTCCCAGAATTCTCGCACACTATTGATCAGCAGCAGGGGCCGGCAGTTGCTGTGCCGGTGACAATGGCGACGCCGCCGAGCTTGTTCCATCCAGGGTTATGGACTGGAGGCGACGGAGGCATCTACAGTGGACGCGAAGGTCAGTTCCATATGATCACGAATCGAGATGAGGCGTGCCCAATTTGGGCCATGCAAGCAGATGTGAATGGTTACACTACTTCCGATGATCCTATCCCAGTTATACCGCAGGTAATTAACCTCTACTCTGTTGCAAAGAACTTGAATTGAAAAAGCCATCGCAAAGCACCTTTAAATTTCAAGATGCTACTCTGTAACATTTCCATCCACAATAGAAGTTCGTTTGAGCCATGAACATGCTGAGAATTGCTCCAGTACTCCTCTTTCAAAAATTTGCAGGCATCCTAAAGCGATTCCCTATTTATTTGCCATTTATTCCAAAATATGTGTGGAGCATGTTTGCCTTCCCTTTTTTGGAGTAGTTGTCAGACCACATTCTTTCACCCAATTTTGGATGTGGATTAAATGGAGCTTACCGAATGGCAAACATGTTTATGGTGTCAGTTTGGCTGCAGTCTGTTGGGCCATATGGCAAACAAGAAACGCCATCTGTTTTGAAGAAAAGAGGATGAAGTCTCCCACGCAGATCATTTGTTTGATTTGCTCCTTGTTAATGTATTGGGCAAGGCTTCAGAAGGAGGAGGTCGCTTCCTAGCAGGTGAAGCATGGCGCAGAGATCCTGAAGTTGGTGGCCCTACAATTCCATCAGCAAGGTCAAAGAGGGGATGATGAAAGTAACAGCCGCTCTAGGCTTGTAAATAAGTCGTTCTGCTTAGCCTTAGTGGTCTTTGCTTGTATTTTGGCTGTTCGCTGAGGGTTGGTAGTTCTATTTGCCGATTGTCTGAACCCTGGGTGTTCAGTTCAGTCGCCAAAATTTGTTAGCTATGGTTAACGGCTCATGGATGGTTAAACTTTTGTAATTTTGTTGCTTTTGAGTTGGAAAAAATATGCTGTTGTTCTTCCCTCACTCTCCGTTTTCTAAATAACTTTAGTTAAACTGTATCTAACCATGCTACCAGAAATATATATGACGACTGAAATATTTCCAATCATACTTTCAAAAATTAGTTATATCTGAGTATGTCGAATTAGAATTACTTCTCTAACAGGAATACCTGCTCACGCTAGTTTTCCTTCACAGCGGTGGAATGCTTCAGGCCGCATATAATTGCAATGCTGTGGCTGCCTGGCAGCAATAACTTCTCAGATTGAGGATGGTCCCTCGCTACCACTAGTCGCATGTGTTAAAAACAAAACTGGACAGGTGGGGTAAGAGCGCCCCACATCAGTATTATCTCAGGAACAGTCTCAGTCAACTTATCGAGAAAACCCTTCGAAACTTGGCTTCACCTATTAGGCATCAGGAGCATATATAATCGGTGATGGTCTTAAGGGTACAGTGATTTGTCACATGGAGGTCTAAGTATGGGTCCATTCTAATCTAAATAAAAATAAATTTCTGGTTCACTTTTTGCACTTGTCTTTGTTTTCTCTCCGTGGGCAACCGCTCAGATTTGTTTTCTTTTTCTTCGCCAAGAGCACGCCGCCACCCGCCTCTTCCCCGGGCCTATCACGCCTATGCTCTGGCTGCTAGAGCCCCCCGCACCTGACACCGTCGGCTACCACAATGTCGAGTCCCCGCTGCCACTTCCTTCACGTCCAGCCTCTTCCCCGTGGTGCTCGACGTCGCCCCTTCTCTGGTTCTCCCCATCTCCCTTCTGCAGGATCCCCTCCGAGCTGCCGGAGGGCCGTCCCTGCGCCGTTTGCGCTCATCCCCATCGAGTCCCGGACGGCTTGGTGGGAATCCCTCTGATGCCGCCGGCCATGACACGGCCTTTGGCTGCTAGCCCGGGGCCTCACGGCAGGGCCCCCACCTGAATTTTGGAGGCCCTGGAATAAAGATAGAGTGGGAGAAATCCCTAGATATTAGGACCATGGACCCAATCCATAGCACAATGCCGGCCAGCCAGTGTACTTCTAAACCCCACACATATTGCTTGAAATTATATCTTTCTTTCTTTCCAAACATGAAAAGTTTTTCCATGTGTCGAGGAAAAAATGAAAATTTGTAAATAAACTAGGTACACCCAAGATTTTTCCCATAAATTGTCACCTTTTACCGTTACCCAAAATTCTAGATTTATTTCCAAAGTATAATCCATTTATAAATCCTTTATAAAACTTTGGAAATTCATGTCTCCTCCATCCTAACTCCAAATCACTCCGCCCTAATTCCATAATTCTTCTAAAATCATAATATATGTATTCATACCATTGTTCCATTATAAATGTTATAGTTATCACAATCATTTTGAGGAGAGGGGCAAATTGCTAGTCTAAATAAAATAAACACATGCACTTGTCTTTGTTTTCTTGTTAACTTTTTTTTTTCTTAAAGAAATAGTAGAGCCTCTTCCCCGGGCCTATCAGCCTAGCTGGCTGCTAGAGCTCATCCTGTCATCCCAAAATTTTTCACTATATAGACGTCCGGCCTCTTCCCGTGGTGCTCGTTTTCTAGCCCCTTCTCAAGTACCCCATCTCCCTTGTGCGGGATCTAATGCCCGGAGAGTCGATTAATTTAGGGCTCCGGACGGTTTGGGGGCCCTCGATGCCGCCGGCCATGACACATGCCCAGGGGGCACGGGGCCTGCGATAGGCCCACTTATGGCATGGTGCTCAGCCTCTTCCCACCAACCTCTTCCCTCAGCAAGAAGGGCAAGAATTTTGTATTCCTTGTGGTAGGTCCTAGGCTTAAGGTTTGGTCTTATGCTAAGATGGAGGTCCGGCATAAAGGTAGGGATACTTTTGTCTAGTCGCTACATTCATCGGGGCAATTTACAGTAAAATCTATGTATGCTGTGTTATTTAGCAATGGTGTAAGAGTGTCCCAAGAAATTTGGCGTGCTAAGTTACCTACAAAAATCAAAGTATTTTTGTGGTGTCTAAAAAAATAGAGTTATTTTGACTAAAGACAATCTAGTTAGACGCAATTGGAAAGGTGACAAGAATTGTTGCTTTTGCCATTTACCAGAGACTATTCAACATCTGTTTTTTAATTGCTCATATGTGAAATTCTTGTGGCGCACGGTACAAATAGTGTTTGGCATAACAAAGCCTAGCAATATGGATGATATGTTCAACCATTGGTCGAAATTGGGTGGTTCCAAGCACAACCTATTGCTTCTAACTGCAGTAGCTGCTCTTTGCTACGCAATTTGGCTAACTAGAAACGAAGTGGTTTTTGATAAATGCAGATCAAAATCTTTCTTGCAAGTTCTATTCAGGAGAACCCATTGGCTTCGCCAATGGGCTAGGTTACAGCGACTTGACGACCAGCGAGACACCTTGGTTCATGCTAGTTGGCATCTCGAAAGTTTTGCCATGGAGTTCTTTGCATGATGGTTATCACATATTCGAATTGGTCTGGTTTAGTCAAAGCTTTATTTTGTTGGCGGCTGTGAACTGTGTGCTTTACAGCTCCTTTGCGTGTCCAAGACTCGAACTCGGTATTTTTTGGCCTTATTCTACTTTTAGTAGATGAAGTTGGGTATGAAATATCCATTATCTAAAAAAAAGAGACCGACCCTAAGATTGCCACATGGGACCTAGGACCGGTGAAAACCGCACACTCCGGATGCCTTAACCTAGGCAGATGCACACGTACCGAGCCACAACTTTTGGGTTGCCAGCGATGGTAATATTTTTCTTTTTTGCCGCGCAGGGTTCGAAACCCTGGCCAGCTACTCCCTCCACAGGAGAGTTTACCGTCACGCTATCAAGTGCATGTGTTAGAAGAGGTCGACGATCTCAGTGTTGTTTTCCTTAGCTTATTACAGATCCATGCTTTGATCTTGTGGTCATGACATCTACTATATTAATACAACAGTGGTAAAAAGAGTCACCACGTTCACTGAGAGAGCCTAGAAATTCCCACATTAGTTGAAAAAGGAGATTTTTTGATGATCTAACGGATCAGATTAAACAAAAAATTCCATACCAAATAAAATTAATAAATAATAAATTAAGAAAAATAGAAATTTAATTTCCATATGAGTTTGGCAAGAAAAATACCTAGGTAAAGAATTCATGTAAAACACTATTGGTAAAGACAAAAATTGAGTAAAAGACCATCAGAAATTAATTGTTTGATCTCCAAATGAATTGGAAACAAAAAGTACTTAAATAAATAGTATATATAAATTATAATTAGAAAATATCTAATTTAACATTGAAAATTACAAAAGTAGTAGTTTTATTTCCTTATGATGTGAAAAAAACACATAAATAAAAAATCAGTGTATTGTTATAAGTAAAGATAAAAGTCATCTCTTTCACTCTCAAGTGCTAAAGACTACCACACTGATCCAATGAGTTTAGATTGTAATGGTCTAGATCTATCAAAAGATATATAAAAATAAAGAATCCAATAAAGATTCAAGTATGGAAAAATTCAGTGGCGTAGAACTCAACAACTCCATTTTTCTATGGTAATAAAAAAAAAAACTACAGGGAACATCCACGGTAGGAATAAAACACATCCATGAGAGTTATACAAGCTGGCTACCAATATCTTGTCATGAACACAAAATCATTGGAACACTTTAAATTCCCATGCCGCTCCTTTCCCCTACCATGCTCCAAGCCTTGCCATCACAAATTGTTCTTTCATCGTAGGGGTTATCCCGCTCAGTCGGAAGACTAGGTAGATAGGCGCAGCCGACTGGAGGCTTGATTGGGACATGCTAACCTAAGAGCATCTCCAAGAGTTTGCCAAAATCTACTTGGCAAATCTTAAGATTTGCTAATTCCCAAAACTATATGCCAAGTAAAAAACAACCCCTCTCCAATAGTTTGCTATTTTGGACTTGGCAAACAAAACAGCCGTTTTGCATCAGGACCCAACAAAAAGTTTCTTTCTTTAATTTTTGCCCTTATTCTTCCTAGATCGATTAGAGAAACACCGATGCCAAGCCGAGAATGCACGCGCAAGATATATTTGCGCGTTGAGGACCTCTTTTTCCAAATTGCTAAAGTTTGCCAAGTACTATGCCAAACTGTTGGAGGCATGTTTTTTCGTTTTTTCAAAAAATTAAGGATGGCAACACAATTTGGCAAACTCTTGGAGATGCTCTAAGTATCATGGGAGGCTGGTGCACAGGAGAGCGGATATACGAACATGAGCCAACGCACTGTGCAGGCCATGCTCTGCACCGTAACTGAAGAATTGAAAATTTTGTGACAGACTTGGATAGTGATTTTAGCAAGCTCACAAAAGGACTGAAGGCTACCTGGATCTGGCCTAGACAGAAATTGCATAGCCACATGATAGGAGTGGAATAAAAAGGAAGATGAGATATTTTTAAAGTCAAGGAATTGGTCAACGATAGCTGTATGAAGTTCATGCAACTGGATATAGTTGAGGAGCATCAAGACTAAGCAGTGTGCATGCTCACTTGATCCTACTCTAGGCTAATCAATTTGCTAGATATGCACTAGGTCTAAACTAGCACTAATTAAGTCTTCTTCTTATGATAATCGTCTTGCTCTTTAATATCTTTAACTTTATGGTCAAGATCTCCCTCTATATGTGTATATGTCTTCCTTGGACTCTACCAACCTCAAATGGCTGGGAGGGACTATTTCGAGAGCCAACTCCATGACTAGCTGTTGCCTCGTCCGCCAAAATAGTGAACATTGGATGTCCAAGAATAATGCTTTCTAAGTATGGTTCCTCCGGTGAGTGCAACTCTGAGAACTACAGAAATTATCCATTACTACCTTGTCTTCTTTTTATAGGATGTTCCATTGATGATTCAAACATGGTTATCGGAACGTCCCGTGAGTATATCATCCTAGACCTTTGCCCAACATTGTCTTTTCACCAATACGCTCTGACGACTTCATCCTTCGATCATGGAGTCATCTGGTAGGGGTACTCCGCTGAATTTCACCATTGGCCAACAGCTCCCTTCCAGACTCTGTGTAAGTGATTATGCAGCATGCTTTCCTGCACGCCGTGCAGTGCTTCTGTCTGCATCTGCTTCACTGTCTAGTTGCACTGCTGTGGCTGGCTAGCCGCAATAATTTCTCGGATGCAGAGATGGCCCCTCGATGCCAGCAAACTTCTCGCTGCCACTATGTTGACGTAGGTACGGTCACACACTAGTGTTGACAGTCAAAATATGATTGAGGAGGTAACGAACACATGGAGAAATTAAACACAAAGTGAAAGAATCAAATTTGGGCCAAATTCACAAAATCAGCAAAATCCAGCTTAGGCCGGTTTAGAAACTGGCCTGGACCATTTTTGGGCCATGGCAGGGCCGGTTTTTGCTGGGCGTGGGAAAAACCAGCTTAGGCCGGTTTTCAAACCAGGCCAAATCTTCCCGTTTTGATCCCAATCTCCTTCGATCTCATGGAATACTTGGAGGATGCACCTTAGAGAGGTTTTCTACTAGGATAAGACCAACCCCTCTATTTATATGAATGGATTATGGCCGATTGAGTCCTAACCAACCAGTCGATCAAATACATCTACCTTTTTTTACCTTTCCTTTTACGTCAAGCTCTTCCAACCTCGCTGTCCAGCACGCCTCCCAGCGAGATATGTTGGCGTTCCACCCCCGTTGGTCATCCCAGGAGGCGTTTGGGAGTTTTTTGGGCAAAGAACGAGCATCGAATCGGCCTCGTCGACCTGCTCTCGCCGTTTAGACCTCCCTCTGCTGTATATATCAACCATGTGCGGCCCGGGAAATCTCGCCCTTGTTGGTGTGTGACCAAAATTGATGTCAACACACTTTTTGGCAACTCTACATGGGAAGAAAGCGATTCAATCGACAATCAAGATGGTCGACGAGACAAAGGCTGTGTCACAGCCGGGACGGGGCTCCGGCGACTCTGGCTGCGCTGGCGCGGCCTTATTGGACCGGAGGAGGCGGCGCAAAAGCAGGAGCAGGGGCGGCTGGCTAGGAGGCAAGAGCTTGGGGAAATATTTTCTTTGATTGCTTGGAAAACAAAGAGGTTACATCTCCCTATTATTTATAGTCCCTAAGAGCATCTTCAAGAGACTAGCCAAATAACTTTCTAAACCTAAATTTAGCTATTACTAAGAAAAAAATTGCTCCCAATAGACTCTCTATGTGACTATCCAAAATGACTAGCTGTCCATCCCTCCTTATTCGCTCTCTACTTTTGGATAGCCTACCTCACTAGCTATCCTTTACAGAGTCTATTGGAGCACCCTAGTATTTTTTTGTCAAATCTATTTTAGAGAGTAGCTAAATCATCAAATTTGACTAGTCTTTTTGGCTAATCTCTTGGAGATGCTCTAACGGACTTGCACACCAAGTAATCTCTAAAGGTTTCCTTATAGATTGGAATACCTTTTACAAAGCAAATCTTATTTAGTTTCCTAATACGAGATTTTCTTATAGATCGGAATATCCCTTTACAAAGCAAATCTTATTTTTATTTTCTAATTCGACGTAAACTCCTTATTTCCTATTTCTTTATTTCCTAATTTTATCGACGAGATACTGACGTTGACGGCGGCGGCTGCCGCCCCTTATCCCGCGCGCCTCGCGCCCTAGCCCCCTCGGGCGGGGGCGCATTTGAGCTGTGACAGGCTGCGACAAGATGGACCCAAAGAACTGGGACAGCATTATCAAGGCGTCAACTTCCCTCAAGATGCGAGGGGGCGTCAGCAACGGATCCACCTGGTGGTGGCGAGCTCCAAAGGCGGATCCAAGATGCTCCCGAGGACGTCAGCTTTGAGGTGGATCCCACCCTAGCGGATCTGGGCCCATTTTGGATCTGGGCTTTCTTTATTTTTAATTTTTTTTTATTATCCAGGCACGCCGCCACCGAAAATACCTGATTTTCCGTGACCCCCTCGGTGGCGGACATGATAACCGCCATCTGAGGCGAAAACGTTTATGAGTAGTGAAGGGAGCCAGCTTCGACCCTCTACATCTACATCTGAGGCGAAAACTGAAGTGAGACCCAATTACACATGATGAATGCACTAAGATGGTTGCTGAACATTTTAAATTTGCCTGCATACATGTGGAAGATAAACTTAGCAAGTTCTTCGCTAGCTTTGGTAATAAAGAAAGGAATAAACCTGAAATTTATTTTTCTGTTTTTCCTCACGATGTATCTACTAGTCGATCGGCCCCAATTGCTACCCAACCTCAACATGGGATGCTGTTCAACCCTTTAATAATGAATAAAACATGTATACATCTGCTAACCAATTCAGATTGGCTAATTCGGCAATTAAAACCGACAAGGCCAATTTAGGATAGGTTAGCACTACACTTCCTATTAATAATCAGCTTTTGCTAAAAGTTTTCACCAACGCTGAAGTAAAAAATTAGAGAACAACCTCACAACTCACTTCATGCTAATGTACACACCATTGAGTATTATTCAGATAATTTGGACAATGAAACTAAAGAGTGTTTATTTACTGAGTTTGTTTGGCCAGCACATGCTAAATCAGTTTCTTATCCTTCCTTCAAACCCATTCATAAAAATCAGCAAGAGGAGCCAAAATTTAGTTTTGATGTCTCCAATTGTGCGCATGTTTTTGATGAGATGCTGAAAAATGGATATATTAATTAACATATCCTTTGCCGCCACTTGATGAATTGAAGCGTCGTGCATATTGCAAATGGTATAACTCTACTTCTCATGCTACTAATGATTGAAATGTTTTCTATCGGCAAGTCTAATCGGCCATTAATGAAGGACGACTGAGTCTATCAGGGATGCAAATTAACACAACGCCCTTCCTGGTAAATATGCTAAAATTGAAGAACCCTACTATCTTGGTTCAGCCCAATCAAGCCCAATCTACTACTGAAAAAATATGATAATTGGTGATCCTAGAGAAGGCGGCACGATTGAGAAAAACTCGGGCCGTGAAATTGTGCTCAAGAGGTCCACGGATGGCCGGGAAAACATCAAAATCACTATCAAGTCTTCTAGGCACGGGAGGCAAGCAAAAGCTCCCATTAAAAAGCAAGATGGAGATGTTACTACTGTTGTCCAAGACAAAAACAATGAGGTCAATTTCTTAAATTAGCTTAATTAAGGCGGATCAAAGACCCCCTGCGCACTTACAAACCAAAGTCTTTGGAGATTGGTACTTGGAAGGCTAATAACACCAAGATTTCTTTCAAGGAGGTGCAACCATAATCAGCATTTGACCGACTTATGAACTGGCACACTAAGGAAAAGGCAGATTCATCGAATCGCCCATAAAAAAAAAAGTCCGATCACCTTTGAAACAAGTTTATGTGTCGAAGAAGGAAGTTCCTGCTGCTCATATGAAGCCCAATGAACAAGCATATATTACAATTGGATCCATGGAAGTGTTGCTCAATAAAAATTGATGAGTCGATTGTTATTAAGAATCTGGCTCAATCCAACATGCAAGAAGTAGAGATAGTTGCTCCAGCAAGTAATGATGAAGGCGAGAACAGCAAGCCGGACTCCAAGTACTTCCAACCAAGGAGGTGCCCTTCGGGCTTGACAAAGACGCAACGGCACAAGCTTCAACGCGTGCTCATTGCAAGAAAATCAAGCAAAAAGTTTAGAGTTGCTTGAAAAAACAGTTGATATACACATATCGCCCTTAGAACAAATATGACCGATATGTGCATCGCCCTTAAAACAAAAATAGTCGATGTACTTTGTATCGTTGCTATGACTGTCATGTGTTTTTAAACTCACATATGATTTGCTTAAAAATAGAAAGGCATATGTTGATAGCCAAATGTGATCAAGGAGATTAGGAACATGTGGAGAAAGTAAACACAAAGTGGGAAAAAAATCAAATTTAGGCCAAATTCATGAAAATTAGCAAAAATCAGCCGGCCGGTTTAGATACCGCCCCGGGGATGATTTTTGGGCCAAGGCAGGGAAAAAAAACTGGCCCAAGCCGATTTCCAAACTAGCTGAGGCCGGTTTTGGCTAGGCACAATGGACAACCAGCATAGGCTGGCTTCCAAACCAGCCTGAGCTAGTTTTGGCTGTCTGAGGCCAAATCTTCCCGTTTTCATCCTAATCTCCTCCGATCGTGTGGGAAACTTCGGAGGTTGCACATTAAATAGGTTTTCTACTAGGATAAGACCACCCCCTCTATTTATATAAGAACATCATAACTGATTGAGTCCTAACTAACCAAACGATCAAATACATCTACCTTTTTTAATCTTTTCTTCTACCTCAAGCTCTTCCAACCCCCCTGTCGTCCAGAACATCTCCTGGGTGAGATATGTTGGTGTTCTACATGGTCTTGCCAATTCTAGGATACCCTCCTCCCCTATTGTGCTCCTTCTCAATGGCTCTTCCCGAAAGGCGTTCATGGGTCTTTTGGGCGAAGAACAAGCGTCGAATTGGTTTCGTCGACCTGCTGGTTGTCCTCACTGTTTAGACCTCCTCTGCAGCATGTATCGACCATGTGCAGTGTCAACAAAAGATGCTCGGCAGTCCACCGAGGGGTGTCCCGCGATGGTAGATTTCTATCGGGATGCGTGAGACCAAGAGCAAGAAGGCAGCAGAGACACAAGAGTTTATATAGGTTTAGGCCGCCGGCGAGGCATAATACCCTGCTCCTGTGCGTCTGCTCTTTGTATTGGCTATCATATGAGATGAAACCTCATCATCTTCAACCACTGTAGCCTTCTGATAGCGATTTTCTCTTCTCACAACTTGGAGCTGGTTGCTAAGCGCCGCTACCTTCTGAGTGAGTTGTCCTAGATTCTCAACACCTGAACCAGCCAACTTCTCCTTGAATGGCTGAAACATCCCTCTGATTGCCAAAGCTGCTAGTTAGCTGTCAGGCAGACTCAAAAGAGTAGCACAAGTTTCTAGTCTCCCTGAACCTTTGAAGGAACTCAATGGCCGACTCATTCGGCCTTTGCTTTAGATCAGCTAAATCTGTTATGTCCTTTTCAGCTATTCCTGTGTAGAAATAGTCATGAAACTTCTTTTCAAGATCCTTCCAGTTGCGAATGGAGTTGGGCTCTAGTGAGGAGAACCAAGTGAACGCCGGCCCTGACAATGACAGAGGAAAGAATCTGACTTTGTAGGCGTCCTCTACCCAGTGTCGGCTCTAGGGGGAGGGCAGGCAGGGCACCGGCCGGCGGCCCATGAAGATGGGGGGCCCAAGATCATATAAATCATTAGTACGTGTAATTATCTATTTGGTATAAAATAAACTTGTTCATTTGAAGGCCCATAAGGATTAGCGAAGTAGCCCAAGCTGGCTCAGCCGTAACTTCCTTGGTCCATTTGTATGTACGTAACATCATCCTTCCATGATCCATTCATCCATCGATTGGAGCCCCAGGCCACGTCGTTTCGGTTTCGTTGAATCGCTGATCTACGTTCTTCCTTCCTGCCACCATCGTGGCCACACCCTAGTGCCCCCTACCTCACGTCCTCACCCAGTCACCACTCACCTGGCGGCCGGTGATCACAGAAGCGGAACACCTTAAGACTTGCAGCAAGAAGCGAACGTCTCAAGACGCAATCACACAAGCCGATCTGCTCCTCACGGTAAGCAACAAGACAAGGGATATAAATTTCCCCAAATTAATTACAAGGATTATAAAATTCTTATTCAATGTTTTTATTTGAATATCGTAGATGTTACCTAGCAAGCATTTGTCAGGAGCTCAGAAAAGAAAAAAAGAAGAAAGCAACAAGAACAGGCCGTAGAATCGCAGAGGGGTGCTCTACATAAGTTTTTTCAGTTTCAAGTAATGTTGAAGTCAGTCAAGATCAAGGGCATCATTTTTTGTCACAATATGTGTGTGATCTAGACATGTTGCAGACATCGATGTCAATGAAGAGCATAATTTAGATGCTGAAGCTAATGCCAATGATCATAGAAAACTCAAGGCTCGGGAGATGATATTGAAACTGCACAATTGATGAACAAGAAGATTCGATTGCATATCGAATTCTGTTAACCATTCGATAACAGCAGCATCAGCCGAAAAGAAGTTTCTCTAAATTGAAACAACTACATCTTATTTGAGGTAATTATAATGGTTGCTATTTTTTAGTTTTTTATTATAACATTGTTATGTTTCATGGCCTAAACGTGTACTGCAAAGAATCTCTTATCTCTTATTCGAATACTTTTATGTATATATATAAAAGAGTATAAGATTAGTTCAATGGGCCCATATTTTCTTGCTTGCCTAAGGGTCCTTGAAATTATAGAGCCGGCGCTGCCTCTACCGATGCTTCGCCTAGCTGGGCAGTATATCGACTCATATGCTCCATGGTGCCTGTACCATCCTGCCCAGTAAACTTGGAGGACTCTGAAATTCTATAATTGTCGGAAGAGCCACCAGATCGAACCACGTAGGGTAAGGTCATCGATACGTAAGGGTCTGACCCTTGGGCATCAAACCAAACTGTTCCTGCATCATCTCCGTCATCTTCTGAACCAAAGTATCTGTTGAAGCACCTCCCGGCTGGGATTGTCCAGTAGCAGAATTGTCATATCTAGGATTGGGAAGCATACCAAGAGTGTTGTAATCAGTAGTGTAATGGAACCCTCTGGTATTTCCATCGACTGGGGATGAGACTGAGTTCCTGCTTGTGCATCACCTCTCTGAATCCTTTTACTCACTAGTACATTAACCTCATATGGGGGCGGCTAAGGATGGCACGTATGGGCGGTTTCCCCAGCCACCCCTAACTCTCCCGTCCCTACAAGTGCTTGCACTGTAGGGGCGGTTATTTGAGCCGCCCGCCCCAGTTGTGTCCGCCGGGGGCGGCTCGTGTACCAACCGCCCCTAATGTGGTCACATCGGGGCGGTGAGAATATTAGCCGCCCCTAATCAAGACAAGCTGTAGGGGGCTAATAATATAAACCGCCCCTATAATTCTATATTGTAGGGGTGGTTAAATCCAAAACCGCCCCTACACTGGATTTGCTAAAAAAAAAAAAATTGAAATTAAAAATATATATAACCGCCTCTACAGTGCCATTCCGCCAAAAATAAATCAAATTTGGGGTGAGATAATTCACATAATAAACATCCATAGACCTCCATAATTTACATATCTCACAAAAGTCACAATAATAACACATAATAAACATCCATAATTCACATAACTCACAAAAGTCACAATAATTCACATAAGTCAAAAAATAATTTGCATCACGGCCAGATAATTCACCTAAGTCACCTCCCTAATCCTAGCCTTTCCCACTCACGAAGATGTTGATACTTTGGACTCGTATGCAACTTCGGACTCGTGTCGATGAAGCTACCTTTGTGATGTATAATCTGATCTAATATGAAGTCACAAAGGCCAGCGACGAGTTCCAAGAGGTGGTCATCTTTGTAAGGGTCACCTTTTATCCCTATCTCTTTTCTCGTCTACACAATTAGCATATAAGAGAGAGAGAGACTAGTGAGCATATATAGAGAGAGAGAGAGACTAGTGAGCATATATATAGAGAGAGAGAGAAAGTAGTGAGCATATATACCAAGTCCGGGTGTCTCATGTAGGAAAGGGTGTTACTCATCGCCATGCATATGTAATATCCACAATGTACACTTCCGGGTTTCTGCTGGGGGCACTGTATATATAAAATTGTTATGTATTGCATTTGAGATTATGCAGTACTGAAATAGGTCATACTTACGCAACAATCTGTTTTGACAACCAGCCGATCCTTCCTTGTTGGATTATGTCTCCCCTGGTGCTTGTTAACATACCAGCAGTACGCCCTGTTCGAACCGATTTCACAAATGCAACTTGTTAGTATCCAAAAGTGTAGGTTAGGAGGTTATATACAAACATATAAGAGGGTTGTCGATATGCATACGATTTGAGAATCGATATGAAGTCTTTATATGTGGTCGGGTCATAGTTCAACGAATCCAAAACCCACGCCTGGCCCAGCCCGACATCGACACATATAGCAATCTAGTGATTCCTGCATAAATTCAATCATAGAAAAATGATAAGCTCATCCGTGTATAATATGTATTCGAAAAGCTTTATGTACAGGTTGAACTTACCCGAAGTTGTATGGTAGCCATATAAGATTGTTATGTTGGAGATTTTTGAAAGCCATGGCTACGTACGCCGCCATCCTAATGGCCTCATCCTTGATCGCCTTCTCCCGAATTTTCTCTTTCTCCGCCTTGGTCTTTCCAGCTTCTAACTCTTTGCCATTCAGGTCCCATCGGTTAGGATATGTAAAACGGGCTTGTGCTATTTGTCGAGGGTCCACGTACCCATGTTTCAAACTTGGAACCTATTTTGCAAGGTGCGCTTGCATCCTACAAGAGACCGCTTAGGTTAGTTACAACGTTGTCAAAATAAAGAATAAAACCATATCAAGAGTGGGCAAAGGACTTACAGAGCGTAGATGTGGACTAGATTTATGTCCATTGAACCGAGGCGATATAAGGTATGGACGTCGTTGAAGTCGAAGCCAATATGCAGCACCAGGTCCTCCGAATATACCGCCGGGGTATTCACATGGTATCGAGGTTATGCGACGACGATGTGATCAAGTACCAATCATGGAACTTTTTCATTCCACGTGGCATGTTTTGGATGACATGGTTTGGTAGGAAGCCCTTGCCTATTTCAAAATTTTTCGGGCATCTCTTTGTCCATTTGACTTTTCCAACATCTAGATACTTGTTGCCGAAAAGTGATTCCGGTGATTTGTAGGTTCAGAAGCCCCTCGTGGTACTTCTTTGACTTGGTTCTCAGGCTTGAACTGGTCATGGGCGAACCACCTAGACACCAACGTGACGTCCTTAACTGGCGTAAAGACTGGCCTTATGTGGATTGGATGCTTTTTTCTAAGCTCCGACTCCTCCCATACATCCTCCGATGCCATAATTTGTTCCGAACGCATTTGCTCTTTACGAGGCTGTTCTACCTCAGGCTCTTCAACAGGAGTTTCTTTCAGAGGCAACTGCTCTTCAACATGAGTTTCTTTCAGAGGCACCTGCTCTGTAGAAGGCGTAGTAGGTCGTTCCACCTCAGGCTCTTGCTCCTTTGAAGGCGGAGAAGAGTGTGGCATCTCAGGCATTTCTTCGTCACGAGTTGGTGACAATACCTCCCCCTCCTCAATAATTTCCTGCAGTCGTGGCAGTGTCGAATGACTTGGTGGTGTAGGCGAACAACCGGTCAATACGATGTCCCGTTTGTGCCACAGGATGAACTGCCCAATCACTTGGCCGAGTTCGTTCAGTCCCTCGGGAGTTGGGTGTTCAAACGTATAATCCATGTAATGGTCCTGCACGGTATGCACCTCGACCCTAGTGTAGTCTGGCGGGATAGGCTTACCGTGCCACTTGCCCCCAGGGGGATGTGTCACACCCGTTGCAACAACCTTCATTGTGTTCCCCCTTCCTATTAGAACCACCAAGTTGCAACTAGTTGGTTCCCGTATGTGATCGACGGGGGTTGTGCCTGCAGTGGAACCTTGGCTGCTAGGAACTTCCGGAGGGCTCCCGACTACTACAAGTTGACCGGCGGGTCCATAGACAGCCCTTTCTCCTCGAGCACCTTCGCTACCATAGCCTTCACTGTGCTTTCAAGATCCGCCTCTCGGTCTCTACCATGTTTCTTGTACATGTGCCTATCCTCTTTGAAGCCATGTTTCCGGGCCGTTCTTTTCCTAAACCCCCGGTGCGGCACGGGTGCTCGATGCTTCCCAAGGCTAGGCTAAGCTCGTCCCTCTCTCTGGAAGGTACGAATGAGCCCTTCTCCTTTTCTTCACCGTATTTGAATATCTTTGATACTACCTCTCCGGTTTTCGGTTTATCAAACTTAAGGGAAGAACCGGACGATCCGGTACTCCTCGCATGTATCCAATTCCTTGAGCGTACCCTCAAATTCTGCACCGGCATCCCAGCTGCTTGTGCCTCTTCGTCCCTCTTCCGGAAAGACGGTTCTGCCGCAAAGTAGCCACCGGAACCTAAATAGGTAGGGTGTACGCTCCTCTTCGCTAGCTCGCTGTTACGGGCACTGAGGGCCAATGCTTCTGGTGAAGTCTTTTGAGCCACAAGCTCCTCCCATTGACTCTGTGTTAGTTTTCCATACTTGTGAAACAGAGTTCTGCCCGTTTGGATATATTTGGTGTTGAGCTCACTCCTCCAACGTCTAAATGACTCCCCCATTGTCCTAAAGGCATGACGTTTCACGGCCTCCTCAGTTCCAGCTGGAAACCTGAAATTGACTAGCAGCTTCTTCCATAGGCCCCTCTTTGTCTCCTCCGGTATTTGTGGCCATGACGGGATAGCTGGGTTCAACTCATCTCTTATAAGGGCACCCATCGCATTACGGAATTTTGCTCTCGTCTTCCGTGACTCACGAATGTCCCCTTGCGGACCGACCTCTGTTATCACATAGACCATGTCCTTATCAGGATACTGGTTGGGTTTTCTTATCCCCCGTTTCCTCTTCGGCGCCGAGGTCGTGGTCGTGGTCTGGGGTTCTGGAGCAGAGGCGGTATTGTTCAACTCTGTGGCGGCTGCCTCTGCTCTTTGTTCCTCTACTCTGTCTTCTCCATCGAAACGTCGCGGACGCCGACGTCGTCTTTTCTGAGGAGATTCAGCAGGGACCTATGTACACGGGAGGCCAGAGTGTTAATGGTTGTAACATGATAAAGCATTAGCAAAAATTGATTACTAAGGCTTTATCTCTACCTCGTCATCTAGGTTAAAGTCCTTGTCCAGTCATCCCCGAGTTGGCCTATGCCCAGGTTCACGTGGTGGAAAAGGATCCTCGGGACCTACATATCCCTCGTCACCATCATCGTCGCCATCATCGTCATCACAGTCGTCATCAGAGTCATCATCATTGTTGACGGTCACTAACGACGTATTTTTAACGTCAACATTCTACCAATAAGGGGTTGAAACTATACCTTACTTCACACATATACATTTATTATTGACATAATTCCACTTGTAGTGCAAGAATAATGTTTTGTAGGATTTATATAAAAACCAAGTGGAAAATGTACCAAAAGGCGCCCCCGGAAAGCGCATTCTGAAGAACATCAAGCTCAAGGGAGAAATGGACCAAACACGTAGAACTGGGCGAGTCAACACCGCCCCACAACTTTTCAAAGCAAATGACGACGGCCTGCCAAAGCTCAGGCGAGCCGGGCCTGTAAGGGTGCGCACCCATCCTGAGGCGGTTCGGACCGAGGTTTGGCGAGGCGGTGCATTAAACCATGAGGAGGGTGGTGCGCGTGTTGGTGGCAGGTGCAGTGCATCTGGACGCCCGAGAGATAGTCGGTTTGGGGGAATTTAGCACTTAGGACCCTCTCCCACTTGTATAAGTAGCCCCCCTCACCTCCTCTCTCACACACACACCTCACAAGAGAGCCACTCTCTCCCTCTCTACTCTTCTTACTCCTCCTAGTTGGTTAGGATGTGGAGCTAGGCAAAGCCACCAAGGAGCGCTTGGCTCCTTGGAAGATGGATTCATGGTATGAATATATTTATGGTATTCTTCCAAAGTCTTGCTCTTATCTATTCTTGGTTGTGCATTAGAATTAGAGTCTTCATGTTATTTCTATACCTCATGATTCATCTTATGATCTAACATGTTGTTCTCTTGACATGATCATGACATATGAACTAGTCTATAGTTTCCATGTTATGATATCGTCATAGAAACTTTATGCTTAAACCATTCATGCAATATAATTGAGTAGTGTCGGGATTGTGCCGAGGTGTTCGTTGTTGTTTCCTTCGGGTTTGCTCGTGTTCTATTCCGTCCATCCGTAGGGTGGGGACCATGGGGGACATGAGTAGTGTCCTTGTATGCGGGCGTGGTGTTCGGATGCCAGGTATCCTTCGAATATGATGGCATGCCCCGGTCGTGGGGGGTAGGCGGTGGTCGTGGACAGCCTCCGTCCGTCCTTTGTAATCCTCCCCCGTTCGTATGTTGTGTAGGAGTCTAAAGTGCCTTTCCATTGGGCGGTATGCACGGGAAGGTCTCCCTGTCCATCTCACTCTCAGCTCTGACCTCCTACTCATGCGTGTTACATGACTATCAACTGGTTCTATGTACAGCCATGACTAGAATCTGTATGCTCCACTTAGGTCTTTCTTTATTCCTTATTTATCTTTATCCTTGAGTTTGGCTTGAGTGAGTGTGTCAAGTTATCCTCTTACCGTTCCCTTATACCCCTGTTATAAGCATTGGTCCATTACACTGTCATGTTATCTTGTTCATGTCTCTCTTAGATCCTTATTTCACCATGCCTTCCTTTGGGAAAATATAAATAACGATACCCTGAATATCTCCAGGTGAAATGCTACAATGATAGATCCGTGCGCTTGCGGATGAATATCTATTTTGGCAAGATCTATCACCATTTATATTCCTAGTATGATCACCGACATGGTGGTTTTACTTAGGAATGTTAGCGGCACATTTCTGGCGCCGTTATTAGAGATGGGTTCTAAACCTGTTTCTAGTAATTGTGCTAAGAAATGTCAACAAGTATTTCTGGCGCCGTTCTTGGGGAAGGCGTTGGTTTTTTTTCTAAGGAATCTATTAGAACGTGTTCATCATGATAATATGCATGTGTAGTGACCTTTGTTCGTAATAGGTTTATCTAAAAAAAAAACTTTTATAAAAAAATCTTTTATAAAAAAAAATCTTATAAATAAAAAGTAAGGACATGTTATCAAGTTAGTATGCACCTTCGGGTATTCTTGTCGCTAACCATTTCAGGTGGAGACTAAGAAAAACAAAGGGGCACGCGACGCTTGAAAACATGGGGGCTACATCAATAAGAAAACTTTGATGCTCTTGGGCGGAGGAACGCACTCAAAAAAGGAGACCACGACCTTGCACACTCGACTTTTTTCACGAAAGTCCAAGTGAGAGGGAAGACGGTGATAATATCAAGTTCCACGCATGGGGATCATAAAAGAAAGAGAGAAGTGAAAAAAAAAAAAAAGAAAAAAAAAAGAGAGATGAATAAGAGATTAGCCTCCCCTTGCTATATAAAAAAAAAGAGAGAGAGAAAAAGAGTTGAAGAAAAAGAGAGATATAAAAAAGAGAGAAAAAAATAAATAGATAAAAAAAGAGCTGGAAAAAAAAAAAAAAATAAGAGAGACAAAAAAAGTGTTGTCGAAAAAAAAATATTTAAAAAAATAGGAGAGAGGAGCAAGTTGGCCCCACATGGTCAAAATAAACAAAGTGACACCCGACTCCACCCAGCATTGCTTCCATGTAAGCAAGAAGGGATCTTCCTCTCCCAAGGCCTTTGTCGCAAGCACCAAGGCATATGGATCGTGCACGTTCTTCGTGCGCGCCTTAGCCTTGATGCTTACCTCGAGTAAGTTCGGTATGCCTCCCTCTTCTCCCGCCCCGAGGAAGTCATAACCAAACCAAGATCATCATGCCACCGACGCAGCAATTCTGAACTCAGGTACGCAACGGTCCAATCTATATACTAATAAAGCGAGAAAATTTCAGTCCTTTTTTTTTTTTCGTCCACCAATTTTAGTCCACCTCTTCCTTCGTCCGTCCTCTCTCGTCCCACCTCTTCCTTTTCTTCCGGCCATGCCTCTCTTAGTCGGCTCGCAGCTAGCGTCTCGGCCTAGGACTCTGACCTCTTCCCAGTTACCACACCGTAACAATCCGAGACTAATAGATTCAACCACAAATTAGATAGAAAAGAACAGGATCCAAGACCTGCTTGCCTATCCGTGTGACCAGGAGCCCAGCCGAGCCTAGGTGGCCCCTAAGAGGCGCAGTGACCCGCATCCATGCGCCGGCGGCGGCCCCGAATAAGCAGACGACGGCGGCACTGCCCTGCCTTGAGAAGCCCGCGAGCCGAGCGCCTGAGCACTGGGGCCAACGCGCCAGGCGCAGTGCTCCGCCAAACCCATGGCCCGCGAGAAAGACGACCACTGCCCGCACCTCCCCTGCCTCGCAGCACCTCCGCCCACGCACCTCCCCATGTGCGTAGCTTGCAAGGCTCCACAGGAGCAGACTGCGAGAGAGTGGTGAAGAGGCATGGACGGATAAGAAATTAAGAACAGGATGAGAGAGATCGACTTGAGAAGTGTGCCGCTGTTGGCTTGTTTCGTCTACTGAAGTGCTACGAACGTCTATTTTGCATTACGGCTTCTAAAAGAAAATAAATCTTATGTTCTCTTCAACAGTCAATTTCAGCTCAGTTCCAATCCTTTTCTATTAGTCCCTACCTTTTTTTATTCATATACAAAATTGTCATTAATATATATAGTTATTATTATAAATATATTTATACTTTATGGCAGTCATCTAAAAGAACTGTAAAGTTGTAAGTTTTACAACCCAAAGTTTGACATGTTCATTTTTAGATCTAAACAGTAATGAATGCAGAGTCGATTCCATTAATACGTGTTGAATTGCACTATAGGTATGTTGGACTCATGACAACTCCCACCTAGCAATGATAGTTCAATCAACTCCTATAAATATTAGATCCCGTTGCAACGCACGGGCACAATTAGTAAAAAAAAAAAGAAAAAAAAAAAGAAAGAAAAGAAAAAAAAGGGGTAAGGGAAAGGAGGAACATCCTCCTTTACACCTTTGCGACCACTAAGGGTCATGGTCCATATACACTACCTGTGTGTATCACCTAAGCCTTGTGGCCCGCCCGAGATGGATCATCAAGCTACCACCGCGGAAGTTCAACATTCTTGCCTTCATGCACGGTTGGTACACACACTCAGGTATGCAAAGGTAATCGATCGCCAATCCTTTTTACTCATACTTATCTCCATATAAAGAATTCATGTTTTCTTTGTTTATGAAATATGATCTGGGTTTGATGCGTTTGCATGTCGCTCATGCGATACATCCATAGGTCTTTTTTAAATCAAGCATGGTGCTTGGGTTAAAATTGACCTCCTTTAATCAAATATCGACAAGGTGTTGAAATTTGATTATCAACCCAGAGCTAACGTCATAAACATTTGAGTTATTTCATGATGGAGATAAAACAAGACTAGACTTATATTGAATCTTTATCATAGCCTTGTTTGAGTATGAAAAGTTTGGTGAAGCTTTTATGTCCTCCCTTGATAATAAAATCTTGAAATAAAAATTCTTCAAAAATAAATAAATAAATAAATAAATAAACAAGCTGCTCTTTTTGCTCCTTCCTGCATATGTTTTGAATTAAGATAATCACGAAGGATGGTAAGTCCACTCGTGAATCTACCATATACTAACCATGCGAAAAGCTAAAAGTATGGGGGTAAAACCCCGACCCGATGGGCTTTGAGCTAGCTTGGAGGAGGACCAAAAACATGGTAATGTGAACCTTTCACTCTCATCCTTTTTCGTTACCATGCAAAAAAAAGCAAAACAAAAAACAAAACAAAACAAATATATATATATATATATATATATATAATAACAACAATAATAAAATCTTGTTCACCTTTCAAAGTCTTCACCTCCTTTGGATGAATCTTGTTATCAATTCATGCTTCCGTTTTTCTATACTAGCATGTTATGGTTTGGGAGCAAAGTGATCACTCATATGGTGATCATACTTCCATAGACTTTTGAATTAAGCATGGTGCTTAGGTCAAAAAGTCTACTCTAATCGATTAGACATGGAGTCGAAGTTTGATTATTGAACCAAAGTCGCTAGTGTAGAATTTGGTCGACCATATGGACTAACCCCTCGCAGGAATTTATCAACTTTAAGAGGGTGTGTCCTCCGGAGATGACAATGGAGATCAGATCTTACCTGGTGAACCAAAAAAAAGATATAATAATAATTTTATAATTTAAAAAAATAATAAAAATAAATAAAACCCTTGAGACCCCAAGAATGGTTGTCCCGTTCTTCCAAGATCATCACAAGACAAGCTTGGGGGAGTCCCCTATCGCGCTCAAAGAAGATGCTAATCAAGAATCAATTCATATGCGTTCACAAGCTAGCAACGTTCTTAAACCGAAGGTAAGTCGGAAGTTAGCTTTGGGGGAGGACTCGTTGACACCTGTTATAGCATAATATTAATAGTTAACTAAACATGAAATAAGGGCTTAAAATGATTATCAACATAGACTAGGGGTGTTACTAACATAATTCCACGAGCTTTGGTGATTTATATCTTTACAGGGATTAAACAGATAAAAGCAGGTAGAAACCCAGAGTTTGGATCCCATACGATGACAAGACTTGACCGTGAGGCAACTCAATCCAAAAAGTGGACTACAACATTCTTGAAGACACCAGAAGGCACCAGGAGGAAGGAGATTACACCGGGACACGAGTCCCGGGCGGTCGCCAGGATGATTCCTGGCGGTCGCCAGTGTTTTGAGATCAAATCCAGCCCACTTTGGAGGTCGGTTTCTAACCGATATTGAGGTTGTATCTACGCCGTTGCTCAAGGTCGGATTGATCCAAGGGCCATCGTTCATCGCCAAGGGCTATATAAACGCACCCCCCTTACCCCTAGGTGAAACCCTAATTCATTCCACTCATATCTTTTGACCTATTGGTCATTGAGGTGTCCCAATGTGAGGACAACCTCTCCAGTAGAGAATTAGGGAGAGTGGAGCTACGCTCCGGTTCTGGAGATGTCTACAGAGTTTGGTATGTCTTGTGTCCTTTCTTTGTAAGACTTATGATTCATATATTTATCTTCTCTATTTACTTCCGTGTCTTTCATATATGGTTAGTATAGTTGTTGTACCATTGCATAGGATCTTCGCTCGCATCGAGTGCTCTAGTTATAGACATAATTAGAGTAGTAATTAATAGTGTAGACATGGTGTCTAGACTAGAGATTACCTGAGATTGCACCTAACCCCACGGATAGTTTGTGGTAGCCCCAGGTGGTGACAGCCTTGACGGCCGACGTATTCCACCACGTTCGAGTTGGTGTTTGTAGGACCGTAGTCGGAGCTTCCTAGCCCCCTTCTAATCTCTTTCTGTGGCTAGTGTTCTGATGTCCCGAAGTGCTTTGGTGTGATTACTATCATAGAACCTAAGTAATAGAGAAGTACATAGGAACCTTGATCTCTCCCGCTGTCCTCTCAACTTGTTAGCTGCACATTTATCATGGAACTCTCTAGTGTATGATATTACTCATAACTCCTATCTTATCATTTATCCCCTCACTTTAGTCTAGTGGTTTGCTAAGTTAGTAGATGCATGATTGTGACTTATTAGAATTCTTTAGCCAAAAGCTTTCTCGTGGATACGATACTCTAGAATACTCTCCTAGGGAAAAGCTACAATGGTATTCTGTGCGCTTATGAACCTTCATATTCTTTTAGCACTTAATAAATACCAACAAGCTTTTTTGGCGCCGTTCTTCTGGGAAGCAATTGGCGTAAAGATTTTAATAATGATCTTGATGTCTCGCTAATTAGTGTATCACTAGCTTTAGTAGGATTACCCTTCTTCTCGTTGAGTTGTGGAATAGACAGGACAAAAAGATGTTATTGCGATCTTCCCGACAAGATTCCACAAGGAAAGGAAAGAAGAAAGATTGAAGAACCCGTGGTGCCCTGATCATCCAAGATTCATCAACATTGGAACCCTGTTATCTCAAGGTATGCATTTAAATATATATATTATTCTAACCATGTATAGATTGAAGAAGAAGTCGCCGTCACAAGAATTCAATGCACACATCTAAAGTGACGTACATAGAAGCTACACCGCACGGTAAGTATGATCAATAAAGGTGAGATAGTCTAGCTCATGGACTTTAAACTTATTGAGTAGTTATCCTTTTAATTTCTTGCATCAATTCATGCATTCACTCCGCTTAGTTTATGTTTTCTCATAGTAGATCCATTGCATGTTTAGTTCCTTGTATACATCCTTGTCTTTTGCATCTAAAAAAAAAAAAAGAGAAAAAAATATATATATATCCTCACCATGATCATGCTCTTTCATCACTATTTGAGTAAATCTCTGTAGTGCTTTTATGCTACCTTTGTCTTCTATGGTATGCTTTGGTTTGGAAGTACTGTACATACTTCCAAAGGCTTTTAAATTGAGCGTGGTGTTTAGGTTAAATAGCCTTCCTTAATTGAATTAGACATGGAGTCTAGTCCAGGTTATTGAACTACAAATTGCTTGCGTAGACATTGGTTATTGTTTTGACTAACCCCTGCAGTAAAAAACTCTCAATCCAATTCGGGTAAGTCAAGAGATGAACTCAGATCGAGATGAAGCAAAGCATATGATGAACTCCAACCTTGTGCAAAAGACACGGCTCATTCATCATTAATGGAAGAACGTAAGTATCAAATCATTCACTCGTCTTTTGCCACAAATTACCTTTGCCTTGAGCCATGCTAGAGTGCAACCACAAACAAAATGTGTTATAAGACATGATAAATAAAAATCTGTGCTAAGAGTAAGCAAATAACCACCTTTTCATTAGCATAGATGAGATCTTATGAACTTTGGACAACAACCCCTGCTTCAACCATGTTGTATATTCCCTCGGGTACGTGTCCACTAACATTTAGCAGAAAGGTCTGTGCTATGTCTATTCAATGAAGAAGATTGACATACAACACAATCTAGAAAAGCTCTCACTCGAAGGAAATGGATGGACAAAGCAACAGGCCACAAGAACATCAAAGACAAGGGATGAACAACGTCTAAGGACATGGTGATTGCATCACACGACGACTAGGGATGGTTCAGCATTCACACTTAAAGTGTCAAGTGACAGGAAGGTTCGAGCATGGGGGGAGGAAGGTTGACTCCTCTAAAGATCATCCGACATTACTCATCCTCTTCTCAAGCTCCTGTCACTCGACATGCTTTGGTTTGCAATCCCTCTACTCTCTATTGCTTTATCTCTCTAAGTTTGATTGGTTAACAAATGTCATTCATCAAAATCAAACTTAAGGTATAATAAAATTTCCCACTAGAGAAAAAAGTAATGGTGAGCAAATGCTAATTAAAATATCCAACCAAAACTTTTTCTAGCATAGAAGCAACCTTTAGCTCCATGACAATTCTACCCTTGTTTACAATTACTTGTATATTCCTTCGGGTATATGTGTCAACTAATATTACAGGAATAAAATCATGAGAGGAGCAAAAAGGTCCTAGCACAATTTAAAGAACAAGAAAGAAAATACGATGCAATAAAAGAGATAAGTGAGGAGCAAGATACACAAGAGGCCAAAGAAGGAAAGCTTCGAGCAGAAGAAAAGGACCATCACAAGGTGTTACGATGTTGTCACACTCGATATTAAGGTAACATCTTGAGGTAAGTTATCATTACTTAAGCTTTACCTTAAGAATGGCTTGTGCATAAATAAAGAATTAAACATGTTAGAGTAACAACCTTGCCTGATCCAACTTCATTAGCTCAGCATGTTTTGTTTCTTTAGTTGTTCCTATCACCACTCTCTTGATTTCATAGTCCTAATCATGTAAGCTAGAATGTGTTCACCTTGCTTTGGAAGAATATGATACTTCATGCGTAGATAAGAAAACCTTTCAAAGAGTCAAGGAGTTTGATTCAATTTGCCAATGTTTTAACCACAAACAATCATGCTCAATCTTTTGATCTTGTCACCCAAGTTAGGGTTTAAGCAAAGCATATAAGAAGTCAACTCTATCTTGTTTTCTGTGCCTATGGTTAGAGAAGAATGAATGAAGTTTGGTTCTGTTGGTGTTTTCCCACCAACAGAGCGCATGCACTTGATCTCTACCATGATTGTGACTTATTAGAATTCTTTAGCCAAAGCTTTCCTGTGGATACGATACACTAGAATACTCTCCTAGGGAAAAGCTACAATGGTATTCTGTGCGCTTGCGGAACCTTCATATTCTTTTAGCACTTAATAAATACCAACAGACTCCCACAAAGGTAACTCGTATCTCACATTCCGTTCAGTTATTTTCTTATCTTATAAGGATGATGAGATATGAGAATAATAAAAAAAAAGAGGGGAAGAAGAAAAAGAGAGAGGAGATTTATTCCACTCCATATATATGTGTTGTAGAAATGTTTAGTTCTACCCCTGTTGAAATGATGAATAGTTGCTCTGTCTTATGATTTATCTGTGCCTAGTTTATAACTTAAATTTCTCTAAGATTTGAGTTGAGTGGCTAAGTCTTATTTCACCTTGAAAATCCTGAATCATGTGGGTGGCACAAGCTTATCTCGATCTAGGTAGTTACGAGTTATGATATGGTGACATGGACTTTGCCATGACATCATTCCCGAGAGTGACCCGATATCCGTAGTTTTATTTCAAAAATCAAAATTCAAAAGTTCCTCGATGATATGCATTTCCCACCAAAGCCATATGACATGATGATAGGATCATTCATGAAAAACCTTAGTCATATCTTCGCTTGTTTTCATGGTGAGCCTATGTCAAATTGTTTGTAACCTATGTCGAGATTCTTTTCATATGCCCAAGATCAAGATTCACGTACACCCGTAAATAAATCGCCAACTCTTACAGACGAGAGTTGCGCACAACATGCACCCTTCCATCCACCACAAATATACTCCATGCATTTGTACCATGACCTCTCACAAAAATTCTTTTTCCAAAAGGAGAAGTATGAGCTATAAAAAAAAAAAGAAAAATGGACAAATGTCCCAAATAAAAAAAGACGAGGAAGTCAAGACTGGCCAAAAAAAAAAAAGAAGAGAAAAGAAAAAGAAAAAGAAGGAGAAAAGGTAGCCCATACCTCCAACACTATTCCACCAAAAAGAGGGAGTCATGATACCTGGAGTACAAAATACAAAAATTCCACACACTTGCACATCTTGATCTAGGCCTATGACTAGTTTCTCCACGTGGTTCGGTTTTTGACAATGGCAACATGACATGACACAAGTATGCCAATCTTTTACCTACCCAGAGCTCCACAAAAGCCTTATTTAGCTGGTAGGCAAAAAGAAAGGCAAATCTAAGCCTTTGGTGAGGAACAACCACATACAAATTCTGAGCGATCGAGAGATCATTCGAGGAACTATATTCTTTGCAAAAATACTCTGGATTAATAGTCTCTCAAAAGAGTGAAAGATAAGCAAGTTCGCCGATCCGTTTCTATCTTGCAACCACCCAAGATTCAAACTTGACTCAAAAGCCCCACAAACGACGAAAGGTAATAAAGGGTGAGTAAGCATGCCATTTTATTCAAATTCTAGTAGAAAATTTTTGTTATAAACATGGCACATTTGAAACATAATCGGCATGGAAGCAACTCCTGATCAATAACCAAATACTTATCTTTGCCCGAGGACGTGCAAAGGGTAAGCTTGGGGGAGTTTGTTGACGGTCACTAACGACGCATTTTTAACGTCAACATTCTACCAATAAGGGGTTGAAACTATACCTTACTACACACATATACATTTATTATTGACATAATTTCACTTGTAGTGCAAGAATAATGTTTTGTAGGATTTATATAAAAACCAAGTGGAAAATGTACCAAAAGGCGCCTCCCTGGAAAGCGCATTCCTGAAGAACATCAAGCCCAATGGAGAAATGGACCAAACACACGTAACCGGGGCCGAGTCAACACCGCCCCACAACTTTTCAAAGCAAATGACGACGGCCTGCCAAAGCTCGGGCCGAGCCGGGCCTGAGGGGGTGCGACCGCACCCCATCCTGAGGCGGTTCAGGCCCAGGTTTGGCGAGGCGGTGCATTAAACCATGAGGAGGGCGGTGCGCGTGTTGGTGGCAGGTGCACTGCATCTGGACGCCTGAGAGATGGTCGGTTTGGGGGAATTTAGCACTTAGGCCCCTCTCCCACTTGTATAAGTAGCCCCCCTCACCTCCTCTCTCACACACACCTCACAAGAGAGCCACTCTCTCCCTCTCTACTCTTCTTCCTCCTCCTAGTAGGTTAGGATGTGGAGCTAGGCAAAGCCACCAAGGAGGGCTTGGCTCCTTGGAAGATGGATTCATGGTATGAATATATTTATGGTATTCTTCCAAAGCCTTGCCCTTATCTATTCTTGGTTGTGCATTAGAATTAGAGTCTTCATGTTATTTCTATACCTCATGATTTATCTTCTGATCTAACATGTTGTTCTCTTGACATGATCCTGACATATGAACTAGTCTATAGTTTCCATGTTATGATATCGTCATAGAACTTTATGCTTAAACCATTCATGCAATATAATTGAGTAGTGTTGGGATTGTGCTGAGGTGGCGGTTCGTTGTTCCTTCGGGTTTGCTCGTGTTCTATTCCGTCCATCCGTAGGGTGGGGACCATGGGGGATATGAGTAGTGTCCTTGTATGCGGGCGTGTCCGGATGCCAGGTATCCTTCGAATATGACGGCATGCCCCGGTCGTGGGGGTAGGCGGCAGGGTCGTGATATTCCTAGTATGATCACCGACATGGTGGTTTTACTTAGGAATGTTAGCGGCACATTTCTAGCATCGTTATTAGAGATGGGTTCTAAACCTGTTTCTAGTAATTGTGCTAAGAAATGTCAACAATCATCTCCTTCTCTTCCCTTTTCTCCCTCCTCGAACGGATCTAGATTATGCATCGCTTCTACATCCTTGTCTACCTCTGTGTTGAACTCCTCCTGACTCATGACATGTGGTTCTGCCTCTTCTAAGGATTTCCCGTGCTCAGGGCTTCGGGCTGCACTATCTCTTGTCGGGGACATTTTATGATTTAGCCTAATCTAATAGAAGAAAAATATTTAGCATTAGATACGCCTGTAAGGGTACTTATATCATGAAGGCATAAAATGGCAATAGATCAAAAAATAAACAAGTAGTGGGTTGCTCTCAAATTAGCGGGTTGACTATCAGGTTGTCTCAATACACCCTTTTGTATCATCGAGCAAAAAACGAGTAGTAGAAGTAGTAGAGGCCTCGGATACATGTCAATCATCATTTGATCATGAACTTGGAGCATAAAGGCATCAAAAGGACAGTGAGAATATAGAAAAACACAGAGGGGCGGCTGATAATGATACCAAGTTCCTCACAAGTTCATGATCATCAGCTAATGTTCCATATAATTTTGGAGTTAGACATTTTTCATCATCGGCATGGAGAGAGGAGAGGGGAGGAGGACAAACAAAACAGTGAGCAACACATAATAAAGGGACAAGATAGGTCGCCAAGAGAGGTGGCCAGAGAAGGGTTCACATCATCGCATATGCCACTGCCTCAGCTTAAAAGGGTAGAGTAGAGAGTAGTAGATAGCAGCAGCCACCAACAGCAAGTAGTACAAGAGAGCAGTCCCAGATTGCTACCAACAACAAGTAGTAGAAGAGAGCAGCCCCCCACATTGCCACCAACAGCAGTAGTAGAAGAGAGCAGTAGGCTCTCAGTTCAGTTGAATGCTAAATCTATTTAGTTTGCGGTTCAACATTGCGTAACCTTTAAATTTTTTGTGAACGGACCATGGAGCTGCTGATCATATTTAATATAAGGAGGAAATCCAAGACTGGGCAAACAATGGCCATAGGCAAACAACAGAACGCTATATAGACAAACTCAACCAACAATAAGAGCAAACAATAACACAAGCAACCTCTACATCCATGGCATCCCCTATGGCCCCAAACGAAGAGGCACAGACGCATATATCTTCCACAACGTCCTGACCATTTAAGCAAATAAGTGGCTCGAGTAGGTCCAGCTAGCAGCAAGAATTCCATTAAGTGGACTACAGTGGTTTGCATTGCTGACTAAAGAGCATGCTCATCATATCAAATAGCATCACAGGCAGTGATAGGGTTTAGGGACATTATTTGGCATCACAAGATGAATAAATAGCATCATAGGTAGAAATTGGAGTAATATGCATCATAGGCAGTGGCAGTGGCTCAAAATTTAGCTCAAAATCGATCCAAAATCACAAGCAGTGGCATGCTCAGTTCAAAAAAATGCATCATACGCAGCACCTAATCTTCCCTCTCATGAGTTCACAAAAATGGCATCACAGGCATCCCAATTCACGGGCTCACCGGTGAGGAAGGAAGACGGAGATAGGTTGACGGCGGCGTACCTCCCTCGCATGCACGAGGGAGGATAGGTGGATGGCGGTGTACCTCCTCGACCCAATGGCCAATGGCAGACCTCGCCCGCCAATGGACGGCGGGCGGACCACCAAAGCGGAAGAAGCGGTCACCGCCGGTCGAGTTCGAGGGAGCGGGCGGCCGGTACCGCCGGGCCATCTCGTCGGCGGGGCGGCGGACCTCAGCGGCCAATGGACGGCGGCGGACCACCACCACCACAGGCGAGCCACCGTCACCGGAGTTCGAGGGCGTGGCGGCTAGGGTTTCCTAGCCCGACCGGTGGGCGGCGACGGTGTAGAGAGGGTGATGTAGAGGGGCAGGGAGAGGCGGAAGAGGGAAGGGAGAGGGAGAGGGAGGTGGCGGCGATGGAGGCCGCGAGGAGGCACTCGGCGGAAGAGCACTCGTGGACGACGCGCGCCTGGGGCCGGAGGCTGGGCCGGGACGGGGCGATGGCGGGCATGGGGACGAGGGGGATGGAGGCGCCGCAGGGACGGGGTGGCGGCGGCGGCGTGCTCGATGGAGATGGGCGGCGGCGTAGAAAATTTGGGCAGCCTCGACGGCGTATGAAATGAAAAATTTCCCCAAACACTTTGCCGATTCCGTGCCCAAGGTATATATATATGAGGGTCGATTACTAATTTGGTGAGAGAGCCACCCCTAGTATGGGTTTTAGTAGGGGGCATTTGGTGAGTTAGTCGCCCCTACATTGGGTTTTCATTTTTTTAATTGAGAAATTCCCATATTGTTTGATAAATGTTTTTTAGGGATTAAATGATACCTAATGAAATTTTTTTGAAAACATAAATTGTATAACTCTTCATGATCTACACTCTATATATACAACTTTTTCGGATTGGACAGATTTTGAACCGCTCAAATTTTGAATTTCAAAAAATTTTAGGGAATTTTTGGTTTTTCGAACCCTATATGGCTTTTTAAATGAAAAAGTCATGAATACCAACTCTACTCACCTCTTCAAGATCTACAATTTATATGTAGGACATTTTTTGCATTTGACAAAGTTTTGATAAACATTCTTCACAAGTTGTACACATCTCTCTAACGGTTTCATAAACTATATGTGAGATCCATGATTTTGTGACAAGTGTTTACTAACACTTTCTCAAAATAAAAAATGACCCATATAACTATTGTAGACCTTGATGAGCTCTAACACCTTCGTATTCAAAAAGTTTTTCATTTAAGGTCATTTAGGGCTTCGTTTAACCAAGTTTGACCAAGTCAAATTTTTGAATTTAAAAAATGAAGACACCTCGCGACTACTTTTTGGAGCCCTAGATGGCCTCATTTTGAAAAGTCACGAATACCACTTTTATTTAACTTTTCAAGATCTACACTCTACGTATAGGACATTTTTGGATTCAACAGATTTTGAAACGCTCAAATTTTGAATTTCAAAAATTTTTTAGTGGTCTTTTTAGTTTTTGGAGCCCTAAATGGTTTAAAATTCAAAAGTCATGAATACCAACTCTACTCACCTCATCAAGATCTATGATTTATATTCACGACATTTTTTCATCCAAGGTCAAATTGTGCTTCGTTTGACCAAGTTTGGCCAAGTCAAATTTTTGAATTCAAAAAATAAAGACATCTCACGACTACTTTTTTGGAGCCCTAGATGGCCTCATTTTGAAAAGTTACGAATACCACTTTTGTTTATCTTTTCAAGATCTACACTCTATGTATAGGACATTTTTGATTCAACAGATTTTGAAACGCTCAAATTTTTAAATTTCAAAAAATTCAAAGAATTTTAGGTTTTTGGAACCCTAGATGGTTTGTAAATGAAAAGTCATGAATACCAACTCTACTCACCTCTTCAAGATCTACAATTCATATGTAGGACATTTTTGCATTTGACAAAGTTTTGATAAACATTCTTTATAATTTGGACACATCTCTAACGGTTTCATAAACTATATGTGAGATCCATGATTTTGTGATAAGTATTTACTAACACTTTCTCAAAATAAAAATGACCCATATAACTATTGTAGACCTTGATGAGCTCTAACACCTTTGTATTCAAAAGTTTTTCATTTAAGGTCATTTAGGGCTTCGTTTGACCAAGTTTGACCAAGTCAAATTTTTGAATTTGAAAATAAAGACACCTAGCTACTACTTTTTTGGAGCCCTAGATGGCCTCATTTTGAAAAGTCACGAATACCACTTTTGTTTATCTTCTCAAGATCTACACTCTATGTATAGGACATTTTTGGATTCAACATATTTTGAAACGCTCAAATTTTGAATTTCAAAAAAATTCGAGAGAATTTTCGGTTTTGGAACCCTAGATGTTTTGTAAATGAAAGGTCATGAATACCAACTCTACTTACCTCGTCAAGATCTACAATTGATATGTAGGACATTTTTGCATTTGATAAAGTTTTGATAAACATTCTTCACAATTTGGACACATCTCTCTAACGGTTTCATAAACTATATGTGAGATCCATGATTTTGTGACAAGTGTTTACTAACACTTTCTCAAAATAAAAATGACCCATATAACTATTCTAGACCTTGATGAGCTCTAACACCTTCGTATTCAAAAGTTTTTCATTTAAGGTCATTTAGGGCTTCGTTTGACCAAGTTTGACCAAGTCAAATTTTTGAATTTAAAAATGAAGACACCTCGCGACTACTTTTTGGAGCCCTAGATGGCCTCATTTTGAAAAGTCATGAATACCACTTTTGTTTATCTTTTCAAGATCTACACTCTACGTATAGGACATTTTTTGATTCAATAGATTTTGAAACGCTCAAATTTTGAATTTCAAAAATTTTAGTGGTCTTTTTTCAGTTTTTTGGAGCCCTAAATGGTTTAAAATTCAAAAAGTCATGAATACCAACTCTACTCACCTCATCAAGATCTACGATTTATATTCACGACATTTTTTATCCAAGGTCAAATTATGCTTCGTTTGACCAAGTTTGACCAAGTCAAATTTTTTTAATTCAAAAATAAAGACATTTTCGCGATTACTTTTTGGAGCCCTAGATGGCCTCATTTTGAAAAGTTACGAATACCACTTTTGTTTATCTTTTCAAGATCTACACTCTATGTATAGGACATTTTTGGATTCAATGATTTTGAACCACTCAAATTTTGAATTTCAAAAAATTTTAGGGAATTTTTGGTTTTTGGAACCCTAGATGGTTTGTAAATGAAAAGTCATGAATACCAACTCTACTCACCTCGTCGAGATCTACAATTCATATGTAGGACATTTTTGCATTTGACAAAGTTTTGATAAACATTCTTCACAATTGGACACATCTCTCTAACGGTTTCATAAACTATATGTGAGATCCATGATTTTGTGACAAGTTTTTACTAACACTTTCCCAAAAATAAAAATGACCCATATAACTATTGTAGACCTTGATGAGCTCTAACACCTTTTGTATTCAAAAGTTTTTCATTTAAGGTCATTTAGGGCTTTGTTTGACCAAGTCAAATTTTTGAATTTGAAAATGAAGACACCTAGCGACTACTTTTTGGAGCCCTAGATAGCCTCATTTTGAAAAGTCACGAATACCACTTTTGTTTATCTTCTCAAGATCTACACTCTATGTATAGGACATTTTTGGATTCAACAGATTTTGAAACGCTCAAATTTTTGATTTTCAAAAAATTCGGAGAATTTTTGGTTTTGGAACCCTAAATGGTTTGTAAATGAAAAGTCATGAATACCAACTCTACTCACCTCGTCAAGATCTACAATTCATATGTAGGACATTTTTGCATTTGATAAAGTTTTGATAAAACATTCTTCACAACTGGGCACATACATGCATAAATGTAGTCTCACACATACATAAAGGTAGTCTCACTCTTACATGAATAAAGTTTTACAAACACACACGTTCAACAACTATTTAGCTTGCCGTGACGACTTTCCCCTTGACACCTTTTCAGTCCCATGGCAATATGTCTTTGGGTAGGTTTTTTCAACAACACCGATCTTTCGCGAAAAGTCTTTGAATAGCTATAGTTCAAAGATAACTATTGTACTCATCAACATCGCCCATGCCATCAACTCCGATGTCTTATTTGTTTCCCGGGGACAACCACATGCTTTGTCTTCTTCTTTGGTTGGTCGTGATTGATCGGGTCGTAAATAGAAAACTTGTGCGACATCGCGGCGACCTAGGGGTCATCTCGGTAGCCTACATTGCCGAGGTCAACGGTTGTCAACCCGATCTCCTTCGGTTGGTGTTCTTTCATCCCGGCATTGGAACACGGCCACCCGCATGCCTATTCCATAGTCAAGTTCCCATATTTCTTCAATGATGCCAAAGTAAGTGAGCCTTCATCCCTTATTGTTGATGGCTTCTATTCGAGCCCCTATTTGTTTTGGTTCACACATTTACTATCCTTCTCGATATGTATAGTATGTGTACCCATTGATGTCGTAAGCTTGCCACGTTGTGACTTGTCTCGATGGCCCTAATGATAACCTGTACATGGTAATTTCATCAATGGTTTCCCCATTCGGTATGTTTTGGTCCCTCAACCATGAAGTTAATTGTTGCTTGTGTTTGTTTCATGACCCACTCATCTGAGCGGCCATCCCTCTCCTCCATAATTATAGCCAAGTGTTCATCAACATACGGTCGCATAAGCACTGAACTCTTTAACACACCGTAATGCACCTGACTCACTTGTTTGTAGTCTAGGTCAACGAACACTTTTCTCCCGTTGGTGCCTTTCCTAGCCGACCTACCCTTGTGACGTGAATCGCGTTTACCAATCCCTCTCTGTACTTTTAGATACTCTTGACAAAGACTCGATGACTTCTTGATTGTAACCCTCTATCATGGAGCCCTCTGGGTATGCTCGATTATGCACAAATCAGGTTAGAACCGACATGAATCGCTTGATGCACCACATTTCATGCAAGTAGCAAGGGCCCAGTGCCTCTATCTGATGAACCATGTGAAGCATGAGATGTGGCATTATATCAAAATAAGCGGGGAGGCATACATATCTCTAGCTGGTTTTGGGCCTCCACCGCGAAATCATGTAGTTTAGCATGCTCTTTCCTGTCAATCGACTTCCGGGATATCTTCGAAAAGAAGTAGTACATGCGGTTGATGTCCATTTTCAAGAATTCTGGCTTTATAACCCTGATTACAATAGGTAGGAACACTGTCAGCATTACATGACAATCGTGAGCCTTGCAGTGTGTTATTGACAAGTTATTCATGGACACTAGCTTCTTGGCGTTCGCTGAAAACCCAGTCGGAACTTTGACCACCTTTAGGTAAGTGCATATAGCCCTCCTCTTTTCTGGGGTCAAGTTAAAGCTAGCCACGGGCAGAGTGTATTTTCCATTATCCTCAATACGGGGTGAAGCTCGGGCTTCACCTTTAGCTGCACCATGTCTTTCCGTGAATTCAGACCATCCTTTGACTTGGTCGTGTCCATCAAGAGACCCATGGTACTCTCAAAGACATTCTTCTTCAAGTGCATAGCATCAATTGCATGGGGAACTTCGAACTCTGGCCAATATTCTAGATATCGAGAAAAAGATCGATTGTTCATTGAAAGGTATGCCTTCGATAGGAGGTGTACTTCTATCTCTTATTGTCCCATCTAGATTCTTCTTTCCATAGATGATGTGTAAGTTTTTCACCATTTCAAACACATATTGTCCATTACAACGTCTCTCTGGAGGGGATTCAGTCTCTAGAGTGTTGTCGAACCATTGTTTGTACATCTTGCCTTGGTACTTGTGAGTTGTCTTCAAGTGGCGTCGATTCGCTAAGTAAACTACCTTTTTGGATGCATTTAGATACACCCATATAGTACCATCCAAGCAGACTACGCATCCAGTCTTTCCTTTGATCTGTCCAGACAAAGCAAACAACGCGGGATAGTCATTGATAGAAACAAAGATTATGGCTCGACATAAGAACTCCTCCTTTCAGAATGCATCATACATCAACACCCCTTTCGTCCATAGATTCTCAAATTCTTGCAACACAGGCTCAATAAACACGTCAATGTCAATGCCTGGTTGTTTCGGACCATAAATGAGAACAGTAAGGAAAAGGTACTTTCTCAGCTGGCACAGGTGCATTGGGATGTTGTACATTGTCAAGATCACTAGCCAAGTGTTGTGGTCACTCATCCTCTCATTGAAGGGATTCACTCCATCGGTGCTCAATCCAAACCGTACATTCCTTGGGTCTTCTGCAAAGTCCTTGTGCTTTTCATCAAAGTTTTGCCACTGAGTACCATCGGCCGGGTGTGCAATCTTATCATCATCTATGTTGCGCTCCTCTTGCCACCATGTCATGAGTGCGGCTTCTTTGGGGTTCAGGAAGATTCGCCTCAAACGGTCGGTCACTAGCAGGTACCACATTACCAAGGCAGGAATCCTTCTCTGCTTCGGATCAATGCCTAATGGAGTGTCCTTTTGGAGATGTGAATCTTGTACCGGATTTTTCCCACCCTTCTTCCTCTTGTTCCCTTTGGAGGCTTCGTCCCCGTTGTACAGATTGTTGTTCTTGTACCGACTGGCCCCGCTCCTAGGACATTTATCTAGATCCTTAAACGTGTCACCACGAAAAAGGATACAATGGTTCGGGCATGCATGGATCTTTTCAACACTCATTGTTAATGGACTTGTAAACTTTTTCGCTTGGTAGGTATTGGTAGGTACTGAGTTTGGCTGTGGGAGCAACCATGATAGGAGATGCAACAAATCATTAAAACTATAATCCATCCAGCCGTACTTAGCCTTCAAGATGAGTAGCTCAAGCACAAAACATAGCAGTGTCCAGTGTGTTGGACAACCCTTGTCAACACCATACGGTTTCCTTTGATCTTTGCTCTCACCCTCTCTAGGTTTTCTAGACCTTTCACGCTCTTCCGTAATATTTTTGGTCCAAGGGCATTAAGCATTTCCTCCAAATAATCACCGTCATCTTCATCCCCGACACGTGCTCCGGCATCATTTTCAACACCACCTTTGTCCCTACGATCCCCGACACGTGCTCCGTCATCATTATCAACGGCATCTGTGCCCATACCATACCAACCATCACCACCTCGTAGTTCATTGTCAGGCTCGGGGTTCCTTTGTGGTTCAAGCTCTTCTGAATACTGGGACAAGCGCTCTAGGGTTTCGGGGTCATCTCCTAGATCATCGAAGTCAACGTCATCAACAACATTTTCACCATGATGAATCTAGATTGTGTAACCCTGAACAAATCCTCGTGTAATCAAATGTGATCTGATGCTCTCCACATCTCTCCATGCTATCTCGTTCTTGCAATCGCGACATGGACATATTATTGAATCATGTGTCAATGTCTTCGCATGATTCTCGGCGGCTTCAATAAATTTATCTAGCTCTTCATGAAAACCGGCCTTCCACCTTTGCCATACATCCAAGCCTGCCTGTACTCCATCCTTCAGGACAACAATTAAAGAAAATACATCAAATGACTAGTTAGTCGGATATATAAATGCATGTAGGACAATAAATGGTAACAACTAACAAAGTCAATAATACCAAAGTTATACCACACACTAATTGATTATCATTTTAGAAAATTTTAAAAAAAAAAAAATCATAGCATTTGGACATCATATGAGAGAAAAACTTGTTACAAATTTGCACTAGAAATTTTAAAAAACACATGTTCATCAACCATGAACACATGAACCCTAGCTATTTTATTAGTCCACTAAAATAATGTAAGAGAGACTAAAAAAATATGTCAAATCCAACACTACCACTAATCTACCCTAGTATCTCCAAACTTAAGCTCTAGTTTGCTCCATACAAAGCTCAAGCACCACAAAGAGAGAAAAAAGAAAAATCCAAATTAATCACTAACCAACCAATATACACTACTACAGAATTGAACTTGCATGGTGTTTAGTTTTTATTTTCCGTGGCGGGCATTTAGAAAACCGCCACGGAAAATAGTTGGGCCCCGGCAGCCCCACGGCCGGGAAATGCCCGCCACGGTTAATCCCCATTAACCGTGGCGGTTTTATTACAATGCCCGCCGGGAAAAGTCGGGCTATAAATACAGCCCCAACCTTCTTCTTCCCCACGGGATTTCGCCATTTTCTAGGGTTTTGAGCTTCAAAACTCTAGAAAACACCATTTACGGGGGGAGGTTTTGCCCTTGGTTTGATTGAAGTTTGGCACCGGTAGGGGGTAATTTCTCCTCTTTCTCCCATCTTTTTCTCTCCCTCTCTCTCTCCCTCTCTCTCCCTCTCTCTCCCTATGCATGGTCCTCCCTCTCTTTGAGATCCAATTGAATGTGGTTTGTGCTCTCTCTCTTCCCCCCCACTCTCCCCCTCCCCTCCCTTATCTCTCTACCCCCCTCTCTCTCTCCCTTTCTTTTGAGATCTAGTTTTGATCTCTCCCTCTCTCTCTCTCTCCCTCTCAAGCTAGCTCCTCTCCCCTCTCTCCTCTCCTTCTCTCTCTCCCTCCCCCCCTCTCTCTCTCCCTCTTTCTCCTCCCCTCCCTCCCCTTATCTCTCTACCCCCTCTCTCTCTACTCCCTCTCTCTCTCTCTTTCGTATTCCTCTTTTACACTTTAATCATCGATACTTCGATCTCTAATCATCGATCGCTCTCTTTGCTTTGGTTTAATTAATTTGAGTAGGCCGTCATGGCGCCGAATAGGGATTGGATGTACAGGCCAAGGATGAGTTTGGATTTCGTTGATGATGTGCGAAAGCAGTTTATGCCCGTCGCGCAGAAGCATCGAATCAGTCAGGGTTCGGAAGTAATGGTGTGCCCGTGCTATCAGTGCAAGCATATGTTCTTACACAAGGATGACGGCGTCGTGGAGCACTTGCTACGGTATGGTTTCATCAGGGGAGCCGAGGTACACCGTGTGGACGTATCATGGTGAAAAAGAACCGAGTGTCGCGGCCGGTTCATCTGGAGGACCCCCGTCGACTGCAATGACGGAAACAACGGTGGTGGACGAAGGACAAGAACAAGTTGATAATCGTGATTACATCACCGTAGATGAACCGCTTGAAGACATGCGAGAAGACAATGCGGGTGGAGATGATGGTGAACGATCGAAGAGTTGATGACATGTCGCCCGAGGATGCTGAGCTTTTCGAGGATATTGCCAACCTCAAAGATGAAGATGACGTGTTGTTTGGCAATCCAAGATGGCTTGAGAATTTTAGGCGGATGAAGCGGCGGCAATTGACCCTCTATACAAAGACGACGGCAAATGTCGAAGCATTGCACGGTGCTACATTTTAACCTTACGATGTTGATCTTTGAAGGCTCGCCACGGGTGGTCGGACCACGAGCTTCAATGACTTTATTACGGGTCCTCGGTGACACTATTTTACCCGAGGGGAATAAGGTGCCCGCCAATACCTATCGGGCAAAGAAGGCGATTCGATCTGTGGCGATGAAGCTTAGGAAGTTTCATCGCGTGCCCTAACCCTTTGTGTTCTATACCGGGGTGACTATGCGGACTTGCACAACCTGTCGCGATGCGGCGTGAGTCGTTACAAGAGGAATCTTTGGTTGTCGTGCCCACCGATGAGGAGGGACCGTCGAGAGGGCCCAAGAAGCGTAAGGCGGCCGGCAAGAAGAAGCGGATGCCACCTCCGAGGACGAGGAAGAAGAGGGTTACACCCAGAGGAAGATCCCTGCCCTATCGATTGTGGTACCTACCCGTGCTCGATCGCTGCGTGCAATTTTTGGGAACCCGGAGGATGCCAAGCCGATGTCCCGCATGCATCGCGAACGCACGAAGGGCGATGGCAAGCTGCGACACCCCTCGGATGCCAAAACGTGGAAACGCATCAATGACATGTTCCCGAGTTCAGGGGACGAGCCCAGGAACGTAAGGTTCGCGATTGAGTCTCGACGGGATGAATCCGTTCGGAGACCTCGATGGTTCGCAGACAAAGACACGGCCGATCACCCTCACCATATACAACCTGCCTCCCCTAAAGTGTGCGAAGCACAAATATCTTCTACTAGCCATGCTCATTTTTGGACCAAAGCAGCCCGGCAATGATATAGATGTTCTCATTGAGCTAGTAATGGAGGAATTGGCGAAAACCGTGGAAAGGAGTCAAGATTATGGATGCGTCCGAGAAGAAGAAGTTCACTCTAAAGGCCATGATAATGGTCGCCATCGATGATTACCCTGCTCTCTTTTCATTGTCGGGGTAGATTAAGGGGAAGGCGAGCTTGCACGGTTTGCATTGAGAATACCCGCTCCACTTACCTTAGCGGATCCCAAAAGGCGGTGTACATGAAGCATCGTAAATTCTCTGCGCAAAGAACACAGTACCGGAAACTTCGATGGATGAGTACTTTTTGGGCGAGCGAGGAGGTTGAAATGGAGGAGCCGGAAAGGGTAAAGTACGGGCCAAAGGTGTTTGAAATGGTGAAGAACATAAACCACGAGTTTGGAAAGAAGAAGAAATTTGGTGAGCCAAAGGCAAAGAAGAAGCGGAAGCGGAACAAAAAGGAAAAGTGGAAGAAGAAGAAGAAGAAGAAGAAGAAGAAGTAGAAGCAGAACCCAATCCCGGCACCTCCCAAAGTCCCATTCAAGAAGCGGTCGATTTTCTTCAAGCACCTGCCATCTTTGGAAGATGCTCCATACACCTCATGCCATCGATAACATACATCTACGTAAGAATGTCTTGAGGAGAGCTTGGTCGGGATTTTCCTAGACATCAAGACTAAGACGAAGGGCGGTGTCAAGTCACGCGGGGATCTTGCCGACATGGGCATCAGGCCCGAACTTCACTTGACACCCTCGGGAATAGCGGAAAAGTCGACCTTCCGGCCCGCGAGCTACAATCGACACGGGATGAAAAGAGGGATTTTTGCAAATGGCTCGGGGATGTCAAAGTGCCAACTGGTTTTCGTTCCAACATGAAGAGCATTGTATCGATGAAAGACCTCACACCGTCAAACTTCAAGGCCCATGACTGCCATGTCATGCCGACGATGTTCCTTCCAATTGTGATTAGGTGCATCGCCCGAGTTCATGAAGATGGTCGTTACACGCCGTGCTACTTTTTTAATCGCATCACGAGAGAAGGTCATCGCTGAAAATGATCTCCCCTACGAAAAAGAGTTCATCGCGGAGACTATATGCCGGCTTGAGATGTGCTTACCACCGTCTTTCTTCGATATTATGCCACACCTCATGATACACATGGTCGATCAGATAGAAGAACTGGGGCCTCTCTACCTGCACGAGATGTGGACGAATGAGCGGTTCATGTCCTCTCTTAACAGATCCATCCTTAACCGTGCATACCCAGAGGGCTCTATGATCGAGGCATACACAACACAGGAGGCTATTAACTGCTGCACTAGATACATCCAGGATGGAAATGCAATCAGCCTACCCGAACACCCGCACGAAGGCAGAACCACGGGGATGGGCTGCGCGGGGAGGAAAGTACGAACCGATATAGACCAAGAAACAATCAAAGAAGCCCATGACGGCCTTTCGAACTAGTTAGTATCAATGGAAACGTGGGTCGAGAAGCATCCGAGGAAATTCACGCAAAGCGTGGCCGGCGCACAGAGGGGTGGGTATGCGAGACAACACCGGTTGAATTTCACAACGTGGATCGAGAGAACGAGGAGATACCCTAAACGCGGATACTGAAGAATCGATGCTTGCATACGCCCATCTAGCCAAATCATCACATGGCAAGGTTACGACATCAACGGATACAGGTTCCACACGAAAGAAAAGGACAACAAGAGCGCGTCACAGAACAGCGGCGTCCGGTATGAGGGCATTGACATGGCCACCAAGGAACTCAAGACATACTATGGGCAAATCCAAGAGATTTGGGAACTTGATTATGGCAGAGAGCTACAGATACCCATTTTTCGGTGCCAGTGGGTCAAGCCAACGGCGGTTGACGTGGACGAAGTTGGGTTAACCACCATTCAGCTCGAAAGTACTGGAGATGATGAGTGGGTACTCGCAAGTCGCGTGGCCCAGGTAGCCTACTACCCGGTGCCCAAATCGTAGGGCAAAAAGCAACTACATGCGGTCGTGGGAGGGAAGCAAAGGATCGTGGGAGCCGATGGAGTGCAGAGTCCTGAAGAGTACAACAACTACGCAGAGTTTACGCTCTTTACCGATCATCCAACCAAGATCAAGGAAGTCGAGACACGCGTGTGGGGGAATGTCATCAAGACCAAGACAAAGCCCTAGTGCCGCACGGACGGTCAGAAGAAGACAGTGGTAGCCCGGCAAAAAAAATAAGTCGATCCTTCTATAATATAACCAAATATGTAATGGAACCAAATATGTATGTCACGACATTTATGTAATGGAACTAAAAATGTATTGGAGATCGCCGCATTTGCTCGAAACGTCCCCGACTTGTCAATTAAAGACTGTATTTTTAAATCATGCAAGAAGTATCCAAAATTCAAGTTTCACATTTTTCATGGGTACACATACTCATAGGGAGGCCACACAAAAATTTTTAGAATTTTTGAATGAACATTTGAATTGTTATGAATTTTACAAATTCAATTTTTGAATCTATTTTTGCGTGGGAAAATCGATTAACCGCGCCACGCAAAATGGTGGCCTATATATAGGTGATGGGCATCGCGGAATTGGCTAAGTCCTCCGCCCGTTCACTTGTGACCCCGAAGGGCGCTAAAATCGCCCGCCGCCGCCGCCGCCGTCGGTCCCGACCGCCTCTCCGGCCACCTCCCCCTCCTCCCTCCTCCCCGTCCACGCTCCTCCCTCCTCCCCATCGTGCTCCACCCGCGGCCGTGGTGGGGCTCGAACCCTAGCCGCGCCCGCCGAGCTGCACTCCGCCGCCACCCCGCCGAGCTCCACTCCGCCCCCGCCCTCGCCGAAAGTGCCGTCGGATCTGTGCACCGCCACTCCCGGGCGCCTCCTCCCCGACCTGCACTCCGACGCCCCCCTGCTGCGGCCCTGTGCTCCCCGTCCCTCTCGTGCTCACCGGCCGGTGAGAAAAATGGGATGAATTTTTGGGATGAATTTGGAGGCGCTTTGTGAATTTGGGATGAATTTGGGATGAATTTGGAGGTGCACGTGATGCTATACACTATTTTGGTCCTAGAGGGTGAATTCGAGCTAGCTGCCACTGCTGTGATGCTATATACTTGTGAAATTTTGATTCGATTTGGTCCTAGCTGCCTGTGATGCTATATACTTATGAAATTTTGAATCAATTTTGTCCTATATGCTGCCTCGTGATGCTATATACTATAGAAATTGCTGCCCACGGGGGTTTGTTTAGCCGAGCATATATGCCACTTGCCTATGATGCCATTTCCATTGCCATACTTATATGTGATGAAAAGGGATGAATTTGTATTTTCAAAATTTTGCTATGCTTGACCTTCTTTGTCCCATTTGCTAAGTCCTCATTTTACGAGAAAATTTTGGTCGCCCTTCGTGGTAACAAGTGAACGACCAGAGGAGTTAATTAGCCGATTGCAGCGATGCATCACATATATATTCACTACTACTTAGTTGAACTTCGATCCGTGGCGGTTTTTTGGGTTTTCCATGGCATTTGCTACAACCTTACTATCTACTTGAGGCATTTGCAATGAACTATTTGTATACTTAGTACCGAGGCGGTGGCATATGCGATGATGTGAATATTTTTATGCCGAGGCGGTGGCATATGCGATGATGTGAATATTTTTATCCGAGGCGTGGCGATGATGAAATCTCCCCACACTTGTGAGCGACTAACGAGGGCGGCTTGTATAACATATACAAGCAACCAGTTTAGACGCGATGTGATAAGGATAGTTGGGGACTTCGAGCCAAATTAGTATTTTTACACATTTTTTTGTATTTGTAGACATTTGTTCTTAATTTTTTGTATTTTTAGACATTTTTGTATTTTTAGACAATTTTTGTATTTTTAGACATTTTTTTTGTATTTTTAGACATTTTTGTATTTTTAGACATTTTTTTGTATTTTTAGATATTTTTTGTATTTTTAGTATATTTTTTTTTTTTTTTGGCACTACTCTATAAATGTAAAATGGAAAACTATGTAATCATGAGAGGAATTTAATAAATCTATGTTCGAGATGACTCGTGACACTACATACTACTACTGTACCTTTTCACTATAATAAAATGCATGGTGTGTTCCCAGTAGAATCCAATGGCATCCGAACCAACCGATAAAGATCGTGCAATCGTCGGGGGCGAGCGAGGAGGATGTGGCCTCCACGCCCGATTCTTCCTCCGACGGTGGATATGTGAGCGAAGAGTTGACACCGGAGAGGCCACAGAAGAAACGTCCCACGGAGGAAGAAATTGATCCGGTTGGCAACCAGAGGAGCCCAACACACGAGGTTCTCGCAGTGGACAGACTGGAGCCAAAAACGTAAGTATACGACTAACACAACGTCGTGTGCCTCATGTAAGTACACGACTAATTTTAGTTGTTGTCGTGACGAGTTACCATTGGTGCCTCAAGGCGTCTAGAGTTTGGTGAAGAGAGAGCTCGCTCGGAGGGGCGGGAATCTGGTCCCACCCCCAAAGACTTCAAATGACCACCACCTCCAAGAAGTCCAAGAAGTCAGGATTGAAAAGAGGCCAAAGACGGGAGGCACCGTAAAGCCGAGGTGGTGCGTAATATATTGAAGATAGGACCGAATGGAGATCCCGTGGAGCCGGAATCTATCGGGGCCATCTATAGCAACCGTGATCTCCGTTATAGCCAAAGGAAATCGCGCCAATCACTTACCTAGACCGGAGGAATGTCCCGAAGTTGCTTTGAAGAAGAAGGTGTGGAAAGGCGTGAAAGTCCCTGTTCCATTATCCAGGGCAGAGGCGGGCTTTGACAAAAGAAATGCAAGAAGTATGTGCTAACCGTTGCAAGCAAAGCGCCGCACCCAAGGAACAATCGTACACAAACTATGTGCGGAAGGGCAAGTCACCACTTCAAGCCTACAACTTCTTAAAGCAACCCGTGCGGGATGAGTTCGTCAACCTTACGAATAACGTAAGAGTATGAGGCCAAGTCGAAAATGGGTAAAGAACTCGCAAAGAAGAACGAACTCGGGCACAACCTCGGCATGGTAGGATATTTTGGTCATAAGGGAAAATTTCGGCGAAAAGAAAGGGAGGACGCCGAGAAAGGGATACGAGAATCCGTTGGTAGACCTTCCCGAGAGGACACGTGACTTCTTCTATGCCCGCCAGCCCAAGAAGCGTAAGACCGACAAAGACGTCCAAATACAATGACCCAAAGGTCGACGAGGTGGAGAAGAAGGTGATGCTTGTCAAAGAGGCCAAGGCGCGCGGGGAGTTCCAACCTAGGAGGGAGCACACGACGAGCCGACCGAGGCAATCGGAAGACCCGAGCACCGCGGGCCAAGTTCGGGGCGTGGCTCGAGGTATAGGCTGGAAGACCGTGGATTCTTGGGCATCCGACGCGGCCGACTACCACACGAGGCAGAGGTACAAGGAAAAACCTTAAGATGCAAGGCTATGAGGAAGCCATAAAGGACATAGTCGAGAAGAAAATAGAAGAGGTATTAACGACAAGAGGTCTTTCCAACATCCAAGGAAGCCAAGGTATGAGTACGAGTGATGTCGCCAGGAAGAACCCAATCGACGATCTCGTCGAACCCCGCGGTGGGCAAACTCTATATACCCGTTGGCAGGAAGGGGAAAAAGAAGGAGGTGGGCTCTGCCGTGGTGTCTGCACCACGGAGAAATATGTTGTACAATAACGAGCCGGTCCCACTAGAGTATGCCTTCGTTTATCTGACATCCATAGAACCAGGCCTGGGTGATGAGGAGATCGATATCCCAGGTGAACAAGGAGAAATAGTACTCAAGGACCTTCGGGAGGAGAGGGAGTACCTATGGAACAAGGAAGACATTGTCTGTGGAAACCGACGACACCACCTCCCGGCGGTAGCGGCCGCAGACCTCCTCCTCCTCCCCAGGGTGGTGGTGGCGATGACGATGATGATAACAATGACCATGGTGGCCGAGGTGGCGGAAGTCCTCGTCGAACCCACCTCCGGAAGAACCGGAAGGAGGAGACGGCGGCAAGACACTGCTTGCGGCGGCGGTGAGAGGACACCTTCTCCTAAAGCGTGACAAGGGGCTCGCCGCCCTCCCACGCCCTTCAAGCGCCCAATGGTCGAGGAGGTTTCAGAAAATGTGACAGGTATTGAAACAAAAATACATGGCTAACTTGTACTATGCATTAATTGGTGGCTAATGTAGTTCAATTCCACATGCATAGGATTGTCAACACCGCCGAGCAAATCGAAGGAGGATGAGGCCGAATTTTTCCCCAAGCGCCGAAGAAGAAGAAGCTATCAAAAGAAGATGAGGAAGTTCTTGCCCCGACCAACAAATACTTAGATGATGAGGCCGGGAAGGAGCTAGCGGAGAAGGAAAAAGGACCTCCGATTGGCTAAGCGAGTAACCCGGGGCCGTGAAGACCTAAAGTACTAGGTACATATATGCGTGCTAATCTCAACCAAACTTAGCCAGACATATTACGTATGCGTACGTAGCTAGAAGATGCTAACGTACATCTCCTTCTATATAGGAATTATATACCCCATCGGCGGGGACAATGGGTCAGCCCGACCGCCTGCACTACTTTGAGCTTGGCAAGTTCATGGTGCCCAAGGGCCGCCTAATCGAGGAAGAGGAGTGGGACACTCGTAGGTTCCACCTATTATATAAGCATGCAGTTGATCGGGGGTGAGGGAGTTCCATTTCGGGTTCCTAAAGAGCTCTTTCACTTGGACTTGACATTTCACCGCCAATAGGCTTCGACGAAATGTGGCGGTTGCTACGGCGCCGGGACCTCGACCAATCCGTTGTCACCCTCTATCTTTGCGTGAGTTTGTTTACCGATCATTACGCGCTCATTACCCGACTAATTCTAGCTCTCAGATTCTATAATGACGTGACCACATGTGCTTGCGGGATGCAAGCATTGATAGCCCAAACGATGGATCGGCCCGGTTGTGTTTCTATGTCCAGCGTATATAGGCGTGGTCGAATTTTTCTCATTCTTTGGATGGAGAGCCGAGGAACCCTAGAGCTCAAGAAGCTGGGCAAGGCCGAACAATATAAACACTATGAAAGATTATGCGATGCAAGAGTTAGAGAGATGGCGGACTACATCCGTAAGTGCATGAAGAAGATCAAATCGGGAGGCCGGTTGTCTCATTGCGCCCAACATATCAAGTAAGTCAAAAGCAATACTTTTTATTTTTTGAACACTTGGAACCTATCTCTAATCAAATAAAATGGTGTAGCATGGCGGTATAGAAACAACAGCACACATTGGCCTTTGGATTACTTGGCTAATCTTCCCTCGGGATGGAGCGGCCCTTAGGCTGAACTTCGTTGTATGATACGCCAAAAAGGCCTCTACAAACATTTTGAAGAGGCCCTGCAGGTGTGAAGTCACGACACTTGTATACTATTTCATACCACAAACTTACGTAAGTCATAACAACTTTGTGGGATTTCGCACAGGGCTTACAAGGATTACTTGAAAGACCTCGAGTCATTGGATCGGAGGATGAGCATACATAAAAAGAAAAACATAAGGACGAAATGAAGATCAGCGAGATTACGAGGTATATGCAGCATTACTCGTTTGCTCGTCCATACTTGAATGGTCTCATAATATTCTAACCATTTTTCGTACATATATCGTGCATGCGGCGGGTAAGCGACTTTACGGCAAAGAACACGTGTGGTTTCTATGCCCGTGTACGTTCATATCCCGCAGTGACGTGTACCGTACTATGTGGCGCGAAGCCGACAAAGAAAACCACGCAAGGTTTTTGGAACAAAGGCTTGGGCGACCTTAAGTTCAAGAAAATGGTTGGCGCCATCCGTAGGGGCGTCGTTGAGGACGTTGTGCTACCTACCGCCATTTCTTCGACCCTAACAAATGACCTTGCCGTAAACGAGGACTTATGGGAACTACGGATTTGGAGAAATAAGCTAGACATGAAGGACTATATGTGGGATGACATTGATTTGTAACTTTAGCTAAACGTGATTGAGCAATCGATCGTTCGATCGAGTTTTGTAAATTCTGATGTGTGGTGGTCACTTTTAAACTCGAAGTGCTTTAATTGAATGTCCATATGTTAGTTGAATGTAAAATTGTGATGCATGTTTAAGATTTATGTGAATATTCTCTTATTTTATTATTTAATATGTGGTTTAAATCAAAATTTATAATTTTATAATATTTTTTGAATTATTTTTTATTAATCCTGAACTAATTAACCGTGGCGGGCTTTTTAACAAAAACCGCCACGCGGTTAATAGATTAACCATGGCGGGCATCGTGGCGGTCTTTGTTACGCGCCGCCACGGTTATCGATTTTGCATGGCGGGCATGGAGTCCGCCACGGTTAATCGAACGATTAACCGTGACCCTAGCCCGTGGCGGACACAATGCCCGCCACGGAAAACCTAAAATGCCCGCCACGGAAGTTCGTTTTCGTAGTAGTGATAACTTGAATTAAAGGGTACAAATAGCATTTTCTTACCTTTTTGAAGCTTCCCACCAAAGGATTTGAGTTGAAAACCTCCCCCCTTAGTAGAGCAATTTTTGGGAGGAGCCCAACGCCTCCCAACCTTTTTTTTGCGAAGTTTGAGTGAGTGTCCCGAGGTGAAAGAAGCTGGCTAGGTCCCTTTTCTACGAACCACTTTGTAGGGGCAGTTTATCATGAGCCGCCCCTACCGCGGGTCACAAAGAGGGGTTCACTTCAGCCGCCCCCGATGGTAGTCCTGTAAGGGGCGTTGGTTATCGAGCGCCCCGCTAATAGTAGGGGAAAACTCGTAACACCAGCTGCCCCTACTATGCCGTCGATAGGGGCGGCTGGTCTCTCGCCGGGGTTTTAGCCCATCGTAGGGGCGCCTGGGCTTACCAACCGCCCCTAATCAAAATCGCTGCCGTCCCCATAGTGGGCGTTTGTAGAAGTGACTAATTGGACTTATTTTTGCAGCCGATGTCGGTACATTTTCTGTAGTGCTGAAATTGTGATTCCCTGTAGGACCAATTGGCTGTTGCACATGCGGTGCTCCAGACAAAGTACCTCCAGTATTTACTATATTTGCCGTGTTTCCATGGGTTATAGCTCCAGCGTGTCTAGCTCCAGATACAGCAGCAGCTGAATAAACTGGCCCACGTGACTCCAACGGAGTTCCACTGTAAACTACCAGCATAACGTTGGAACTCTGCACGAACAACTCATTATGCTTTAGCATGGAGTAATAAACAGCTCTATGGACCACCTCCCGGCAGAACTGCCGATTTGTATCTTCATCAGTGTCAGACTGTCCAGCGAGTAGAACCCTGGGCAACTCCGTCTTCTGGATCACTCTGTCATCGCGGCTTTTGGAATATGACAGCAAGCATTTGTTCTGGAATTCTTCCTTTGCCTTGTTGATGATCTCATGATCCCCTTCAGACAGCTCTTCAAGAGTCACGTTCAGGATGAGAGAGTTATTCATCGTGATGATCGTTGTCCCACCGGGCGTGCCAAAAAGTGTGTTGACATGAAAATCCATCTCGTGCCTCACACACTAGGAGCCTTTGGAATCGCGGAAGAAGGAGCTCATGTATATTCACTTTTGCCTCAAGGCAAGAGCCGTCGGAGGATCAACCGGTTGCATGCCAGTCAATTTGACCTGCAATTGACAAGGGAGAAAGATGGTCGGTGTTGCCAGACAATTCCGATAATGTGCGGCCCATTTGGCCCAATCTGATGGCTACCGAGTAAAGAGTCAGTCGATATCCAGTACATATATGAAGAAAACCGGCTAAGTACATAATATGATATAATTGAAGGTACAGATAAGTGATGATGAACAAGAATAATACACCCAAAATAAGCATAATAGCGCAGATCTATTATCATCATCAAGATATAAAGAAAGCCGAGAAACTTCTATAAAGATCGCGACCCACACCTGTACCCAGTTCCCGAAGTCGGTTGTTCGACACCCGGGGAAGGCCCCGAAGAGACCGTTCCGGTCCATCCCCCCGGCCGGGCACGCTGGCGGCCCGCCTCGCCGCGGGAGCAGCTTCGAGCAGTCCGCCGGCAGCCGACGGGTTGGGGCCCGACCCTCGAGCCCAACCCTTAGAGCCAATACTTTTCCTGAAGCTACGGATCCGTTTGCTGACTTCCCTTCCCTACATTGTTCCATTGGCCGAGGTTGTTCACCTTGGGGACGTGATGCGGTTATGAGTACAACCGGGCGTGGATGGTACTTGGTCCTCGGATTTTCAAGGTACGCCGGGGCGCACCGGAGACGCGCGATGTGCGGTGCTCTTCTGACCGCTGGACCCTACCCGACCATCTTTTCGACAGTCCCGCAAGCACGCGCCTTCATTAAAACAGGCGATATATCGGCTGAAGAGCCGGTCGAACATAGCGCATAGTCAAGGTCATCTCCGATCAGGAGCAAACCCATCAATCGGTAGGTTCTGCCCCCCGGTGCTAACAGTGGGTTGTAACGTTTCTAAACGTGCATAGGCCATGATAGCGTAACAGTGGGGTGCAACGTTTCTAAACACACATAGGCCTTGATCCGTGGGGCAAACCCTATCGATTGGTGGTTCTACACAAGATCTGACATGCCTTAACCGCACGCTATGCGCGAGATTGAAATAAAACAGCTGATAAAACATAGCACATCGTTTGGGGTACAAGATAAACCAGATAAGATCTGTAAATGATGTGTTAAAAGATATAGAGCCGATCTAGATCAACCTTAATCGGCAAGGTGATGTTGCTATAATTAAATAAATAATGAAAGCAACAAACAGTATAGATAACTTAATGAATCTATCGAGGATGCCAAACCCAGATAGAGCCGATAACTGATCATGCATCAAACAGTGATATATTCAACACAAGATCAGTAGATAATCAGAAAAAGGTACAGCAGCAACTTTGATAACTTAATGAATCTGTAAAAAACTCTACCAGGCTTAAACAGAGCCGATAACTAGATCTGATCTAAATTCATGCAGTGGGGTGCAACGTTTCTAAATGCACACAGGCCGTACATCAATTTAGAATCGGCGATCTTAACCTAGTCGAGCAGTGGGGTGCAACGTTTCTAAATGCACACAGGCCATACTCGATTTCATTGAAGACCCCTTGAATATCACCAAAGCAATGGGGTACTGTGTTTCTAAACACGCGTAGGCCATGCTTAAGTGAAAATCAAGGTTGGTCGGAACTTACAAACATGCAAGAGGTCGACCGGATCGATGCAGCCTCGCTTGCCCGAAGAACTCGCCAAATCTACTTTACTCCTACTCCTAAAGATTTTGGCTATGAAGCCGGTTTGTATTGATTTGGTTGTGGTTGTCCATTACAATTGTCGGGGTTCAATATTTATACCCGGGGCTTAGAGTACAACTCGTAACCGACTAGGACTCTTTTGCAAATAACAAAGGTAACAGAGATAACCATCTCAAAATTCAGAACCCAATCTTTCCTTTTCCTTGGGTCTGACGCGTTCCACCCTAGCATGTTCGCATGACCTGATGACGTCAGCTTCGCTCCTCCCTCTTTGACCAGATATCGCCACTCTCCCGATTGCTATTTGCCATCGTTTCTCTAGTTCCAAATTTTGGTGTAAACAGGTCCTCATCATGGCAAGAAGGGCGAGGAGGCAGCCGACCGCTGGCATTTTCGCGGTGATGAATTTCAGCTTCTTCAGCATCGGCATACTCGTTCGCCCTCTTGAGCATCTCATCGATCAACGTGGGGGGCTTGCGGTTGAATTTAGCATGGAGATCACGGTCTTGGATACCCATGGTGAAGGCGGTGATGACCTCGACTTTGGTGATGTTAGGGATAGTGTTTCGGACCTCAAAGAAACACTGTATGAAGGTCCCGAGGGTGTCACCCGACCTCTGGTGGATGCGAGCGAGGACATGATTTGTGCCTGGGCGGACACACGTGGCCATGTAATTGTCGGTGAGGGCCTTCTTCAGCTCGTCCCAGGCGTTGATGGAGTTCTGGGGGATGCCCATGAGTCAACTCATGATGACGGGCGTGGACATGACGGGCAAATAGTTTGCCATCACTTTGGCATCGCCGTCGGCTCGCACCATGGTGGGGTGCGCTGGAGCCATTCGCGTGGGATTCATCGCCCGTCATAGGGTTCCAAATTGGTGATCTTGAACCCTCTCGGGCCATAGGAGTGTGTGGAGCTCTCGGGTGTAGGCGCGGGTGCCATCTGTATCTTCGCCTCGACATTGGTGGCATTTCCCATGATAGGTCGAGAGCTTCCATGGGGTTGCTGAATTGCCGTTGTAGTTATTGCGGTGGTGGACCTCTTTTGATGTGGCATGAAACACGCACCCATCGATGTCGTGGGCGAGCATCGCAGCGGGCCGCTGAGATAGTCTCCGGTGTTGCCCCGGTTGACTTCCTAGTCGGGGTTGACGTTGCCGCCTCCTCCTCTTTGGGTGGGGTGACCGCCTGATTGCCGGTTGGAGTTGCGGCTATTGGCCGGGCGGGGGTGGATTAGAGATTGGAACCGTCGCCCTCGAGCGGACCATGGAGTTCATTGACATAGCAATGGGTGGCCTTAACCATCATGGCTACCTTGGCGAAGTTTGGGCAAAGCGCCCATTTGGCGATCTTGTGGGCGACAACGGTGAGGTTGGCGCCGGTGTTTGGTAGACGCCGTGGCCATCAACATGCAAGAATTCTTCCTTGAGGTTACGATTGGATTGATCATGGTCGCCCATGGGAGTCCCCTTGTTGGCCTTGTTCAGCGGGCGCAGGGCTTCTTCGGCGCCGGTGATGGCGTATCGCTTGCCCGACGCTGCCCGCCGATTGGTATTCCGCGCCTCGCGAAAGCAATGCGATCTTGATTGGTTCCCCTGTTTACCTGGGGTTCCTCCATGTCGACCATGAAGATTCCTCCCCCAAAGCCAGCGGGAAGGGGAAGTCCCGTGTGTTCTCGTGGGGCCGCCGCCGAGCCCTAAGACTTGGAGCTTATGGATTCTTCCAAAGATGGTGTGGAGGGACTCCACAAAGGGCTTTGGCAGATCTCGCACCATGTTGACCGTCGGGGGCGTAGAAGTCGGGGCATGCCCCAGGTAGGTGGTCGCCGTCGCGCTGGGGCTGGCTGTGTCGCTGATGGTGCCGAGTTGATGTGCTCCCCCATTGTCCTCGGCGTTGATGACCCAGTCATGGATCCAACCGTGAAGATTGAGCCAGAAAGGGGAGGAGAGAGAGCTGGGAACATGCACCATCTTGCTCGATGTAGATCTAACGCACATCCCTACCGGGCGAGCCAACCGTCGATAAAAGATGCTCGACGGTCCACTCACAGTGTCCCACGTGGTAGATTTCTATCGGGAGACACAAGAGTTATACAGGTCCAAAGCCACCGGCGAGGCGTAATATCCTACTCCTGTGCATCCGCTCTTTGTATTGGCTATCGTGCGAGATGAAGTGAAAATGAGGGAGCCCCCTACCCGCCTTATATAGCGGGGGTAGGGTTGCAGATTGATATGATCTCTTTTAAGTCGGCAAGTACCAATCAGTTACAAGTTTCATGGGATCGAGTCTATCCTATCAGATCGTGCATCTTCGTGGATATCCTCCCGGATGTCTTGCGGTCTTGGGCGAGCTATGCCTTGCCCCCGCAAGTCATCTTGTTGTGGGCCAGGCCACCACTAGAGGTGCAACCCAGGTAGTGCGCCATGGGCCGGGCCGCCCTTGGAGGTGCAGCCCATGTGGTGTGCCGTGGGTACCCGGGTCGTACCTCCCACATGCAGCCTGGGAGATCTATCCCTTGCTAGTGTGTGATCGAATTTGTGTCAACAACTAGCAACAGCTAGAATGCTCGGATCACAAGTGGACCGAAACGCAGCGTAGGCGGGCAAAATTGGCCTAGCTAACTTTCAACAACTAGCAAGAGCTAAAATGCTCAGATCACAAGCGGACCAAAATGCAATGTTGGCGGGCAAAATTGGCCTAGCTAACTTTCAAGTCGGCTTTCACCTAAAAATGTGTTCGCACACGAACACGCTACCAAGTGCCTCAAGCAATGACCACGATACATGTCACGTCCATGTCGTGCCAACCCCTTTATCTTAAGCATCTAAGCTTAATCTACACCTAAAAAAATTTCTATTTTAAAAACCTTGCAAATGCTCAAAACTGCATTTTCTAGGCACTGTCATGTTCCCGCGGATAGTCCAGTGCACACCAGGATAGTTCATGAGAGCATGACCACACACTTAACCATTTGCACAGACACCTTGTTCCCGTGGACAGTCCGGTTTCCGCTAGCTCACAGCATGCACAAATGTGAGCTATCCACACTTGGGCATCTCTAGCCCCACCTACCAGCTACAGTTGTCTCCATTTTGAGGGAGAAGGCACTAGGAGCTCTCTCACACTCACTCACTCACACTCGCACTTTCACACCCCTCTCTAGTTCATCCCTCTCTCTCTAGAAGCTTTCTAGTGCAACAAGGGGAGGAGAAGGACGAGATCAGCAAGAAGACCATGGAGATTTAGAAGACCACAAACTGTTTTGGGGATTGAAGAGGGAGGAGCCCCCTCTCCCTAGCAAGTGGAGAAAGGTGAAGGCTTCACGGAGGCGAAGGCCAAAGGGGAAGAAGAGGTGAACCAAGTGCCTTCCTTTCACCAAGGAGCACTAGTACACGATGGACCTTTATTCCCGGCTCCAACCCCCTCTACTCCCGGTTGTGCAACCGAGTACGAATTGGGGAATAAAGGTATTGGAGCCGGGAATAGAAGTGGAGCTTTTTACTCCCGGTTGGAGATACAGGCACGCGACCAACATGCACTACATACCATGCCATGTTGCCTACACATGTAACCGAATTAAGTTGATTCCTCATTTAGACTATATTCAAATATTCAAATTGAAATTTCAAACACTACTAAATCATGAATTTCACATCTACTCTCTATACTCATTTTTGTAAACCATTGTAAATTCCTCATTTTTCAAAACAAAAGAAATTAAAAGAAAAAAACTAAAATTATATAAATCTCTAAACTATGAAATGGATGCTGAAAATGAGAGGAGAGAGAAGATGGTGAACCTTTATTCCCGGTTGGATTGAAAAACCCGGAGTAAAGGCTGATGTCCAGAGGATTGGTGAAGAAAACAACTCAAAATTCAAAACGCCGCGTCGGTTATATAGGTAGGAAGATTTACTCCCGGTTGGAAACACCAACCGAGTAAAGGGAGAGATTGGTTGGAGCCTCCAACCGGGAGTAACCTGGAGTAAAGATTGACTCGAAGTTGGGAGACACTCCCCGGCTGGTGTCTCCAACCGGAGTAGAAGTCTAGGGCGCGGCTGGCAGACGACGGGCGGGCGGCGGCGGGGGGCTTTACTCCCGGCTGGAGGCTCCAGCCGGGAATAGAGCTCCCTTTACTCCTGGGCACGAAAAGTGCCGGGAGTAACCACGAAAACGGCCTCGAGAGTAGAAGTCCATTCTCTACTAGTGGAGCCCAGCAACACCTCCTCCACCCCTTTGGTAAGTTGATTTCGAGCACAACACCTAGACGAGCTATAGATCAAGAACTAGATGTTCATCACCTAGAAATTGCTCCAAGTAAACTTTTGAGGATTAGATGCAATGTAGCTGGATTCACCTAGCTAGACATGCTCTATGCAACCCTAGGAATACCCCCACAACACAGCTTACACATGCACAAACCCTAGAGTTGGATTTCATTTCTAAAGTCCTAGAACACATGAACTGTGCTCCCACGGACTGTCACCGGACAGTCCACGAGAACACCCACTCTGCACTTAGACATACCTCACACAACACATGCTCCCACGGACAGTCCAGAGGATCACCAGACAGTCTCGTTAAAATTCAATTTCCAAACCCGAGGCTACCCAGTTTGTACCCTGCTCGTGCAGACAGTCCGGCTGAACACACACTTAGGGTTTTTATATATGTTGATTGGGCTTGCACCCCATTCTAGATTAAGCAATAGAGCAACTGGGGTACCACTGGCACTATGGTGGATCAATGCTCACTACACACAGATACCAGTACCATGTGGATTTTGCTTTGGAATCAGACCCAATATATACGCCAATATGTTTTCCATCTTTGGACGACCATATGCTCGGCCTTATGAAGCAAGAGATAGTGCACTAATACATGCGTTGATTTACTCCAGATGTTGTGCGGGCTTACACAATTGGAGACATGTATTACATAGGGTTTACAATTTTTCATAGATTAATTGAATTTCTATATCAAAGTTCACTGCCGAATCAAAGAAATCCAGCAGTGATGTGCCTATATCACTGCCGGGTCAAATTTTAGCGCATTGTTTCCAAACTTGATCCCAAGTCCTAATGATGGCTAATATACTAAACTACTCTATATGTTGCTACGAAGTCGTGAGCACAAGAATTATCATAATCAAAATAAAAACAAGAAAAATACAAATTAGACTAGGTCCAAGGCGCAATTTTCATAGAAAACTAACTTTTGAGTAGTTTCGTTGAATCTGCAATGACACAATGAAAAAATGTATGAAATTTTATAAAAAGGTTAGGTCAAATGTGCAAAAAAAAAAAAAAAAAAAAAGATTTGACTCTAGGGAAGGGTGAAACCCAGAAGTGCGAAATCCATTAGAAGAATCCGTATATAAAGTGTGTTGCATGAGTTGCAACATAACTCATTTAATAGCCTATTAGGCCTCCCTTTGGTTTCACGGGTGAAACACAGGGAAGGCATTCCTATGGAATTTTTCCTACCAGGTCCTTTGGTTCGCAGGATACGACGGGATCATTTCCGTAGGAAGGCGATCCGGAGTGTCATTGTTCGAAAGTCACGGAAACGCCGCATGAGCTCGAGAGTTTTGGTAAGATTCCTGGCGGGAAAAGAGCGCCACAAGACGATTCACGCCATACCGAGCTGATGAAGCATAGCGGAGGTCTGCTCGCCATCGCGATTTCCGCCGAGCTCCATCTCTTCCCCTAAATCCGCCCCTATGTCACCACTCCATCGCCGCGCTCACACGCATCTCACGGCACCAGCGCCGCAGCCCGGCTACCGCCAAGATGAGCCTGCGCCCGCCCGTCCGGCCGCCGCGCCGAGTGGGAGGCCGCGGCCACCTCCGACTACAGCTCGAGCTAGCGGAGCCCAATCCGTGCAGCCAGTCCTATGCCAGCCCATTTATTTTATTCAAGCTCACTGAACACTACTATGTGTCGAGTTAATTTTCAGTCAAGCAAAACAATAGCAGTGATCTTTTCTTCCTAAATGTTAGACGAAAAATTGAATTATCATACATGTTAATTTTCTATCTTATTTAATGTGAGGATCCTTGTGGACTATTTTTTGTTGGTATTTATATATGTGCTCTAGACGATCCTTTCTGAACCATAGCATTTTACTTGTTCTCAATCTTCAAGTTCAAATAACATTACAAATATGCAATTTAGTCTAATTATTATTCTTTTGTTGTTTATTCTTATTTTTGAATTGTCCTATGCTTTATTCTTATTTTTCTATTTGTGCTAAATTTTATTTAGACTGTGCTACCTGTGGATATTTGGACCTTAAATCTTGAATGCGTTGGGGCAGTTGAAGGACAGAAACATGTGCAAATGGAAATGGATAGAGATGTGATATGCTTTTCAACTTGATTTATGTGGTCGAGGATTATGGGTACACATCAGTCCACTATCTATACTATAAGAGAACAGATAGCTTGGTTGTAATAGAACAAGATACTAAAATGATGGAAATCTTTGATGAGTGTGAGAGCGAGAAGATGGTTAGCTTGTTTTGTGACAAGGGGCCACTTTAGTGCCTACCAGGTCCAACAAAGAACCACTGAACCAAATAAAATTAAAGGTATTAGTGAACATATAATTTACTCTTCTATGTATATTTGATTATTCAAGTACAAGTTAACTATTACAAGTCATGGTAGTCATCAATGATTTATTTTTCATCCAAGATTAGCTGATTTGACTCCATCATGGTATGTGATTTAGTAAATACAATCATAGTCTAATACAAAAGATTTACTATAATAAAAAGATTACATATGTGTTTTTACTGTATTTACTGTAAACATGTCTTCAGGTCCCCAACGGTTTATTATACATTAGTATTTTTAACTAGTAATTATCATTTGACTAAACTTGTATTGGAATTAGTGCCAAAGTGGTAATAATGACATGTAAATATCAATAGAAGAAGCAGATGCACAAGCAATATTCTCACGATGCTTCGATAATGATTCCAGACAAACAAAAGGTACACTTTTTTCAATCAACCATTGAATAAAATATATTAGACTTGTAATGTCTGTTTATTCAAATTGTATAATATTGTAATAATGTATAAATACAATTACCTTTCTCTTCCTTTCAGTTTATTTTTGTCAAAGGAGTTCCACCACAAGTAGAATAACAAAGAAGCAAAAGGTATTTGAGAACCACATTTTTGATTTAATTATAGTAGAACTTCTGCCTTATGTTCTTTCACACTTTATTTTATGTGTAAGGATCATCGCTGATTACTTTGATAGGCTACAACCATTGCACAATAGAAGGTGGCTCGTGACAAGGCTACATGCCACAAGCATCAAAGCATAAGCAACCGCCTCTAATGAAGGTAGACAAACAGAATATCACTTTTTTTGAACTGCATGATATTGATATGCAACTAAGGTTTGTTGGTCGCTAAAGTGATTATGTCAAATTAATGTAGGTTAGGTCCACAGTGCTAATAATGATTGTAAAATATTCAAATAAGGCTGATGTGGCCTATACAACTCTTTTTGAGCATAGATCCGAAAGACATTGTTCATGGAGTTAAGGTAGAAAATCAATTCTACAAAGTGCATATCAGTCATCATGTTGCAAAAGATGTGCCATTAGTGAGGTGTCTGGGTGCAACAATATTGGTGATGCCCATGCCAAAGGAGTACCAATTGCTTGACCTTTGATGTTTGTATATTCAAACTAGCTTTCTAAACTTTATATCAATGTACATATAAAGCATAATTTGTAATGCTACAACTTACATTTCCTTTGGAGGTTGAAGTGACTAATGGTTGAATTCCCACATCAATGTGTACAAAGAATGGATGAAGAAGCAATGGAATTTATGAATCCTAATTAGTTCTTGAATTTTTATTTGTAGTATGGACTATGTGTGTTTGCTCTGTAGAGCCATATCATTATGTACATATACTAATTTGATTTAAACAAGCACTTTTTAAAATCATCCTATGATATGTGGATCTTGCTATGATTATTGAAATTTGTGGTTTATGTGATTTTGCAATGTGTCATGTTTGTGTGATTCCATAAATAATGTGTGTGCCACATGTATAGGCTTAAATAAATATTTTGTTTCATAATTTGAATATGTTACAATAGACATAAACAAATGTTACAAACCATGTGTTCCTTTGTTCCATATTGTGCTCTACTATAATGTACAAGTGTTACTGAAACTAAAAAAAGTGTTGCCATAGACAATCACTGTAACACTAGGCAAATGTTCCCATAGATAAATAAATGTGTTACAAATTATGCATTCTACCGTAATGTGAAGTGTTACTAGAGCAAAAAAAAAAAAGTGTTACAACAAAAATCTTTATAACACTAGACAGATGTTCACAGAGACAAGTAAATGTGTTACAATAAACCAGTCTATAGTAACATGGCCAACTAGAACACAAACAAAAATGTCTTACTAAGAGAGCTAGTAACACTTTTTCTAACCTATAGTAACATAAGCTGGTGTTACTATATCCCTACTACTGTAGTAGTATGGATATACTACGACGCTTAATCAAGACGAATGTTGCAACCCTAACTAGCATGCACAGAGTATAGCATACCCATATTTGAGAATTTTAAAAAGTAGCATCCCAAGCATATGGTAGAAAGAACCCCATAACCCAAATCAGAATGGATGCTACAACCATAATCAGAATAGATGATGTGAACCCTAATCCGTATGGATGTTGCAACACTAATCAGACACTACTAAGAATGTGTTGATACATGACGTGTTGAATTGGTCATAGACACCTAAAAAAATTGTCACGTATAGTTATACGTGATGGCTTTAAAATTCATCGGAGAATCCTCGTCATAATTCATCTTTGCTCAAAAATTCCGCCATAGACGCTGCTAGATCGATGACGATTTGCCATCGTCAAGGATAGGTTTTTCATATGGTTCACAAGCTTGTTTAGTGATGAAAGTGGACGTCATGGACATGTTCCATGTCATCACCGCCATCTCAGCATGTCAAGGTGGAATCGGCGTGGCAAGGATGGCCACATCAACTTGCTGATGGGCTTGATTGGCCAAACCTTGTTTTTCTCTTTTATTTACAAATACCAAGAAATCGGATGGGCTTAGTTTTGCATGATGGGCTGGGTTGGGATACAATCACCCATTCCGCCCATTATTCATTTTGGTTCGTTCGGCCCAATATTCATTTTGGTTCGTTCTCACACCCGGCCAAATAGCGCACAATTTAACAAGCCCAATTAACAGCATCATAGTTAAATACAATAATACATTAATAGTAATGGTTCACATTCGGAATACAATCAGTTTTGTACAATGCTCAAACAAAGGATGCTACAAGTGTTCGAAAAAATTAACCACCTGACTAAAATAAAAGTGCTCGTAGTAGTACTCCGGATCAGATAGATACAATGAAATCCACAATCATTCAGGCTTCAGGCCTTCCTTTCGCAACCGATTACCCTACCATCGAGGAACTGCAGAAGATAGAAGTTGTAAGCAACAAACAAAGCATACAAGCTTCGACAGATACTATTAGGATGAAACAAAATTGAATAATTCTGAAGCAAGGGGCGTCTATATAAATTTGAGAGAGAGAGTAGCATATTACCTCTAACAGCTTCCTTGACCCTGGCAATGAAGTCATCTTTGCTTGTGACCCCTCGAAGTGGCACCTTCGCAAGCTGCAAAGTATCAGAGACAGTAGCATTAACAAGGTAGCATGCTGAGAAACAGTTTACATACTGCATCATTGTACAGCAGGGAAACATTCAGTTTGTATCCTCTGTATATGTGTAGAGAATAAAATAGACAAGAGCTAACTTTTTACGGTACAACATTCAATTTTTACTTTTTAGCAAGAATGTAAACTCAAATGCGTAGATATGCATCTCGTGTGGTGAAGGAAAAAATCTAAGTATACATCAAGCTAACTATCCTGTGCTCTTGTATTATTTAAACATAATGCTGATACAGCCATATAAGTAAAGCGTAGCGTGATACAGGCATTTTAGCTTGACTGGACATTTCGACAAACACTTAAACTACAGGGTAGTAAGCTTTGCAAAAAATGAAGAAAAGCGTATAGTTTCAGCTGCAATCAGAGCACAGCGAAGACTAGCGAACCATCCTGTAACCAAACCACAGTGTGCTACCAACATTTATTATTAAACCTTTAGAACCACAAATTAAGTCAGCACTGCATCACCTGCACGTAAAATAAATTAAAGGTGTCACCCACTCACACAGCAGGGATCCCAACGGCTCGCCGCCGCACAGCATCAGAGCCGCCGCCGTCGGCTCGCCCATCACGGCAGCTGCTACAATGAAGAGCACCCAAAGAAGGAAAAAAAAAAAAAAAGTGGACAGAGTGAGCGCAGCCGTACAGGTTGTATCCGCTCCTCTTCGCTAAACCCAGCGCAGCGCCGCAAAGGCGAGCTTCGCACAAGCCGCCGCCACCTGCACGGGAAGCAGTCATACACACACAGGGTTCATCTGTCTGGATAAAAAAAATACAAGGCGTCGAACAACCAACTCCACGAGGAATCGAGGATAGGATGCGGCGGAGATGGATAACCTAGCACCGAATCGAGTTGGAGGAAATCGATGAATGCATACATCCATGGCCGGGTGGAGGAGAGGGGCTGCCTGCGGGCCGGGAGGGAGGGCAGATTTAGCGCCGGCCGGCTCGCCGGCCGCAGATCTCTCACCGCCTTCGCGTGCGGAGCCACATCTCACTTTGGATCCGAGAGCGGGTGGGAGCAATGGCGGACGGAGGGCAGCGGACGACGGGCGTATTCCTCGCGGCGTTGGGCTGCGAGTAGCGTATGTGAGGAGGCGGCGCGCGCGCTGGGCGGCCGAAGAGAAACGGAGAGGGTGGGTGGCGGTGGAGTGAGGATAAGCGATGCAGCGGTAGGGTTTTCGGTGTGGAGTCACGCTTTTATTTGGAACTCGGTGAATGTGAGCCGTCCGTTGATCGATCCGACGCCCCCTCCCGTAATTGTTTGGTACTTTTCTCTAATTATTTTAATTACCGCACGACTCCTCCCGATAATTATACGTTAAACTGCGACCACCCCGAAAAGACACGAACGGTGCCAAACTTTGCCGCAAGGTCACTTGTGCCCTAGGAGGCAAAACTTGTGGAGGCCGGTGTGAATTATTGTGTTTTCAAAGTGTAATTCACCATATTTGGTCGCATGCGCACGACGAAAAATACAAGAAATCCAAAAATGGCTAAAAAAACCTAGGATTTTTGCGTGGGGCCATATTTTGGGTGTAAATGACCACAAAAAAATTGAGGATGTTTGGAGTTAGGCGGAGTAGACGTGCTTCACAAAGTGGTATACTCAACCTTTCACGAAACCCTATCCTCACACTAAGGTTTCTCATGAATGTGTGCCCCCGCGGCGCTTTGCGGTGTGCTATCGGCCTCAAACTTTTTTGAGACGTCTACATGGCATGTGTGAAGGCACCGCCAAGTTTGAAATTTTCTGTAATTGTTTTGTACTTTTCTCTAATTATTTTAATTACCGCGCGACTTCTCCTGATAATTAGACACGTGAACATGCACAATGTAAACGTCTGTGTATTGCGATATATGTATGTAGATACACAAGAGCACGGCTACGTATATATGCACACATAATGATATTTATACAAATATGTGTGTGTGTATAAAATACAAGTATATGGAAAATGGGAAATACAATTCTAATTGGAGAATGAAGCTCGGGCCAATTTCTTTCCTGGACAAAGCCCGACTCTCCCTCCACTCTCGTGTTGGGCCAAAGCCAAGCCGAGGTCCAGCCCATCAACGTGAGCAGCTAGCAGCAGCACAGCCTGTTTAATTTGATAAAAAATATAAACCTTCCAATTCTATCGTAAATGCTTTCGTAGTGCAGTGGTAAGACTATTCCCCTCCACTCAGCGTTGTGGGTTCGAGTCCTTGCTGTGATCCTGTTTTTTTCGTTTTTTTTTCTTTTCTACATCTCAATCAGCCGCCCACGTGGAGGTCCATGTCAGCATTACACAGGCCATGTCACCCCCTAATACATCTGTGATGTTTATTCAATATCGTCATAAGTAACTATGGTGTTGACGAATGGTTTAAATCGTCATTGATTTAGCACCTAATTATCAAATCGTCATGGTCTAAAATTTCTATGACCATTTCAAAAATGTCAACAGGGAAACCGTCATGTATCAACACATTCCTAGTAGTGAGAATGGATGTATAGACAAAACCTTTAAAACGACCCATAAATTACAACATGCTGTCAAGTTGGGGCAAACCATTGTCAAAATCCATGCATTGGCCCCCAAAAAACAAGAAGATGGCAACTGGGAGGGCAAACCAATCTCAAAATTCTGGCAACAGTCCCTATACCACGAAAGGCTTCCAATCAAGGGCTCAAACAATGGTCACAATCCTTTAGGCGACCACTAAACATAAATGATGACAACTGGGTAGGGGCAGCAAATCGTTGTCAAAATCCTTGTAGTGGCCACAAAACACAGTAAGCTACCAACTGGGGTTGGGGATAAACCATAATCACAACCCTTGAAGCAAACCTAAATCACAAAACGCTGCCAACTGGGAGCAAAACATACAACCCATGCAGTGGTCTCTAAACACAACAAGATGCCAACTGAAGGGCAAACCATTGTCAAAATTATTGTCGTGGCTTGAAAACACAACAAGCTGCCAACTGGGGTTTGAGGCAAACCATAGTCACAACCTTGAAGCAAACATATATCACAAAAGGCTACCAATTAGGGGACAAAGCATAGTCACACACTTGCAGCGACCCTAAATTACAACAAGCTGCCAACTATGAGGGGAAGCATAGGGCAAACTAAAATTTGTAATCTATGCAGACGGTAGGTCCAAAAACCACTATCCTAATCACAAAACATATGCGACTACTAGTCACAATGGTTATTAATCCCTAATCACAATTCATGTGCGACCCTTAATCACAACCTTTACTAATCCCTATTACAGTCCCACTGCAATCTCTAATCATAACGTTTGATATAAAGGCTGTAACCTTACCGTGGGAACATAGAAAATATAAGGGACAAAACCTACACCCCTAGATACCAAACATAGATATAACATAGAATATTTGAGATGGAGCTTTTCTTATGAATCAAATAAAAATAGAGGATAAAACCCCACGCTCCACCTAAATATAAGCAATCTCTGGTGCCCAACGTCAGGATAGGGATCGGAGACAAAATGGCTAGGTTCAAGATGAAGCTTTGCCGATAAAATGTTCCTTTCCAAAATCCAAATTGGGATAGTGATTGATGGATTTGGTCCTTAGAAACTAAGGGCACATTTGGCTAAGTGAAAAGTTTCCGTTTCTGCTGGGAATGAGGAGAACCAGAGCCAAATGTAGTAGGAGCGAAACAAAACGTTTCTGTTTCTCCTCGAAGCGCTTATTGCTTTCTTCACTGGAACTGGAAACGATAATATCCTAGTTTTGCAGTGATTTTCTTCCGTTTCTTTGCCTCCCTTTTGTGCTAATAATTGTATTTTTAATTATAATCTCTTTTAAGTGCAGCATATTAAAATGGTTTGTATTTAACTTGTTCTTCGCCCACAAAAAGCTTGGAATTTTTAAGCATATTTTATTTATATGATTTTTTAAGAAAAACATATATTTTCTTACGGATTAGACTCCAGTATACTCAGCCAAGCCTTCCCTCCCGCTTCAGACAGAAACCCCAAAAAGATGAAACAACATGGAGAATAAGTTCACGTTTTGAAAATATAAACAGTGGAGAGCGGGCTCCATTGTCAGATATAGAAAACAATAAAGAATGGCAACGGACCGAGCGGCCGGCTGAATCAGTACTGTTGCTATAAAACAATGACGTGATCAAACGGACAGATATTGGCCTGACCGGAGGACATGAAACAACCGAAGTTCCATTAGCTTTTCCGTAAAATTAATATAATTAATCATTAGTTGTATGAATAAAGTTCAAATACTTTCACCTAGCACATTTTTTTATGGATATGGAAGTGCAGTGAGGATAGGGATAAAACGGATCAGAGTGGAGCGGATAATGGCTCTCCCATATCCTAATCCTCTTTTCTAATCGGATTCGGAGCGGATCGGATATTATACTGGGATACGGATGCGAATACGGATTTTTTAGGATGTCGAAAATGGTACGGGTTCGGATCGGTGTCGGAGCGGAAGCGGACTTTTAGAAGTCGGATAATATATGCTTACATATTTTTTATAACGAGAAACAATTTTTAACCAAAGTCATAAAGCGGCAATGCAACTCGAAATAATCACCATCAATACAAAATTACAAGTTCTAAATTTGGGTTTAACATTATAAAAAGAAGCATGTAACACCTAAAATAAAAATAAGGATATAACACCTAAATTAAGATGACCGCGTGTGTTCTGCGTATTAGGCTTAGGCAAATATCAAAATAGACGATCACAGGTGCCATCCGTTGTCTAATAACACTTAAATTAAGCAAATATGCAATCACCGAATACCATTCTATATATAGCAAAAGATACTTAAATTATTGTTGCCTTGCTTAAAATATTCGGATATCCTGTTATAGGCATCGGATAATCCGCGTCTAATTATAGGATAATCCATATCCGCCCGGATTTTACCAATACCATATCCTACACCACATCCGCATATAGTCGGATTCGGATTATCCACATCCGCATCGATATTAAAAGCACTTCTCCATATCCTTAAAATTCGGATTCGAGCGGATTGGTGCGGAGGATTATCCATACCACTTTCATCCCTAAGTGAGGATTTGGCCGGCCGATGGGAAATGGGCTGCCATCCTGCTACGCCGAGCTGCTCTGTCCGCTTGACGTCCTCCAAGCGCGTCCGTCGCTGCAGAAGCTCGTGCGCCCGGCGGATGCGCAAAAGTCGGTCAACACGGCGGCACGAGCTTGCATTGCTGCAAATGACGGACGCTTGCGTGTGTTTGGATACTAATAAAAAACTAATTATAGATTTTCTCTGTAAACCATGAGACGGATTTATTAAGTTTAATTAATTATCATTAGCACATGTTTACTATAGCACCACATTGTCAAAAAATGCGCCTCGTAAATTACATGCAATCTGTGCAATTAGCTATTTTTTAGTCTATATTTAATACTCGGTCAAAACATTCGGTGTGATAAGGCGTAAAGTTTCATGGAGGAACTAAACAAGGTCTTCACCCCATCACATCGGATGTTCGATACATGCATGGAGTATTAAATGTTGATAAAAAAATAACTAATTACACATATTGCGACAACTTTGTAAGATAATTTTTTAAACCTAATTAATCCATGATTTGACAATGTCCCGCTGAGCTCGCGTTCATGCACAAGCGGGCGTCGTAAATGATATGAGCAGGTGAAGGCAGCACGTCATTGTTCCTGTGGCGAGCTGCTGAAAGAACAGTGAAATCCGGTGCATTACCGGACAATGGCTCCAAAGGGTCTACATCGTCCATTTCACATT
>JADLZK010009690.1:0-17964 GCA_015847255.1 Hyparrhenia diplandra
AACAAAGCATGCCCGAAGTTCCCTTCCTTTGCCTCTGATCGATCAAATTGTCGAATTTAATCACCGGGTAAACTTTGTCCTTTCTCGACGCGCATCTCGTTACCATCGATCAAATGAAAGAGTCCCACCAGCTCACGACTTCATAACACCCTTCTGATGTATTGCTACCTCACAATGCCCTTTTGGGTTGAGGAACGCTGGGCAACATACCAGCGTGCATGCAAATCATCTTCGGGAACTCATCTGAGGATCATAGAGGCCTATGTAGATGATATATAGTGGTTAAGTCCAAGAAAACCGCAGACCCGTTGAGACCCGGGAAACCTTCGAGTGCTTGAACAAGAAGGGAGTCAAACTCAACCCCGAAAAATGTGTATTTGGGGTCCCCCGAGGGATATCGGGCTTCATCGCCTCACAACGGGCATTGAAGCAAACCCAACCAAGGTGGATGCAATCACTTAAGATGGGGCCAATCCAGACCTCAAGGGAGTTCAAAAGGTTATGGGTCGCCCCGCTTCACTAAGGTAGGCTCATTTCTACCGTGAAAGGGGCTCCCCTTTATCGGCTCCCACGCTAGGTCCGAAAGCACGCGTTCGACCCCCGAAAATGGTGAAGCCCCTCGCAACCCTCAAGAAGATCCTGACCAACCCTCCAATATTGGTGCCAATCAACTCAGAGAGACCTTTGCTCCTCTACGCTGGCCCACTACCCGTAGTCACCGCGAGTGGTCGAGTTGAGCCGCTCCGAAGAGGGACATACGCTAAGCCGCCTCAACGCCCGCTTACTTCATCGAGGAGGTCCTCCGACACGAAGACTCAGATACTCGCAGATGCAAAACCATCAGACGCCGCGGCCGACGCCGGACGAAAAACCGCCATTACTTCCTCACAAGACCTGGGCTGCCGCGGTATCTTCGTTTCCACGGAAATCATCCAGAACCGTGAGGCCACGGAAGAGTGGCGAAGTGGGCGGTAGAGCTCATGGGTGAGACAATTCATTCCCGCCGCAAGGCGATCAAGTCTCAAGTCCCGGGCCGACTTTGTGGCCAATGGACCCACACACAACTCCCCTACCGATTCAGCCGAAAGTGTTGACCATGTACTTCGACATGGATCCATGATGAAGACAAAGCACGGGCCGGTTTGTTCTTCATCTCATCCCCCCGGGTTCATTAACAGGAACGCCATCCCGCTGTACTCTCCCAAAGATCCAACAACGCCAGAGAATACGCAGGCGCTAGTCAACGGCCCTCGTGATCGCTGGCCGACCTCGATCCGACGGATGGAAACCGTGTGGAGATTCCCACCGGGTCATTGACTGTCATGAAGGCCTCGGGCGCCATGACCCCAAGATGGAAGCATATTGCTCTGAAGTGCTAAGCCGAAGAAAAGTTTCATGGGCTCGAAACACAAGCACCCCAAGGCTTATACAATGAAGCCGCTAACCAATCCGCTAAGGTCGCGGCCACCCGAGGTATCAGAGACTGGAATGTACTTACCCGAGATCTCAACGAAGCCCTCATTAAGTACACCCTCTTGGAAACATCCTGGGCTCAAGAAGACTATAAGGCAATCGTGCCACACCCGAGGCCATGGCAAATGACCAAACCCCGACCGATCTTAACCTCTATTGAGCAATACCCCACCCGGCTTAATTACCCGAGGACAAGACCGAGGCACGCCAACCGCCCGGCGGGCAAAAATCCTTCGCATCGCATTGGAGACCCAAAAGAATTGTACAAAAAGGGAGCCTCGAATATACATGATGCATACCCCCTGGCGAAGGCAAAAGATCCGCTTGAAGACACCCACCAAGGGAATGCGTGATCATGCCACCCCAAGGACCCTAGTCGGTAAAAATCTTCGCATAAGGCTTCATCGCCCCCACGCGCGCGCGACGCCAACCAAATCGCGGCGACCGCAAGGGGTGCCGCCTTCTATGCACGAAAAGACACACCTTCCCGCCAGAAGCCCTCCAAAACCATACCCCCTAACATGGCCGCTATGGCCGGATATGATCGGCCTTGGATACCGAGGACACACCTCGTCTTGATCGCTATTGACAAATTCCTCCGCGGATCAAGCCCAGCCGTGGTGAACCCTGACAGGAAACGTGAAATTTTCACCAACATCATTACCCGCTTTTGGAGTCCCTAACTCCATCATCAATGACAACGGAACCAACTTCGCGGGAAAGAAGTTCTCATTTTGTGACTACTACGTGATCCGAAGTCGACACCCACTATACCACAAACCAATCTATACCGCCATATAAATGGTCGTCATAAGCCGCTAAAGGCCAGATCATCTGGGTCGCTATAAAAGTTATAGCGACCGGATGTATAAGTCGCTGTAACTGGTGTCGCTATAGGTCTATAGGCCCGATCACCCTATAGTTTAATCGCATAGCCGACGCGAAAAGATATAGTTTAATCATATTCTGTCAAGCATTATTTTAGCTTAATCGATGGTCTAAGGTATACATCTTTCTAGCTACCAATAGTCCTGGTCTGCACCAAATGGCACTTTCACATTAAAACCATATTTCATATATACATAATAAACATCAATAGTTTGTTACCGATCATCAAGCATATACATATGTGCCAACAACACTTATCAACCACATTATGAGATAAAGCTATCCCAATTTTTTATTGAAGCCAACATTTTACAAACATCAAGTTCTATCATCTTGAGCCATGCATGATTGATCTCATCAAGTTCTATCATGTTGATCCATGACGGGTCATGGTTACAAAAGAAAAAGGCATACATACAACCTAGCTAGGTTAAATGGCGTGCACAAGTCATATGTTTGCTTGCACAATCTAACTAGATTTAGTACAAAATGCATCATCTCCATCTTATCAAAGGAAAAAAATGACATATGTTGGCTTTGCGGGTGACAAAGATCATGGGTGCCTCAAATTTCCCTCAACCCGAAAATCAAGAATAGTGGAATGTGACACAAGAAATCTTGAAACCGCAAGTTCACAAGTAACGCTGTAAATGACACAAAGCACTAAACTTTAGTGTGGGAGCACATCCAAAACTCATGAACAGACATGTTTATATGACAATACAAATACATGTGCATTCAAAGGAAGTGACCAATAAATCCTAATAAAATGTATTATATGTTTGAACTTTTATGGAAAATTCCCTTGCTGCATCTTCATTGTGCTTGTCTAGTACATCTCGCACATTGCTTGAATGTTTGTTTGAATGTAATATATCTCGTGCACTAATATATGTTTGCTTGAATGTAATATCTTTGTAATATTGGTGATTTCTTCAACAAAGGAGCTGATGCAATAAACACTACAGCATGCAAGCTGCTGCAATAAATCACATAAAGACTGCCCACCTGAGTTCTTAGCTCTTTTCTCTCCCCTCGCTGCAACCTGCAGCCCTTCCCTCCCCAAAATGTAAAGTCCAGAGTGTAAAACAAGCATCATCAAACTTGCTAACCTTTTTAACCGTCATAACTCATAAAGAGGATATAAGTGACCTCAAAATAACATACCTGAAACACCTTGAGGCGGTTTTGATGCCTTCCTAACCGTTTTGATGCTATTTGCTTAACCTTCAATTGTCACAAATATCAATAATTATAAGTCTGACAATTTTTCATATATATATATGAGAAAACAAGAAACCATGACAAAGATAGTTTGTTACTTTGTTGTAGGCCATGCAATCGATGCAAACATTTAGCATCAGACATCTTTTTCCACACCGTGATAAGTAGGCGCAGGCAGAGTTGCATCCTTTTAAAAGACATGGGTCACAATAACCTCACAACACGCTTTCCAAGAGCTACACCTCCAACTATGTCTTTTAGGATTTGTTGAAACAATTGTTCCTAGAGCCACACGTGTATCGGATCTCACCACTGCATATAATATCACTTTCATTCCAACCTCGGGCTGCACTGTTTTGCTCTCAGTGCTGCATCGGGTTGCACTCCTTTGGCAAAACCATGTTGACTGTAGGGGCTGCATTGTTGGGGACACACTGCTGGACTGTAGGGGCGTGCATTGTTGGGGACACACCGCTGACTGTAGGGGCTGCATTTTTGGGACACACCGATGGGATGAGGTTGCATTGGGCTGCACTTCATGTGCTAGCATCATGCTGGAATGTAGGGGCTGCCTTGTTGGAGAAGCCACGGGACAAGGGATCAAGGTGCCGCGCGAATGGGGGCTGTTGTATCATTGGGGTTGCAACCGGCGTGACGCTGCATGGGTCTGCACCGTATGGGTTGCACTATTCGCTATGTTGACTAGACCAAGATAGCAAGGGCTGCCGGATCCTCAGGAAAACAAGTAACGCCATCCTCGTGACATGCATCATGGTCTTCATTATCTCCTCGCATCTTCATCTTCATGGAAAGGAGAATCATGATAATGTGCATCATCAACATTGTTTGTAGACCTTGGGCGTGAATTTGAAACCATGTGACATCACTTCCATAAAGTTTTGCCTTTCTCTCCGCATGTCGCCCTCTTGCCTTTTTGTCGGCGCTTCGAGGAAACGCTGGTGCCTCGGTGCCGCGTAATGAAAAATTTGTAGGCCGCGGCCTCCTCCCTCGATGGCGAGGGGCGAAGATGGACACGGACGCCGGGCGTTTATCCCGTTTAGGCCAACGGGCCCTACGCCCGCCCAAAAGGCCACGCCGCAGCACCTCGCGGCTCAAAGGTGAGCCTCGCAAGGGGGGTTACAGCGGGCCGCGGTGGGAGAGATGCGGTCTCAAGCCCCACGATCGCGGGTAGTGGTGAGCGCTTCTTCGCAGGTGAATCGTAATTTGAAAATGGGGTCAATCCTTTCTAATGAGACATTACTCCCCTTTATAGGAGAAGGAGAGAGATAATGTTACATCCGTGGGTTGCCTAGGTGGCTAATCCCCAGGCCGCACCGTTGCATGTGCGCCGCCGGTGGGCTGCTGGTTTGAACGTTGCCCCGATCAAGACACTGGGCCCGCATCCACGGTGGACGCGGCCGCCGGGCGCTGCCCTCGGTGGTCCTGCGTGAGGCGCCCTCACAGCCTCGCATGGCGCAGGGCCGGCCCCGAGTTGCCGCCATGCGTGCGCGCCAGGGTCCGCCCAACGTGGGCGCTCTTGACGGCGTTCTGGAAGTGAACAAGGTCATTCTTGGCTTCGTGTCGCGGTGTAACACGCCACCGGTTCGCGATTGTGTCTCACGCGCTGGATTGGGGAGGCGATTCTGGCAGTCGCATTTGATCGGGCGTAATCGATGGCACCGGGCGCCGGGCCGCTGCGGGCGCATCGCATTGAATGCGGTAGCTTCTTCTCCTGACGGAACCTCTCGACGCTCGAGGGTCGGGCTACTCTGTGACGAAAGCTAGTTGGGCCGCCTCACCAGGATGGAGAGTCGGGTCTCCCCTGCGCAGGCGGAGTTTTTGGCGCTCGGGGTGGGGAGTTAGGCCACCTCTGACGCAATCGAGATTTCCGGCCGTGAGCTAGGCTAGCCCGCGCTAATCGGAGACGCGTGGTTGAGCCCGAGCCGCGGGTTTGACCGCGCTGACGTGGAACGCCGTGGGTTCGCCGTTTCGCAGAGGTCCTTGACCTTGTCTTTCGTGAGCGTAATAAGCTCAGCACGCCGTGGTGACTCCATTTGGGCCGCCAGGCCGCTCGCGGGCCGCCCGCTGCCGTAAACGCCGTGGCTCAAGGGCCTCGGGTCCATCGTTTCGCCGCCGCCCCTTTCAGTGCGGGATGATAGCGATAGGTTTTACTGGGCTCTTGGCATGCCGCGCATACTTTCATAGTTTGGGAAATGTCTCAGGCCCAATATTTAGGTCCTCGACAGTAGTTTCGAGCCCTCGAAAGCGCAGTGGGACTCGCCTGCTCCCCGGCTGCTACCGCCGCTTTCTGTGGTTTCTCGTGGTGGTTCGCTTACAAGGGGTGCGCTGACAGCGCACTCGCTGGGTGTAGTTCTCCAGGCCTCAATGGAATGGGCGGATTCCTTCGAGGTCTTTTATGTCTCGCGACGCCGGGCAAGACCGGGAAACGCCTCTTAAATTGGCGCTTTTGTTTGTGCGAGCGCGTTTGTTTTTGGCGCGGGCAGTACGAGGCCCGTCGGCTATGTGCGCAAGGTCGCACCCTGTGCCTCCTCGATTTTGGATCATACGCCTCCTCGCCGCCTCGAAGGGAGGAGGAGGGGAGACACGCCACAAATGCCCCTCGTAGTTTTCATGTGTCGCGGCTCCTGCGAGCGCCGAGCGGTCTCAGCTGAGCTGGTGCTCGCGCTCTCTGCTCTGTTAGCAAGGGTCGGCTATGTGATCCGTGATTCACCCCATGAGAACCTCGCGACCGCTTAGCGCTATCCCGGTTTGGGCTGACTCAACCCCCAGGGCCCGTGGGCCTCCCACCTGATGGGACATCTCTATAAGCAAAGACCCGCTGGCCTTAAACACGCTCAGAAATCCGTAGCCCCTGTGGGGCCCGTATAGCCGTTGTGCATTTCCTTCCGCCCCCCTCGCCTCAAGCTATCCCCGAGGCGCATCAGAAACCCTCGTGGGCCCACCGCAACCTCTCGAACGTAGGGGTGTGCCGGGCCCGGAGGCTCGCTTTTGGTTTCCGCCGGGCGGGAACCGCCATCGGACCGACTTTTTGCCCCTTAGGGTCGGGCGCCACGGGTATGGATGGCCGGACGGTTTTACTCTCGACCGGGAGACGCAGGGCGCCTCCTTGCCGTTTCTCGAGGCGCGCGTGCTCGCCAAGTCCGGACGGGACGTGGTTTCGCGCTTTCCTCGCCGTGGGCGGAGATCGAGGGCACCGCCAAGGTGCATTAATGCTCTTGACGGTTCCACCGCCGGCACAGCCGCTGGATGTGCGCGGCTTCGCTCCATCGCGGGCCGCCCATTCTAGGAGTTTGCTCGATTGCCTGTGCCGCTGCGGTTTGCCTTCCCTTCCCTATAATATATGGGCGACAGGGGCGGCGATAGTTGCTCCTCGCTTTTTCGCCATCGCTTTCTTGCCTTCTTGCCGTAATACCGTGAGATAGAGAGATAGTGTGGGAGAGAGATTAAGGGAGATCTACTTTTGCCTTGGCGCCGCGGTGATCGGGTGTTGCCAGCGCGCCAACCTCTTCATCCCCCTTTCATCCGGCGGCGAATTCCGTAGTGGTGACGGGCGCTGAGGGAGGTGCTTGACGCCGCAGCCGCGGGTCGCAGGTCTACGACGGAGGAGAAACTTCAGCACTGTCGGTCGAAGGGCCTTCCGCCTGCACACGTAAGAGCGCCGGAGGGATTGCCCGCATTGACCGCAGGAGGAGCCTAACCTCGTGGACGGGCTACGCAGGAGCCTCGATGGATCTTTCACCGGCTGCGGGTTTCGGATGCCGGGCTGGTCGGTTCATCCGGCGTCTCAACTATTATGAAGCCGAAGCCACCACCCGCCGACCGGGCCCCCAAAGTGCCGCCATATCTTCGCAATTCCTCCTCGTGAGGGGATTCCTAGGATCGAGCCAGCATTGGGACCTCTCGCGTTGTGGTTTTTCAAGGCGCATCTACAACCGCGACGCTGGCGCAGGCCGACTACCTGAGGGCATTGCGCTGCTGGTGGTCGCAAGGCTAGCCCAAGTCCGCTACGGAGCGTATCGGTTTAACCGAAGCCGATGGGTACATCCCTATCCAAGCTCACCTCCTCAACAAGGGATGGCAGGATCGGGTGGTTCTACCGCGAACGGATGGGAACGCCAGCCTCGCTGCATAATCGGTGGGGTCCTCGGCACGCCTCGCAAGTGGAACCGGGTCCCCTGAGGATCACCATCGCGCTGGAAGGCTCGAGGCAGCGTCCTACGGCCCCGGGAAGGAGGTGAATGCCGCCGCCGCGGCGCCGCTTTCACCGGGCGATGCCGCTTGCCGCGCGCGGATGCATCGCCTCGCTTATTTGCAAGATGACGCCGACGCCGCGCGCCTTGGACGCTGCGCTCGATGTCGCTTTCGCTTCCACCGATGGTTCGCCAAGAGGGTGAGGGATGCTTGGGGTCCAACACCCCGGCACATATCCCCGAGATCCCCATGCGTACCGACCGAGGTATATCTCTTGGTAAGTACTTCTTGGTTTCGTGTCCTTGCATTGCTTTCGCGCATTGTTACCATGGCGTTCTCTATTTTACCTCGCAGGTCGACACCTGTCGCGGACTCTCCTCCCGCACTCGCATTTGGACGCCGACCGCCGGCCGCGCGAATCGCGTTTCTGAGCGGTAGCCGCAGAGGGCCCCGCATCAAGAAGGAGGAGAAGAAGAAGAGGAACGCGGGTTTCGCGAGAAGCGCCGTCCCAGCAACGGAAGCCGGGTGAGTCGCCCGAATACCTCTTTCACCGAGGAGGATGAAGACCCTGAGGATGAGTTTCAGTGTGAACTGCCGACGACGACATGGCCGCCGCACCGACCGAAATATGGGGCTCCCGACCGTCCGGCTCCATTACACAGCCCGGCCCGGTGCTCGAGGTGTCGGGAATCGGCTGGCACCTGCGACGCTCGAGGGTTCCTTCCGCCGCCAGTCCTTAGGGGACCATTGGTGTTGGCTATGCGGCATTCTCGCTGGCCACAGGTGAAGGCCGGCGGGAAGAACTGACGCCTCGCGCCACGCAGTACCTCGGGCAGCTGTAAAGTACGGGTTCGAGGGGACGCAGCCGACACTCTCATCCCGATCTAGCCCTCGCGGCGCATTGTGAGCGCCGCGGGGAGACGGCTGCCACGCTGCCGAAAGTGCGAAACGCCGAGGTCGCAGCTCTTCCTCGAAGCTGGCCAGCTGGGCGCATCCTCGGCTCGGAGTTTTTGCCTTTGCAATCTTGGAATTTCTTTTCCGCGCATGTTGCCCCGCTTTTGACGCGGCGCTGACTTTTAGGGAACGGGGCCGCTTCGCCGCTTCTCGCATCTCCCAAGAAGCGCCCCCAGCGCTGCTGCGCAATCCTCCGCCGCGCTAGAGCCGGGGTCGCCCGCAGAAGATGCCTCACGCGCCGCTGCTGCTCCCTTCCGGGCGCCACTTCGAGCCCTGGGTGTTTGGCCCTGCATTTCTGATCGCCGAGGCCGCGCTCGAGGCGTATCGTGCCCATGGTGGCTGGCTATGGTGGGTTGGCCGCCACCGATGGTGATCGGCATACGAGAGTTCGGCGCCACACTGACGCCAGCCGGGTGCAGAGCAAGAGGTCGCCGCCGGCGAGGTCGCCGCCGCCTCACCTCGGTGGAGGCGTCCCCTTCGCTCGAGTTCTCGCGAAGAAGAGTTTCTTCGACGCGCGAGACGCTGTAAGTCTCCGCTGTCCTCGCGCCACGACCCTAAGGGCGCACGGAAGCCGCATAAACCCCCGACTTCCCCGCCGCCCACGCGTCCGTTCGAGGCGCCCTTGGCTTAAAGCTGCCGCCTTCGGCCATGACGCAGGACTCGCGCCTCGCGGGTCGTGCCCAGGGCCCCTCGACTTTCTGGTAATCGGGTCCGGGTTCCCGTGAGCCGCGGAGCCGCCGGGGGAGATGTATCCCTCAGCTAACTCGCTGGGCGGTCCGGCCCGAACCCCGGGCGCAAATGCCCGGGGTCCGCCAAGGGGTTGTTGATGATCGCCCCAGGTCTTGGAGTGGAGGACCCATGAGCGTATCCGCCGCTGGGTCCGCCGAGGGCCTAGCGAGGATCGGGAGACCATAACCGCCGCCTTCGCTAAGTTTCGACGCTGCAAGTATTTCGATGGCCATCCCCTCCGCATGTCCTTGTGCTTGCATCTTGATGAGTAGTGTTGTCGCGGTTCGGCCGCCGCCGCCCGGGAGAAGTCCGAGCTCCTTCACGGAATGTCCCAAACCGGAATGCCCTTGGTCGAATCCTCGTGAAGTTGATTGAGGCCTGAATGAGACTTCCCGCTTGCCGCCTCTTTGCCGAGAGGGAGTCCCACCGGGCGACCCTGAGGCCGAAGCCATCAAGGCCAGTCCGAATCCAAAGAAGATGGCGGGCCGGCATGGCTCGGGATGAGCCACTTATTTTGAGGAGGCTCTGACCCTCCTTCAGTCCCGGCGAGGCCCATGACGAGCGGACAGTCCCCGAGGAGGCGAAGAAGGAAGGGAGATGTGCGACGCTTCTAAACACCCGCGTGATCGGGAAGCCGGTGTCCGAGGGGGAAACCTCAGAAAGAGAAGGACTAGCCCAAAGGTCGCTTGGCGATCGAGCATGGCGGCCATGCCGGGTCAGTAAATCAAGTGCCATGCGCCTTTATCCCCCGGTGGGCTTTGTCACCTTCGGATTTCGCGCTGCCTCACGACATTGTCTTGGTGGTTGCTGCTGCGAGGCGAGAAGATCCGACCGAGGCCGGAATGCCGGCGCTACGCCGCCAAGGGCCGAGCAGACTGCCGTCGCGTGAGTTGGAAGAGGCCCCTGCTTGATTCTCCTGCCGCTTTCGGGCGACAACCCGGGTTGGGCCTCGGCCGCAGCTCGGCCTCGAAGCCGCTTCTGCGCTTTCGCCGTCCGGAAGCCGAGCTTCTTTCCCGGAATCTGCGATTCTCGACATGCCCCGCACAGGTTTGTCTCCACTTCGCGATGGAGTCCAAGACGGACGGTGCGCGCGACGCTCGCCCCGGCGACGCAGGGAGTCGATCCCGCCGGTAGGGATGCCCGATGCCGCCAAGACCCAAAGTTTATACAACTTGTGGATGGCGCCGCTACCGCTGCCTCGCGGCTTTTGAGGACGAGGTGTGTCCCCCTCGCATTCTCCATAGAGTCTCACCTGTGAGGCGATTATCGAGATGGTGGACGCTTATGTCCGAGTGATGCGCCGACGCGTCTCGCATACCACTACTCGGAGAAGCGACGCCGTAGGGCGCTACCATGCCGGCTTCTCGCTGGCCGCCGCGGAGGCGCTAAGGTAGATGAGGCTCTCCCTTGCCTCCCATCCTTCCTTTTTGCATGAAAAGATTGGAGCTAGAGACGGATGTGTAAACAATAGCGCCGCCCGAGTTTGGGCGGCCTTGGCGGTGCACTTTATGTTTTAAGGTTGCGCTCTCTAATCTCGCTTATTGTGTGGCTGGTCGCTGCTTTTCCGGCCACAGATAGTAACCGCGGACGCTTAACCGGGCAACCCATACGGGTGCCACTAGGGCGCATCCGCTTGCCTCGTTATCTTGCTTTGGATTTGTGGGCAAGGCGCCACCTTTTCGCAACTTAAACGCATTAATTCGAATGCGCGCGGTGAACTTTTTCCCGAAAAAAGTTTTGACAAAGGAAAAGGAGGGGTCCTCCTCCTTCGAGGGGCCTCCATGTAGCCCCCGAGGGAGTTTTTTAGTCTTGTACCGATGAGGCTAAGACTTTTAAGGTTTGCACGACGAAGTACTTTTTTTCGTAAAAGATGTAGAGATTTTATTGAGCTAAAAAAAGAAACACGTGTGTTTGACTTCTAGTGCGGAATTTAAGGGTAGAAGCTTAATTTAGGGGCCGTTTCTATGCGTTCCAAGCGCTGGAGTAGATTTCGCTTTCTCGCGTTTTTCAAATTTTGTAGGTCCCGCCTTAGTATTTCGGGCGATGAAAATATGGCCCTTCCTGTGGTGGCGTTGAGTTTGTGACGCCTTTTCTTGCTTTCGCTACCAGCACGCAGGTCGCTGACTTGAGCTTCCGATGTTTCGTACCGGCTATGCGGATATTTGGCAGAGAGCCTCGCCGGTATCTTGCCGAAAGTGCGTGAGTTAACGCCTCGCCGGCTAACTTGGTCTATGGAATTGCCTTGCCCTCGCCGGGTTGCCTTTGCTCAAAGGTATGCTTGCGTACCGGGACCAGATTCTATGTCCGCGGGCGTGGATTGCCAAAATTCTATAGATTAGAAAAGAACGGGCTGAATCCCGCGGGTTCGCTTTTCGTCGTCAAGGCTCCATAGAACATGGTAGCCCTTCGTACCACCTTTTGCCGCATCGTCAACCGGATTGAAAATTTTTTGCTTGAGCCCTTGTAGGATCATGCCGTTGGCACGCCTCCACTTGACCGCTGGTCTTCGTGAGCTACGCCGCAGGTATCGACCCGGATGCCATAGCGTCGCCACAAAAAGTCGGTAGGAATTTCTTCCCCACGGTTGGTTCCGTTGTCCGCGGATGATGGAGTTCGACTCCAAAAACGGAGATGATATCCGTGAAGAATTTCACCGCTCCGCGGTGAGGGTTCACCACTCGCCTGGGCCAATCCATTTGGAGAACTTGTCGATGGCTACTAGGATGTGAGTGTGTCCTCCGTGTGCCTTTTTCGTGGGTCCACCATGTCGGAGCCCCTACACCGCAAATGGCCACAATGCAAGTGGTATGGTTTGCGCGCTTGAGCCGGAGATGTGTCCTCCGCAAGGCTGCCAGAATTGGTATTCCTTGTAGGTACGCATCGACGCACTAAATTCGGCCTCCGACCGCCGCTGGTGGGCCGCGAGAAGTTTGCTCGAAGACTTTACCTACTAGAAAGCCTGCAGAGGGGCAGGCCCTTCTCCCCGAAGCGGAGATGAACTCGCCGCTTAACGAAGCTTTGGGCGTACCCATGACCTTTTCAGACTTTGAGGTCTTGGAGCCGACCCATCTGCAGGATTATGCCCACCTTGGCTCAAGTTTTGCTTCGACATGCCTCGCTGAGAGACAATAAAGCCCAAAGAACATTCCTGGGAAATCCCCACACGCACTTCTGGGGTTGAGCTTGACTCCCTTCTTGTTCGTGCATTTGAAGGTTTCCGAGGTGGCCCCCACGCAGGTCCGACGCTTTGAATTTGACTACACAATGTCATCGACGAGGCCTCCACTATCCGCCTCATGAGTTCTCAAGATTATTTGCATGTATCGGGCCGCCGGGTATGTTGCCAGCCGCTCTCACCAAGGGCATGGGCATGGTGAGGTAGCAATACATCCCGGCGGGTGTTATAAAATGAGGTCGCGAGCTGGTCGGACTTCTTTTCATTTTGACCGGCGGATAACCGAGTACGCCGGGCTAAGAAGGGATTGGAACGCTTACACTTCGCGCGAGTCGCATAATTTGGTCGATTCGAAAGTAAAGGAAAAGGGAACTTTCGACATGCTTTGTTGAGACTAGTGTAGTCCACACACATCCGCCATTTTTATTCTTTTCTCTACTAATACAGATTAGCTAACCACCGGTGGAATACTTTTATAAATCCCGCCAGTTTGTGGATCTCCTCACATGATCTTCCGCTGGCGCCATCGAAACGCAAGCGCCGCGATGATCGGCTTTGAGCCCGGCCGGATAGTGGAGGGATGGCGACATCCCCAGTGATGCTCCTAAGATGTCCAGGGTCCCCATGCAAACGTCGGCATTCGCAGACGGGAGGAAGTCGACGAAAGACCGCCTTATATTTTGATCCAGTCCGAAGCTGATGTTCGCCAGCCTTCTCCTTCGTTCTTGGGATCGAGGGATCTTCTTTTGTGCCCGAGGAGGGTTCGGAGTTCCCGGCTAGCGCGCTGGCCTCGCGTTTCGGCCGGCGATTTGCCAAAGCTTCTTTTGCGCTTCGCGAATGAGTGCTCGGGTAATGGCGAAAGTGCCTCGTATTCCACGCTTCCACGCCGCACTCATATGCGCGGATGGTGTGAGGGGCCGGGTGATGACACCCTTTGGCCCCGCGATTCTTGAGCTTGAGGTACGATAGTTCGGGGATGTTTTCGCGAACTTGGCGTAGCAAGGCCGGGCCAGGAGGAGTGGGGCGGTAAGTACTTTTTAACCCCAAGAATCAAATGTGAGGGTTCCCCGCCTCAAGTTTGAGGGGTTCTAAAGCGCACACCGCAAAGTCAATCTCAGCCTGGAGGGGCTTAAGCCGCTTTGCGGGGACAACGCCATTGAATGCCGGCCTCCGTATGGATCTTGACCCGTTTTACCCAGGAGGTCGAGGGTTTCTTTCGAGATGAGGTTGAGGCCGCCCTCCGGCCCATAAGGACCTTGGTGAGCCGAAAGTGTCGGGCGATGATGGGATCCACCACCGCTGATAAGCCCCCGTGTTCGATGTGCCGGGTGATCCGACGGGTCGAAAGGTGATGGCCTACGGGTCCTACCTACTCATGCTAGCTTCGCCGCCGCCCGCGGGCGAGGACCTCCCCGACGCCTCTTCTGGCGCCGGGCCAGATGGGATATGTTGCCGCTGCCGCCGCCGGCGATCATTGCGAAGCAAGCTTGTTCACCTTTTGGGAACCTCGCGTTGCCCTTGGCGCCACCTCGGGAGCTTCTCTCTTCCTTCTTCGCGCAATCTCGGGATGGCTTCTAAGCTTTAAGCGAATAAATGTTGTGCGTATCTTCTGTATTCTCGAGGTATGCTTTGACGTAGCTGCGTTTCGCACGGCTTTTTGAGCATGTCGCCGGCGTTTTCGCGCGCGCGCCGTGGCCTTTAGCGGCCGCATCGCAGCCTACCATGTTCGCGGTGTTCCGCTTGAGCTGCAGCATGGCCCCTTTGCCCTTGCGCGCTCTATCCTCTTCTTCTTGCTCTCGAGGTTGAGATCCCTCGCCTCTTCCTTCTGCGCTTTGCGCTCGGTGCCCGCATTGGAACAGTAGAGCTCTACAAAGTTTCCTCACCGCCGCTACTTGCGGCTTATGTCCATCAGCTGCGTTTGCTTTCGCTGGAGTCCCATACCGCCTTCTTTCTTTTACGAGGCGTCTCGCAGATGCAGGTACGCCAGAGGGCGGCGGCGACGCCCAATCCGCTACATTGGGGAGTCTCTGCCTCGGCCGCTTGGAGAAACGCCGCGATGTAGCCGCGCAAGGATTCGGCTTTCTGACTCTTTGTCGCAGCTTCCGAGGTCCTGTGAATTTCTGGGCGCTAGATAATGCGCTCTCTTGGAAGTTGCCTTTGAAGGTCCTTACCAAATTGGCCCAATTGATATGAGGTTGGGCTGAAGCGTGCTGCACCAAGCTCGCGCAGTCCGGAGAGGTGCGTACGGCAAATTCTCGATTATCACTCTTTGTCAATCATGTGCCTTCCCGCGAAATCGGCAAAAGCCGTACCGTATAATCGGGTCTAGCCATACCTCGACGGTGAAGTTTCTCCCCGTGATATTTCTCGAGGTGGCTAGGTGGCCTCAAACGCTACGGGAGCTGGGCTCGCTGTCTCCTTTGTGAAGGCCTCGCGGGCCCGAGGTTCTCGGGAGTACCTCGGCCTTTCTGACGCGTATGCTGGCGCCTGCGTCGCGCCGCCGCCTACCAGGTGGGCCGCTGCGCCGCTGTACTCGCTACGCCGCCGATTCGGCCCCTCGAGGTCGGGTGCGCCGTGACGGGTCTTTGGCGGGGTCTTCCATACGCATCCTGCATGACGCATTACGCGCGTCGCTCAGCGCTTCCCGGATCGCCTCGCCGGTGGGCCCGCTACTTGCGCCGTTGGCCGGTGCCTTTGTCGCTGCTGGCCCGTGACTTCGCTCGCCGCCAGTCGATGTGCTCAGCATCGATCTCGAGGCCGAAGCTCTCCGCTTCGCGGTCATCGGCCGCTCTATCAAGGGAGGTGCCGCGCAGTTTTCCGGCACGCGCTTCTTCCTCAAAGCGGTAGAGGGGCTCTGCACTTTCTCGCGTACTCAACATACGCGGGCCGCTACGCGGAGTGCTTTCTGCTCGCTGGAACGGGCCGCTATGTCGGGAAGGTGCGGCGCGCCCCATCGGGCGCTGGCGCATCGCCAGCCTGCTCAGGTGCTCTGGCCGCTCCCACGCGCCTGCGCTCGCGAATATTCCGCCTGGGCCGCCGGCCGCCAGCGGATTCCGCCTCGTAATCCGCTCTACAAGTCTTGCAGCCAGCGCTTTCCGCTTCGCTAGTGCCGCGGGCGCCGCTACGGCCGGACGGGGCTGAGCCGTCGTGTACGGGTTTCTCGCCATGGCGCGCGACGCCCACGCTTCGCCCTTCGCTGACACGCCGGTGAACTCCACTCATCTTGCGTGCGTGATCTCGACGCGCTGAAGCATTCCTCGTGGGTCGCAATATTCGCCTTCATCGCCGCGCAAGCGAGCGCCGTAATCGCTTGGATGAAGTTCCCGCTCTTCGGGCGGTAGAGCGAAGTCCTCGAGCTCTCGTCCGTGCCCCAATCGGTCCGTGAGGAGGCAAGAGCGACGTGCCGCCCCGCGATCTCTTCCGGGCGCGATGCGCCTTCGGAGTGCGTACATCCATGTAGCGTTCTCGTGGAACGTACGTGAGGCCTCGCCCGCGGCTCTCCTCGCTGAGGCTTCGACGAGGTTTCGGCTGGCCAAGCGGATTCAATCGACTCTCTCGCGTAGCGACCGAGCTTCTTGCGGCATTTTTCCCCGGCTGATTAGGTTTCAGCACTCCTTCCACTGCAGTGACGCTGGGTCACGGACCTTCCCGCAGGCCTAGGTTCCTGGAGCCCTCTCGCAGTCGGCGCCGGAAATGTCGTGACGATTCGATCTCAAGTTGCTCGGATGCGCTCGCCGTGGTTTCGGGCTTCGCTCGGCCAAGCTGACGCATCGCGATGATGGGCATGCCGCGGTGCTTTATGCCGCTTTTCCTTCACACGTGAGATCCGCAGAGGTGATCATCTCAGTAGGTCGTGGCCGAAGCGCCGCAATGCTATCGTACTGCGGGTCATTAGGGGTCAGCGGAGTTCTCGCGCTAAGGGAGCCCGTGCCTCGGCGAAAGTGGTGGAAACGTAGCGCGGTAAAACTGGGCATGAGGGCTGGTGGAGATGCTGATTACACACAACAAGTGCTCCCTACTGGCAGCCGCTCATCGCTTCTAGCGTGAGGAACGCGCATGCGTGCCTCGGTGCCGCAAGAATGAAAAATTTGTAGGCCGCCAGGCTCTCCTCCTCGACATGGCGTAGCGCAAGATGGACACGGACGCGCGTTTATCCCGTTCAGCCAACGGGCCCTACGCCCGGGGTGGGCCACGCCGTGGTTAACTCGCCGCCAAAGGTGCGAGCCCGCAAGTGGGTTACAAAGGCCGCAGGGGAGAGATGCGGTCTCAAGCCCCAATGATCGGGTAGTGGTGAGCAGCTTTCTTCGCGGTGAATCGGAATTTTGAAAAATGGGGTCAATCCTTCTAATGAGACATTACTCCCCCTTTATGAGAAGGAGAGAGATAATGTTTACATCTCGTGGCTGCCTAGTGGCGCAATTCTCGGTGGCCGCATCGTTGTACGTGCGCTAAGCCGAGGGCGCTGGCCGTTTGAACGCTGTCGACGGCGACACGCTGGCCCGTATCCAATGGTGGACGTACGTGTTCGGCGCGCCCCGTAGGTCCTCGTGAGGCGCGCCTCACAGCCCGCGATGGCGCAGGGGCCGGCCCCGCGAAGTTGCCGCCATGCGCGTCGCCAGGGTCCGCCCAACGTGGGCGCCTGGACGGTGTTCGGGTAAAGGAAATGTCATCTTGCCGTGTCGCTGCGTAACACGCCAATCGTTCGCATTGTGTCCCATCACCGGACAGAGGCGATTCGCAGTCGATTTGATCAAGGTGAATCGGGATGGCACCGGCGCTGGCCGTTGCGGTGACCGCGATGAATGCGGTAGCTTCCTCCCGGACGAAACCTCCTGACTCGAGGGTCGCCAGTATGACAAAGCTAGCGGGCGCCTCAGCGGGATGAGAGCCGGCGCGCGCAGGCTGAGTCTTTTGGCGCCTCGGGGGTGGGGAGCTAGGCCACCCGCGACGCACCTGAGATTTCCCCGGCCGGTGAGTTGGGGCCGCGCTAACCGGAGACGCGTGGTTGAGCCCGGCCGCGGGTTTGATCGCGCGTTGACGCGGGAACGCCGCGGGTTCGCCGTCGCAGAGGTCCTTGACCTTGTCTTCGCGGAGCCGCATTAAGCTCAGACGCCGCGGTGACTCCATTTGGGCCGCCAGGCCGCTCGTGGCGCCTCGCCGCCGTAAAATCGCGTGCGTGGGCTCAAGGGCCCGTCCATCGCTCGCGGGCCGCTTCGTAGCGATGATAGCATAGGGGTTTACCGCCTTGGCGCGTGCCGGCACATTCTCATAGTTTGGGAAATGTCTCGAGGCCCAATATTTAGGTCCCC
>JADLZK010009691.1:0-170859 GCA_015847255.1 Hyparrhenia diplandra
GAACTCAAAAGCAGTTTCCAATCCGGCTATAGAATCGAGCTAGACTTTTTGCGGTTGTGAATCAAATGCCTCACCCTAGAGAACCTAAATTTGAAGAAGTGGACCATTAGAGAGTTTTTCTAAGAATCACTTGCCATAGGCCTCAAAGTAGCACTTGTTTAGGGGCGAAATCTTGGAATTCCATCGAAAATCTCGAGGTGGACCTAATTCTTGAAATAAGAAGGGGAGCGACACGAAAGGTGCATAGGAAGTTAGGGTGGATAGGTTAGATGTTGGTAGGATCAATTACATTGCGTTCCCCACCCATTAATATATATTTCTACGGATGTGACAATAGAGGCTGGCGGCGCCAATTTTGGTGAACTCAAAACAAAGAGAAGTTTCCAATCGGCTATATAATCGAGAGCTAGACTTTTTTTGCGGTTGTGAATCAAATGCCTAACCCTAGAGAACCTAAATTTGAATAAGTGGACCATTAGTTTTTTCTAAGAATCACTTGTCATAGGCCTCAAAGTAGCACTTGTTTAGGGCGAAATCTTGGAATTCCATCGAAAATCTCTCGGTGGACCTAAAATTCTTGAAATAAGAAGGAGCGACACGAAAGGTGCATAGGAAGTTAGGGTGGATAGGTTAGATGTTGGTAGGATCAATTACATTGCGTTCCCCACCCATTAATATATATTTCTAGATGTGACAATAGAGCTGGCGGCACCAATTTCAGCCGCGAACTCAAAACAAAAAGAAGTTTCCAATCTGCTATAGAATCGAGCTAGACTTTTTCGCGGTTGTGAATCAAATGCCTAACCCTAGAGAACCTAAATTTGAATAAGTGGACCATTAGAGAGTTTTTCTAAGAATCACTTGTCATAGGCCTCAAAGTAGCACTTGTTTAGGGTGAAATCTTGGAATACCATCGAAAATCTACGGTGGACCTACGTCTTTGAAATAAGAAGGGAGCGACACGAAAGGTGCATAGGAAGTTAGGGTGGATAGGTTAGATGTTGGTAGGATCAATTACATTGCGTTCCCCACCCATTAATATATATTTCTAGATGTGACAATAGAGATTCTTGGCACGCTAATTTCAGCGAACTCAAAAAAAAAGAAGTTTCCAATCCGGCTATAGAATCGAGCTAGACTTTTTGCGGTTGTGAATCAAATGCCTCACCCTAGAGAACCTAAATTTGAATAAGTGGACCATTAGAGAGTTTTTTCTAAGAATCACTTGTCATAGGCCTCAAAGTAGCACTTGTTTAGGGCGAAATCTTGGAATTCCATCGAAAATCTCGGGTGGACCTAATTCTTTGAAATAAGAAGGTGAGCGACAAGAAAGGTACATAGGAAGTTAGGGTGGATAGGTTAGATGTTGGTAGGATCAATTACATTGCGTTCCCCCACCCATTAATATATATTTCTAGATGTGACAATAGAGGCTGGGCTAATTTTTTGTGAACTCAAAACAAAGAGAAGTTTCCAATCGGCTATAGAATCGAGCTAGACTTTTTCGCGGTTGTGAATCAAATGCCTAACCCTAGAGAACCTAAATTTGAATAAGTGGACCATTAGAGAGTTTTTCTAAGAATCACTTGTCATAGGCCTCAAAGTAGCACTTGTTTAGGGCGAAATCTTGGAATTCCATCGAAAATCTACGGTGGACCTAATTCTTGAAATAAGAAGGGGAGCGACACGAAAGGTGCATAGGAAGTTAGGGTGGATAGGTTAGATGTTGGTAGGATCAATTACATTGCGTTCCCCAACCGTTAATATATGTTTACGGATGTGACAATAGAGGCTGGCGCTAATTTTTCAGCGTGAACTCAAAACAAAAGAAGTTTCCAATCCGGCTATAGAATCGAGCTAGACTTTTTTCACGGTTGTGAATCAAATGCCTAACCCTAGAGAACCTAAATTTGAATAAGTGGACCATTAGAGTTTTTTCTAAGAATCACTTGTCATAGGCCTCAAAGTAGCACTTGTTTAGGGTGAAATCTTGGAATTCCATCGAAAATCTCGGTGGACCTACGTCTTTGAAATAAGAAGGGGAGCGACACGAAAGGTGCATAGGAAGTTAGGGTGGATAGGTTAGATGTTGGTAGGATCAATTACATTGCGTTCCCCACCCATTAATATATATTTCGGATGTGACAATAGGAGGCTGCTTGGCTGATTTCAGCGAACTCAAAAAAAGAAGTTTCCAATCGGCTATAGAATCGAGCTAGACTTTTCGCGGTTGTGAATCAAATGCCTAACCCTAGAGAACCTAAATTTGAATAAGTGGACCATTAGAGTTTTTTTCTAAGAATCACTTGTCATAGGCCTCAAAGTAGCACTTGTTTAGGGCGAAATCTTGGAATTCCATCGAAAATCTCTACGGTGGACCTACGTCTTTGAAATAAGAAGGGGGAGCGACACGAAAGGTGCATAGGAAGTTAGGGTGGATAGGTTAGATGTTGGTAGGATCAATTACATTGCGTTCCCCAACCGTTGATATATGTTTCTAGATGTGACAATAGAGGCTGCGGCACTAATTTCAGCCTTGAACTCAAAACAAAAGAAGTTTCCAATCTGCTATAGAATCGAGCTAGACTTTTTCACGGTTGTGAATCAAATGCCTAACCCTAGAGAACCTAAATTTGAATAAGTGGACCATTAGAGAGTTTTTCTAAGAATCACTTGTCATAGGCCTCAAAGTAGCACTTGTTTAGGGTGAAATCTTGGAATTCCATCGAAAAATCTCGGTGGACCTAATTCTTTGAAATAAGAAGGGGGAGCGACACGAAAGGTGCATAGGAAGTTAGGGTGGATAGGTTAGATGTTGGTAGGATCAATTACATTGCGTTCCCCAACCGTTAATATATATTTCTAGATGTGACAAGTTTCAATCCGGCTATAGAATCGAGCCATTGCATTGCGTTCCCTAATTTTGGGTGGATGTGACAACTCAAAACAAAGAAGTTTCCAATCCGGCTATAGAATCGAGCTAGACTTTTTTTCACGGTTGTGAATCAAATGCCTAACCCTAGAGAACCTAAATTTGAATAAGTGGACCATTAGAGAGTTTTTTCTAAGAATCACTTGTCATAGGCCTCAAAGTAGCACTTGTTTAGGGGCGAAATCTTGGAATTCCATCGAAAATCTACGGTGGACCTACGTCTTTGAAATAAGAAAAGGAGCGACACGAAAGGTGCATAGGAAGTTAGGGTGGATAGGTTAGATGTTGGTAGGATCAATTACATTGCGTTCCCCACCCATTAATATATATTTCTAGATGTGACAATAGAGCTGGCGGCACCAATTTCAGTAGCGAACTCAAAACAAAGAGAAGTTTCCAATCAGGCTATAGAATCGAGCTAGACTTTTTTCGCGGTTGTGAATCAAATGCCTAACCCTAGAGAACCTAAATTTGAATAAGTGGACCATTAGAGAGTTTTTCTAAGAATCACTTGTCATAGGCCTCAAAGTAGCACTTGTTTAGGGTGAAATCTTGGAATTCCATCGAAAATCTCGGTGGACCTACGTCTTACTGAAATAAGAAGGGAGCGACATGAAAGGTGCATAGGAAGTTAGGGTGGATAGGTTAGATGTTGGTAGGATCAATTACATTGCGTTCCCCCACCCATTAATATATATTTCTAGATGTGACAATAGAGCTTCTTGGCGCCAATTTCAGCGCGAACTCAAAAAAAAAGAAGTTTCCAATCAGGCTATAGAATCGAGCTAGACTTTTTCGCGGTTGTGAATCAAATGCCTAACCCTAGAGAACCTAAATTTGAATAAGTGGACCATTAGAGAGTTTTTCTAAGAATCACTTGTCATAGGCCTCAAAGTAGCACTTGTTTAGGGTGAAATCTTGGAATTCCATCGAAAATCTACGGTGGACCTAATTCTTTGAAATAAGAAGGGGAGCGACACGAAAGGTGCATAGGAAGTTAGGGTGGATAGGTTAGATGTTGGTAGGATCAATTACATTGCGTTCCCCACCCATTAATATATATTTCTAGATGTGACAATAGAGGCTCTTGGCGCCAATTTCAGCCTTGAACTCAAAAAAAAAGAAGTTTCCAATCGGCTATAGAATCGAGCTAGACTTTTTTTGCGGTTGTGAATCAAATGCCTCACCCTAGAGAACCTAAATTTGAATAAGTGGACCATTAGAGTTTTTCTAAGAATCACTTGTCATAGGCCTCAAAGTAGCACTTGTTTAGGGTGAAATCTTGGAATTCCATCGAAAATCTACGGTGGACCTACGTCTTGAAATAAGAAGGGAGCGACACACGAAAGGTGCATAGGAAGTTAGGGTGGATAGGTTAGATGTTGGTAGGATCAATTACATTGCGTTCCCCCACCCATTAATATATATTTTTAGATGTGACAATAGAGGCTACTTTGGCGCTAATTTCAGCCTTGAACTCAAAACAAAAGAAGTTTCCAATCCGGCTATAGAATCGAGCTAGACTTTTTGCGGTTGTGAATCAAATGCCTCACCCTAGAGAACCTAAATTTGAATAAGTGGACCATTAGAGAGTTTTTTCTAAGAATCACTTGTCATAGGCCTCAAAGTAGCACTTGTTTAGGGCGAAATCTTGGAATTCCATCGAAAATCTACGGTGGACCTAATTCTTTGAAATAAGAAGGGAGCGACACGAAAGGTGCATAGGAAGTTAGGGTGGATAGGTTAGATGTTGGTAGGATCAATTACATTGCGTTCCCCAACCGTTAATATATGTTTCTAGATGTGACAATAGAGCTGGCTTTTTGGCTAATTTCAGCCTTGAACTCAAAACAAAGAGAAGTTTCCAATCTGCTATAGAATCGAGCTAGACTTTTTCACGGTTGTGAATCAAATGCCTAACCCTAGAGAACCTAAATTTGAATAAGTGGACCATTAGAGTTTTTCTAAGAATCACTTGTCATAGGCCTCAAAGTAGCACTTGTTTAGGGTGAAATCTTGGAATTCCATCGAAAATCTACGGTGGACCTACGTTTTGAAATAAGAAGGGGAGCGACACGAAAGGTGCATAGGAAGTTAGGGTGGATAGGTTAGATGTTGGTAGGATCAATTACATTGCGTTTCCCCACCCATTAATATATATTTACGGATGTGACAATAGAGGATGTGACAATTTGGCACTAATTTTAGTAGCTTGAACTCAAAACAAAAGAAGTTTCCAATCGGCTATAGAATCGAGCTAGACTTTTTCGCGGTTGTGAATCAAATGCCTCACCCTAGAGAACCTAAATTTGAATAAGTGGACCATTAGAGTTTTTCTAAGAATCACTTGTCATAGGCCTCAAAGTAGCACTTGTTTAGGGCGAAATCTTGGAATTCCATCGAAAATCTACGGTGGACCTACGTCTTTGAAATAAGAAGGGGAGCGACACGAAAGGTGCATAGGAAGTTAGGGTGGATAGGTTAGATGTTGGTAGGATCAATTACATTGCGTTCCCCACCCATTAATATATATGTTCTAGATGTGACAATAGAGGCTGGCGGCGCTAATTTCAGCGTGAACTCAAAACAAAGAGAAGTTTCCAATCCGGCTATAGAATCGAGCTAGACTTTTTCGCGGTTGTGAATCAAATGCCTAACCCTAGAGAACCTAAATTTGAATAAGTGGACCATTAGAGAGTTTTTCTAAGAATCACTTGTCATAGGCCTCAAAGTAGCACTTGTTTAGGGTGAAATCTTGGAATTCCATCGAAAATCTACGGTGGACCTACGTCTTTGAAATAAGAAGGGAGCGACACGAAAGGTGCATAGGAAGTTAGGGTGGATAGGTTAGATGTTGGTAGGATCAATTACATTGCGTTCCCCACCCATTAATATATATTTCTAGATGTGACAATAGAGGCTGGCGGCGCCAATTTCAGCCTTGAACTCAAAACAAAGAGAAGTTTCCAATCAGGCTATAGAATCGAGCTAGACTTTTTTCGCGGTTGTGAATCAAATGCCTAACCCTAGAGAACCTAAATTTGAATAAGTGGACCATTAGAGAGTTTTTCTAAGAATCACTTGTCATAGGCCTCAAAGTAGCACTTGTTTAGGGGTGAAATCTTGGAATTCCATCGAAAATCTCTACGGTGGACCTAATTCTTGAAATAAGAAGGGAGCGACAAGAAAGGTGCATAGGAAGTTAGGGTGGATAGGTTAGATGTTGGTAGGATCAATTACATTGCGTTCCCCACCCATTAATATATATTTCTAGATGTGACAATAGAGGCTCTTTGGCACCAATTTTTAGCGCGAACTCAAAACAAAGAAGTTTCCAATCCGGCTATAGAATCGAGCTAGACTTTTTCGCGGTTGTGAATCAAATGCCTAACCCTAGAGAACCTAAATTTGAATAAGTGGACCATTAGAGAGTTTTTCTAAGAATCACTTGTCATAGGCCTCAAAGTAGCACTTGTTTAGGGCGAAATCTTGGAATTCCATCGAAAATCTCACGGTGGACCTAATTCTTTGAAATAAGAAGGGAGCGACACGAAAGGTGCATAGGAAGTTAGGGTGGATAGGTTAGATGTTGGTAGGATCAATTACATTGCGTTCCCCAACCCGTTAATATATATTTCTAGATGTGACAATAGAGGCTCTTGGCACCAATTTCAGCGCGAACTCAAAACAAAAGAAGTTTCCAATCTGCTATAGAATCGAGCTAGACTTTTTTTGCGGTTGTGAATCAAATGCCTAACCCTAGAGAACCTAAATTTGAATAAGTGGACCATTAGAGAGTTTTTCTAAGAATCACTTGTCATAGGCCTCAAAGTAGCACTTGTTTAGGGTGAAATCTTGGAATTCCATCGAAAATCTCTGGTGGACCTACGTCTTTGAAATAAGAAGGGAGCGACACAAAAGGTGCATAGGAAGTTAGGGTGGATAGGTTAGATGTTGGTAGGATCAATTACATTGCGTTCCCCACCCATTAATATATATTTCTAGATGTGACAATAGAGGCTGCTGGCACCAATTTCAGCGAACTCAAAACAAAGAGAAGTTTCCAATCCGGCTATAGAATCGAGCTAGACTTTTTAGCGGTTGTGAATCAAATGCCTAACCCTAGAGAACCTAAATTTGAATAAGTGGACCATTAGAGAGTTTTTCTAAGAATCACTTGTCATAGGCCTCAAAGTAGCACTTGTTTAGGGGCGAAATCTTGGAATTCCATCGAAAATCTACGGTGGACCTAATTCTTGAAATAAGAAGGGAGCGACACGAAAGGTGCATAGGAAGTTAGGGTGGATAGGTTAGATGTTGGTAGGATCAATTACATTGCGTTCCCCACCCATTAATATATATTTCTAGATGTGACAATAGAGGCTTCTTGGCGCTAATTTCAGTGAACTCAAAACAAAAGAAGTTTCCAATCCGGCTATAGAATCGAGCTAGACTTTTTCGCGGTTGTGAATCAAATGCCTCACCCTAGAGAACCTAAATTTGAATAAGTGGACCATTAGAGTTTTTCTAAGAATCACTTGTCATAGGCCTCAAAGTAGCACTTGTTTAGGGTGAAATCTTGGAATTCCATCGAAAATCTCGGTGGACCTAATTCTTGAAATAAGAAGGGAGCGACACGAAAGGTGCATAGGAAGTTAGGGTGGATAGGTTAGATGTTGGTAGGATCAATTACATTGCGTTCCCCACCCATTAATATATATTTCTAGATGTGACAATAGAGGCTGGCGGCACCAATTTCAGTAGTGAACTCAAAACAAAAGAAGTTTCCAATCCTGCTATAGAATCGAGCTAGACTTTTTTTCGCGGTTGTGAATCAAATGCCTAACCCTAGAGAACCTAAATTTGAATAAGTGGACCATTAGAGAGTTTTTCTAAGAATCACTTGTCATAGGCCTCAAAGTAGCACTTGTTTAGGGCGAAATCTTGGAATTCCATCGAAAATCTCTACGGTGGACCTACGTCTTTGAAATAAGAAGGGGAGCGACACGAAAGGTGCATAGGAAGTTAGGGTGGATAGGTTAGATGTTGGTAGGATCAATTACATTGCGTTCCCCACCCATTAATATATATTTCTAGATGTGACAATAGAGGCTCTTTGGCGCTAATTTCAGTGTGAACTCAAAAAAAAGAGAAGTTTCCAATCGGCTATAGAATCGAGCTAGACTTTTTCGCGGTTGTGAATCAAATGCCTCACCCTAGAGAACCTAAATTTGAATAAGTGGACCATTAGAGTTTTTCTAAGAATCACTTGTCATAGGCCTCAAAGTAGCACTTGTTTAGGGTGAAATCTTGGAATTCCATCGAAAATCTACGGTGGACCTAATTCTTGAAATAAGAAGGGGGGAGCGACACGAAAGGTGCATAGGAAGTTAGGGTGGATAGGTTAGATGTTGGTAGGATCAATTACATTGCGTTCCCCAACCCGTTAATATATATTTCTAGATGTGACAATAGAGGCTACTTTGGCGCTAATTTCAGCGAACTCAAAAAAAAGAAGTTTCCAATCCTGCTATAGAATCGAGCTAGACTTTTTTGCGGTTGTGAATCAAATGCCTAACCCTAGAGAACCTAAATTTGAATAAGTGGACCATTAGAGAGTTTTTCTAAGAATCACTTGTCATAGGCCTCAAAGTAGCACTTGTTTAGGGTGAAATCTTGGAATTCCATCGAAAATCTCTGGTGGACCTACGTCTTTGAAATAAGAAGGGAGCGACACGAAAGGTGCATAGGAAGTTAGGGTGGATAGGTTAGATGTTGGTAGGATCAATTACATTGCGTTCCCCACCCATTAATATATATTTCTAGATGTGACAATAGAGGCTGGCGGCGCTAATTTCAGTAGCGAACTCAAAAAAAAAAGAAGTTTCCAATCCGGCTATAGAATCGAGCTAGACTTTTTTCGCGGTTGTGAATCAAATGCCTCACCCTAGAGAACCTAAATTTGAATAAGTGGACCATTAGAGTTTTTCTAAGAATCACTTGTCATAGGCCTCAAAGTAGCACTTGTTTAGGGCGAAATCTTGGAATTCCATCGAAAATCTCGGTGGACCTACGTCTTGAAATAAGAAGGGAGCGACACGAAAGGTGCATAGGAAGTTAGGGTGGATAGGTTAGATGTTGGTAGGATCAATTACATTGCGTTCCCCAACCATTAATATATATTTCTAGATGTGACAATAGAGGCTGGCGGCACCAATTTTGTAGCGAACTCAAAACAAAAGAAGTTTCCAATCCTGCTATAGAATCGAGCTAGACTTTTTTGCGGTTGTGAATCAAATGCCTAACCCTAGAGAACCTAAATTTGAATAAGTGGACCATTAGAGAGTTTTTCTAAGAATCACTTGTCATAGGCCTCAAAGTAGCACTTGTTTAGGGTGAAATCTTGGAATTCCATCGAAAATCTACGGTGGACCTACGTCTTTGAAATAAGAAGGGGAGCGACACGAAAGGTGCATAGGAAGTTAGGGTGGATAGGTTAGATGTTGGTAGGATCAATTACATTGCGTTCCCCACCCATTAATATATATTTCTAGATGTGACAATAGAGGGCTGGAACCAATTTCAGTAGCGAACTCAAAACAAAAGAAGTTTCCAATCCTGCTATAGAATCGAGCTAGACTTTTTCGCGGTTGTGAATCAAATGCCTAACCCTAGAGAACCTAAATTTGAATAAGTGGACCATTAGAGAGTTTTTCTAAGAATCACTTGTCATAGGCCTCAAAGTAGCACTTGTTTAGGGTGAAATCTTGGAATTCCATCGAAAATCTCTGGTGGACCTAATTCTTGAAATAAGAAGGGAGCGACAAGAAAGGTGCATAGGAAGTTAGGGTGGATAGGTTAGATGTTGGTAGGATCAATTACATTGCGTTCCCCACCCATTAATATATATTTCTAGATGTGACAATAGAGGCTGCTGGCGCTAATTTCGGCGTGAACTCAAAACAAAGAGAAGTTTCCAATCCTGCTATAGAATCGAGCTAGACTTTTTTTGCGGTTGTGAATCAAATGCCTAACCCTAGAGAACCTAAATTTGAATAAGTGGACCATTAGAGTTTTTCTAAGAATCACTTGTCATAGGCCTCAAAGTAGCACTTGTTTAGGGCGAAATCTTGGAATTCCATCGAAAATCTACGGTGGACCTAACGTCTTTGAAATAAGAAGGGAGCGACACGAAAGGTGCATAGGAAGTTAGGGTGGATAGGTTAGATGTTGGTAGGATCAATTACATTGCGTTCCCCACCCATTAATATATATTTCTAGATGTGACAATAGAGGCTCTTTGGCTAATTTCAGTAGTGAACTCAAAAAAAAGAAGTTTCCAATCCGGCTATAGAATCGAGCTAGACTTTTTCGCGGTTGTGAATCAAATGCCTAACCCTAGAGAACCTAAATTTGAATAAGTGGACCATTAGAGAGTTTTTCTAAGAATCACTTGTCATAGGCCTCAAAGTAGCACTTGTTTAGGGTGAAATCTTGGAATTCCATCGAAAATCTCTGGTGGACCTAATTCTTTGAAATAAGAAGGGAGCGACACGAAAGGTGCATAGGAAGTTAGGGTGGATAGGTTAGATGTTGGTAGGATCAATTACATTGCGTTCCCCACCCATTAATATATATTTTCTAGATGTGACAATAGAGGCTGGCTGGCACCAATTTCAGTAGTGAACTCAAAAAAAAAAGAAGTTTCCAATCCTGCTATAGAATCGAGCTAGACTTTTTTCGCGGTTGTGAATCAAATGCCTAACCCTAGAGAACCTAAATTTGAATAAGTGGACCATTAGAGAGTTTTTCTAAGAATCACTTGTCATAGGCCTCAAAGTAGCACTTGTTTAGGGCGAAATCTTGGAATTCCATCGAAAATCTCTGGTGGACCTACGTCTTTGAAATAAGAAGGGGAGCGACACGAAAGGTGCATAGGAAGTTAGGGTGGATAGGTTAGATGTTGGTAGGATCAATTACATTGCGTTCCCCACCCATTAATATATATTTCTAGATGTGACAATAGAGGCTAGCTGGCGCTAATTTGCTATGAAACTCAAAACAAAGAGAAGTTTCCAATCCGGCTATAGAATCGAGCTAGACTTTTTTTGCGGTTGTGAATCAAATGCCTCACCCTAGAGAACCTAAATTTGAATAAGTGGACCATTAGAGAGTTTTTCTAAGAATCACTTGTCATAGGCCTCAAAGTAGCACTTGTTTAGGGCGAAATCTTGGAATTCCATCGAAAATCTACGGTGGACCTAATTCTTGAAATAAGAAGGGGAGCGACACGAAAGGTGCATAGGAAGTTAGGGTGGATAGGTTAGATGTTGGTAGGATCAATTACATTGCGTTCCCCACCCATTAATATATATTTCTAGATGTGACAATAGAGGCTGGCTGGCACCAATTTCAGTAGCGAACTCAAAACAAAGAGAAGTTTCCAATCCTGCTATAGAATCGAGCTAGACTTTTTTTCGCGGTTGTGAATCAAATGCCTAACCCTAGAGAACCTAAATTTGAATAAGTGGACCATTAGAGAGTTTTTCTAAGAATCACTTGTCATAGGCCTCAAAGTAGCACTTGTTTAGGGCGAAATCTTGGAATTCCATCGAAAATCTCTGGTGGACCTAACGTCTTTGAAATAAGAGAAGGAGCGACACGAAAGGTGCATAGGAAGTTAGGGTGGATAGGTTAGATGTTGGTAGGATCAATTACATTGCGTTCCCCACCCATTAATATATATTTCTAGATGTGACAATAGAGGCTGCTGGCACCAATTTCAGCGTGAACTCAAAACAAAAGAAGTTTCCAATCCGGCTATAGAATCGAGCTAGACTTTTTTCGCGGTTGTGAATCAAATGCCTAACCCTAGAGAACCTAAATTTGAATAAGTGGACCATTAGAGAGTTTTTCTAAGAATCACTTGTCATAGGCCTCAAAGTAGCACTTGTTTAGGGCGAAATCTTGGAATTCCATCGAAAATCTACGGTGGACCTATTCTTGAAAAATAAGAAGGGAGCGACACGAAAGGTGCATAGGAAGTTAGGGTGGATAGGTTAGATGTTGGTAGGATCAATTACATTGCGTTCCCCACCCATTAATATATATTTCTAGATGTGACAATAGAGGCTGCTGGCACCAATTTCAGTAGCGAACTCAAAAAAAAAAGAAGTTTCCAATCCGGCTATAGAATCGAGCTAGACTTTTTTTTTGCGGTTGTGAATCAAATGCCTAACCCTAGAGAACCTAAATTTGAATAAGTGGACCATTAGAGTTTTTCTAAGAATCACTTGTCATAGGCCTCAAAGTAGCACTTGTTTAGGGCGAAATCTTGGAATTCCATCGAAAATCTCTGGTGGACCTACGTCTTTGAAATAAGAAGGGGAGCGACACGAAAGGTGCATAGGAAGTTAGGGTGGATAGGTTAGATGTTGGTAGGATCAATTACATTGCGTTCCCCACCCATTAATATATATTTCTAGATGTGACAATAGAGGCTGCTTGGCGCCAATTTCAGTGTGAACTCAAAAAAAGAGAAGTTTCCAATCCGGCTATAGAATCGAGCTAGACTTTTTTGCGGTTGTGAATCAAATGCCTAACCCTAGAGAACCTAAATTTGAATAAGTGGACCATTAGAGTTTTTCTAAGAATCACTTGTCATAGGCCTCAAAGTAGCACTTGTTTAGGGTGAAATCTTGGAATTCCATCGAAAATCTCTGGTGGACCTAATTCTTGAAATAAGAAGGGGAGCGACAACGAAAGGTGCATAGGAAGTTAGGGTGGATAGGTTAGATGTTGGTAGGATCAATTACATTGCGTTCCCCACCCCGTTAATATATGTTTCTAGATGTGACAATAGAGGCTGCTGGCGCTAATTTCAGCGCGAACTCAAAACAAAAAGAAGTTTCCAATCCGGCTATAGAATCGAGCTAGACTTTTTTGCGTGTTGTGAATCAAATGCCTAACCCTAGAGAACCTAAATTTGAATAAGTGGACCATTAGAGTTTTTCTAAGAATCACTTGTCATAGGCCTCAAAGTAGCACTTGTTTAGGGCGAAATCTTGGAATTCCATCGAAAATCTCTGGTGGACCCTAATTCTTGAAATAAGAAGGGAGCGACACGAAAGGTGCATAGGAAGTTAGGGTGGATAGGTTAGATGTTGGTAGGATCAATTACATTGCGTTCCCCACCCATTAATATATATTTCTAGATGTGACAATAGAGGCTGGGCGGCAATTTTTTGTGAACTCAAAACAAAAGAAGTTTCCAATCCGGCTATAGAATCGAGCTAGACTTTTTTGCGGTTGTGAATCAAATGCCTAACCCTAGAGAACCTAAATTTGAATAAGTGGACCATTAGAGTTTTTCTAAGAATCACTTGTCATAGGCCTCAAAGTAGCACTTGTTTTAGGGTGAAATCTTGGAATTCCATCGAAAATCTACGGTGGACCTAATTCTTGAAATAAGAAGGGAGCGACACGAAAGGTGCATAGGAAGTTAGGGTGGATAGGTTAGATGTTGGTAGGATCAATTACATTGCGTTCCCCACCCATTAATATATATTTCTAGATGTGACAATAGAGGCTATTGGCGCGCTAATTTCAGTAGCGAACTCAAAACAAAAGAAGTTTCCAATCCGGCTATAGAATCGAGCTAGACTTTTTCGCGGTTGTGAATCAAATGCCTAACCCTAGAGAACCTAAATTTGAATAAGTGGACCATTAGAGAGTTTTTCTAAGAATCACTTGTCATAGGCCTCAAAGTAGCACTTGTTTAGGGTGAAATCTTGGAATTCCATCGAAAATCTCTGGTGGACCTACGTCTTGAAATAAGAAGGGAGCGACACGAAAGGTGCATAGGAAGTTAGGGTGGATAGGTTAGATGTTGGTAGGATCAATTACATTGCGTTCCCCACCCATTAATATATGTTTCTAGATGTGACAATAATAGAGGCTGCTGGCGCCAATTTCAGCGCGAACTCAAAAAAAAGAAGTTTCCAATCCGGCTATAGAATCGAGCTAGACTTTTTTGCGGTTGTGAATCAAATGCCTAACCCTAGAGAACCTAAATTTGAATAAGTGGACCATTAGAGAGTTTTTCTAAGAATCACTTGTCATAGGCCTCAAAGTAGCACTTGTTTAGGGCGAAATCTTGGAATTCCATCGAAAATCTACGGTGGACCTAATCTTTGAAATAAGAAGGGGGAGCGACACGAAAGGTGCATAGGAAGTTAGGGTGGATAGGTTAGATGTTGGTAGGATCAATTACATTGCGTTCCCCAACCCATTAATATATATTTCGGAGATGTGACAATAGAGGCTGCGGCGCCAATTTCAGGCGTGAACTCAAAAAAAAAAGAAGTTTCCAATCCGGCTATAGAATCGAGCTAGACTTTTTCGCGGTTGTGAATCAAATGCCTCACCCTAGAGAACCTAAATTTGAATAAGTGGACCATTAGAGAGTTTTTCTAAGAATCACTTGTCATAGGCCTCAAAGTAGCACTTGTTTAGGGCGAAATCTTGGAATTCCATCGAAAATCTACGGTGGACCTAATTCTTGAAATAAGAAGGGGAGCGACACGAAAGGTGCATAGGAAGTTAGGGTGGATAGGTTAGATGTTGGTAGGATCAATTACATTGCGTTCCCCACCCGTTAATATATATTTCTAGATGTGACAATAGAGGCTGCTGGCACTAATTTATTGTGAACTCAAAACAAAGAGAAGTTTCCAATCTGCTATAGAATCGAGCTAGACTTTTTTTCGCGGTTGTGAATCAAATGCCTAACCCTAGAGAACCTAAATTTGAATAAGTGGACCATTAGAGTTTTTCTAAGAATCACTTGTCATAGGCCTCAAAGTAGCACTTGTTTAGGGTGAAATCTTGGAATTCCATCGAAAATCTCTACGGTGGACCTACGTCTTTGAAATAAGAGGGGAGCGACACGAAAGGTGCATAGGAAGTTAGGGTGGATAGGTTAGATGTTGGTAGGATCAATTACATTGCGTTCCCCACCCATTAATATATATTTCTAGATGTGACAATAGAGGATTTGGCGCTAATTTCAGCGTGAACTCAAAAAAAAGAGAAGTTTCCAATCTGCTATAGAATCGAGCTAGACTTTTTCACGGGTTGTGAATCAAATGCCTAACCCTAGAGAACCTAAATTTGAATAAGTGGACCATTAGAGTTTTTCTAAGAATCACTTGTCATAGGCCTCAAAGTAGCACTTGTTTAGGGTGAAATCTTGGAATTCCATCGAAAATCTACGGTGGACCTACGTCTTGAAATAAGAAGGGAGCGACACGAAAGGTGCATAGGAAGTTAGGGTGGATAGGTTAGATGTTGGTAGGATCAATTACATTGCGTTCCCCACCCATTAATATATGTTTCTAGATGTGACAATAGAGGCTGGCTGGCGCTAATTTAGCGTGAACTCAAAAAAAAAGAAGTTTCCAATCTGCTATAGAATCGAGCTAGACTTTTTTCGCGGTTGTGAATCAAATGCCTAACCCTAGAGAACCTAAATTTGAATAAGTGGACCATTAGAGAGTTTTTCTAAGAATCACTTGTCATAGGCCTCAAAGTAGCACTTGTTTAGGGTGAAATCTTGGAATTCCATCGAAAATCTCTACGGTGGACCTACGTCTTTGAAATAAGAAAGGGAGCGACACGAAAGGTGCATAGGAAGTTAGGGTGGATAGGTTAGATGTTGGTAGGATCAATTACATTGCGTTCCCCACCGTTAATATATATTTTACGGATGTGACAATAGAGGCTGGCTGGCACCAATTTTAGCGAACTCAAAACAAAAGAAGTTTCCAATCCTGCTATAGAATCGAGCTAGACTTTTTTGCGGTTGTGAATCAAATGCCTAACCCTAGAGAACCTAAATTTGAATAAGTGGACCATTAGAGAGTTTTTCTAAGAATCACTTGTCATAGGCCTCAAAGTAGCACTTGTTTAGGGCGAAATCTTGGAATTCCATCGAAAATCTACGGTGGACCTACGTCTTGAAATAAGAGGGGAGCGACACGAAAGGTGCATAGGAAGTTAGGGTGGATAGGTTAGATGTTGGTAGGATCAATTACATTGCGTTCCCCACCCGTTAATATATGTTTTAGATGTGACAATAGAGGCTGGCGGCGCTAATTTCAGTAGTGAACTCAAAACAAAAAGAAGTTTCCAATCTGCTATAGAATCGAGCTAGACTTTTTCACGGTTGTGAATCAAATGCCTAACCCTAGAGAACCTAAATTTGAATAAGTGGACCATTAGAGTTTTTCTAAGAATCACTTGTCATAGGCCTCAAAGTAGCACTTGTTTAGGGTGAAATCTTGGAATTCCATCGAAAATCTACGGTGGACCTACGTCTTTGAAATAAGAAGGGGAGCGACACGAAAGGTGCATAGGAAGTTAGGGTGGATAGGTTAGATGTTGGTAGGATCAATTACATTGCGTTCCCCACCCGTTAATATATATTTCTAGATGTGACAATAGAGGCTGGCTGGCGCTAATTTCAGTGTGAACTCAAAACAAAGAGAAGTTTCCAATCCGGCTATAGAATCGAGCTAGACTTTTTTTGCGGTTGTGAATCAAATGCCTAACCCTAGAGAACCTAAATTTGAATAAGTGGACCATTAGAGTTTTTCTAAGAATCACTTGTCATAGGCCTCAAAGTAGCACTTGTTTAGGGCGAAATCTTGGAATTCCATCGAAAATCTACGGTGGACCTACGTCTTGAAATAAGAAGGGAGCGACACGAAAGGTGCATAGGAAGTTAGGGTGGATAGGTTAGATGTTGGTAGGATCAATTACATTGCGTTCCCCAACCCATTAATATATATTTCTAGATGTGACAATAGAGGCTGGCGCTAATTTCAGCGCGAACTCAAAAAAAGAGAAGTTTCCAATCGGCTATAGAATCGAGCTAGACTTTTTCGCGGTTGTGAATCAAATGCCTAACCCTAGAGAACCTAAATTTGAATAAGTGGACCATTAGAGAGTTTTTCTAAGAATCACTTGTCATAGGCCTCAAAGTAGCACTTGTTTAGGCGAAATCTTGGAATTCCATCGAAAATCTACGGTGGACCTAATTCTTGAAATAAGAAGGGGAGCGACACGAAAGGTGCATAGGAAGTTAGGGTGGATAGGTTAGATGTTGGTAGGATCAATTACATTGCGTTCCCCCACCCGTTAATATATGTTTCTAGATGTGACAATAGAGGCTGCTTGGCGCTAATTTCAGCGTGAACTCAAAACAAAGAGAAGTTTCCAATCCGGCTATAGAATCGAGCTAGACTTTTTGCGTTTGTGAATCAAATGCCTAACCCTAGAGAACCTAAATTTGAATAAGTGGACCATTAGAGTTTTTCTAAGAATCACTTGTCATAGGCCTCAAAGTAGCACTTGTTTAGGGTGAAATCTTGGAATTCCATCGAAAAAATCTACGGTGGACCTAATTCTTGAAATAAGAAGGGGAGCGACAAAAAGGTGCATAGGAAGTTAGGGTGGATAGGTTAGATGTTGGTAGGATCAATTACATTGCGTTCCCCAACCCGTTTAATATATGTTTCTAGATGTGACAATAGAGGCTGGCTGCGCTAATTTCAGCGTGAACTCAAAACAAAAGAAGTTTCCAATCCGGCTATAGAATCGAGCTAGACTTTTTTGCGGTTGTGAATCAAATGCCTAACCCTAGAGAACCTAAATTTGAATAAGTGGACCATTAGAGAGTTTTTCTAAGAATCACTTGTCATAGGCCTCAAAGTAGCACTTGTTTAGGGTGAAATCTTGGAATTCCATCGAAAATCTACGGTGGACCTACGTCTTGAAATAAGAAGGGAGCGACACGAAAGGTGCATAGGAAGTTAGGGTGGATAGGTTAGATGTTGGTAGGATCAATTACATTGCGTTCCCCACCCGTTAATATATATTTTCTAGATGTGACAATAGAGGCTATTTGGCGCTAATTTATTAGCGAACTCAAAAAAAAGAAGTTTCCAATCCGGCTATAGAATCGAGCTAGACTTTTTCGCGGTTGTGAATCAAATGCCTAACCCTAGAGAACCTAAATTTGAATAAGTGGACCATTAGAGTTTTTCTAAGAATCACTTGTCATAGGCCTCAAAGTAGCACTTGTTTAGGGTGAAATCTTGGAATTCCATCGAAAATCTCTGGTGGACCTAATTCTTTGAAATAAGAAGGGGAGCGACACGAAAGGTGCATAGGAAGTTAGGGTGGATAGGTTAGATGTTGGTAGGATCAATTACATTGCGTTCCCCAACCGTTAATATATATTTCTGGATGTGACAATAGAGGCTGCTTTGGCGCTAATTTCAGCGTGAACTCAAAACAAAGAGAAGTTTCCAATCCTGCTATAGAATCGAGCTAGACTTTTTCGCGGTTGTGAATCAAATGCCTAACCCTAGAGAACCTAAATTTGAATAAGTGGACCATTAGAGTTTTTCTAAGAATCACTTGTCATAGGCCTCAAAGTAGCACTTGTTTAGGGTGAAATCTTGGAATTCCATCGAAAATCTCGGTGGACCTACGTCTTGAAATAAGAAGGGGAGCGACACGAAAGGTGCATAGGAAGTTAGGGTGGATAGGTTAGATGTTGGTAGGATCAATTACATTGCGTTCCCCACCCGTTAATATATATTTCTAGATGTGACAATAGAGGCTGGCTGGGCGCTAATTTCAGCGCGAACTCAAAAAAAGAGAAGTTTCCAATCCGGCTATAGAATCGAGCTAGACTTTTTTCGCGGTTGTGAATCAAATGCCTAACCCTAGAGAACCTAAATTTGAATAAGTGGACCATTAGAGTTTTTCTAAGAATCACTTGTCATAGGCCTCAAAGTAGCACTTGTTTAGGGTGAAATCTTGGAATTCCATCGAAAATCTCTACGGTGGACCTACGTCTTGAAATAAGAAGGGGAGCGACACGAAGGTGCATAGGAAGTTAGGGTGGATAGGTTAGATGTTGGTAGGATCAATTACATTGCGTTCCCCAACCGTTAATATATGTTTCTACGGATGTGACAATAGAGAGGCTGGGCGCTAATTTCGGTTTTGTGAACTCAAAACAAAAGAAGTTTCCAATCCTGCTATAGAATCGAGCTAGACTTTTTCGCGGTTGTGAATCAAATGCCTAACCCTAGAGAACCTAAATTTGAATAAGTGGACCATTAGAGAGTTTTTCTAAGAATCACTTGTCATAGGCCTCAAAGTAGCACTTGTTTAGGGGTGAAATCTTGGAATTCCATCGAAAATCTACGGTGGACCTAACGTCTTGAAATAAGAAGGAGCGACACGAAAGGTGCATAGGAAGTTAGGGTGGATAGGTTAGATGTTGGTAGGATCAATTACATTGCGTTCCCCACCCGTTAATATATATTTCTAGATGTGACAATAGAGGCTATTTGGCGCTAATTTCAGCGTGAACTCAAAAAAAAAGAAGTTTCCAATCCGGCTATAGAATCGAGCTAGACTTTTTTGCGGTTGTGAATCAAATGCCTAACCCTAGAGAACCTAAATTTGAATAAGTGGACCATTTAGAGTTTTTCTAAGAATCACTTGTCATAGGCCTCAAAGTAGCACTTGTTTAGGGCGAAATCTTGGAATTCCATCGAAAATCTCTGGTGGACCTAACGTCTTGAAATAAGAAGAAGGAGCGACAAGAAAGGTGCATAGGAAGTTAGGGTGGATAGGTTAGATGTTGGTAGGATCAATTACATTGCGTTCCCCACCCATTAATATATATTTTAGATGTGACAATAGACTGGCGCCAATTTCGGTAGTGAACTCAAAACAAAAGAAGTTTCCAATCCGGCTATAGAATCGAGCTAGACTTTTTCACGGTTGTGAATCAAATGCCTAACCCTAGAGAACCTAAATTTGAATAAGTGGACCATTAGAGTTTTTCTAAGAATCACTTGTCATAGGCCTCAAAGTAGCACTTGTTTAGGGCGAAATCTTGGAATTCCATCGAAAATCTACGGTGGACCTACGTACTGAAATAAGAAGGGGAGCGACACGAAAGGTGCATAGGAAGTTAGGGTGGATAGGTTAGATGTTGGTAGGATCAATTACATTGCGTTCCCCACCCGTTAATATATATTTTACGGATGTGACAATAGAGGCTGGCTGGCACCGCTAATTTCAGCGTGAACTCAAAACAAAGAGAAGTTTCCAATCCTGCTATAGAATCGAGCTAGACTTTTTGCGGTTGTGAATCAAATGCCTAACCCTAGAGAACCTAAATTTGAATAAGTGGACCATTAGAGTTTTTCTAAGAATCACTTGTCATAGGCCTCAAAGTAGCACTTGTTTAGGGGTGAAATCTTGGAATTCCATCGAAAATCTACGGTGGACCTACGTCTTGAAATAAGAAGGGGAGCGACACGAAAGGTGCATAGGAAGTTAGGGTGGATAGGTTAGATGTTGGTAGGATCAATTACATTGCGTTCCCCAACCGTTAATATATGTTTCTAGATGTGACAATAGAGGCTGGCTGGCGCTAATTTCAGTAGCGAACTCAAAACAAAGAGAAGTTTCCAATCTGCTATAGAATCGAGCTAGACTTTTTTGCGGTTGTGAATCAAATGCCTAACCCTAGAGAACCTAAATTTGAATAAGTGGACCATTAGAGTTTTTCTAAGAATCACTTGTCATAGGCCTCAAAGTAGCACTTGTTTAGGGTGAAATCTTGGAATTCCATCGAAAATCTACGGTGGACCTACGTCTTTGAAATAAGAAGGGAGCGACACGAAAGGTGCATAGGAAGTTAGGGTGGATAGGTTAGATGTTGGTAGGATCAATTACATTGCGTTCCCCAACCCATTAATATATATTTCTAGATGTGACAATAGAGGCTTGCGGCGCTAATTTCAGCGCGAACTCAAAAAAAAAGAAGTTTCCAATCCTGCTATAGAATCGAGCTAGACTTTTTTTGCGGTTGTGAATCAAATGCCTCACCCTAGAGAACCTAAATTTGAATAAGTGGACCATTAGAGTTTTTCTAAGAATCACTTGTCATAGGCCTCAAAGTAGCACTTGTTTAGGGTGAAATCTTGGAATTCCATCGAAAATCTACGGTGGACCTAATTCTTGAAATAAGAAGGGGACGACAAGAAAGGTGCATAGGAAGTTAGGGTGGATAGGTTAGATGTTGGTAGGATCAATTACATTGCGTTCCCCACCCGTTAATATATGTTTCTGGATGTGACAATAGAGGAGGCTGGCGCTAATTTCAGCGCGAACTCAAAACAAAGAGAAGTTTCCAATCTGCTATAGAATCGAGCTAGACTTTTTCACGGTTGTGAATCAAATGCCTAACCCTAGAGAACCTAAATTTGAATAAGTGGACCATTAGAGTTTTTCTAAGAATCACTTGTCATAGGCCTCAAAGTAGCACTTGTTTAGGGTGAAATCTTGGAATTCCATCGAAAATCTCTGGTGGACCTACGTCTTGAAATAAGAAGGGAGCGACACGAAAGGTGCATAGGAAGTTAGGGTGGATAGGTTAGATGTTGGTAGGATCAATTACATTGCGTTCCCCAACCGTTAATATATATTTTCGGATGTGACAATAGAGGCTATGGCGCTAATTTCAGCGCGAACTCAAAACAAAGAGAAGTTTCCAATCTGCTATAGAATCGAGCTAGACTTTTTTCGCGGTTGTGAATCAAATGCCTAACCCTAGAGAACCTAAATTTGAATAAGTGGACCATTAGAGTTTTTCTAAGAATCACTTGTCATAGGCCTCAAAGTAGCACTTGTTTAGGGTGAAATCTTGGAATTCCATCGAAAATCTACGGTGGACCTAATTCTTTGAAATAAGAAGGGGAGCGACACGAAAGGTGCATAGGAAGTTAGGGTGGATAGGTTAGATGTTGGTAGGATCAATTACATTGCGTTCCCCAACCGTTAATATATGTTTACGGATGTGACAATAGGGCTGGCGCTAATTTCAGCGTGAACTCAAAACAAAGAGAAGTTTCCAATCCTGCTATAGAATCGAGCTAGACTTTTTCACGGTTGTGAATCAAATGCCTAACCCTAGAGAACCTAAATTTGAATAAGTGGACCATTAGAGTTTTTCTAAGAATCACTTGTCATAGGCCTCAAAGTAGCACTTGTTTAGGGTGAAATCTTGGAATTCCATCGAAAATCTCTGGTGGACCTACGTCTTTGAAATAAGAAGGGGAGCGACACGAAAGGTGCATAGGAAGTTAGGGTGGATAGGTTAGATGTTGGTAGGATCAATTACATTGCGTTCCCCAACCCGTTAATATATATTTCTGGATGTGACAATAGAGGCTCTTGGGCTGATTTCAGCGCGAACTCAAAACAAAGAAGTTTCCAATCCGGCTATAGAATCGAGCTAGACTTTTTGCGGTTGTGAATCAAATGCCTCACCCTAGAGAACCTAAATTTGAATAAGTGGACCATTAGAGTTTTTCTAAGAATCACTTGTCATAGGCCTCAAAGTAGCACTTGTTTAGGGTGAAATCTTGGAATTCCATCGAAAATCTACGGTGGACCTACGTCTTGAAATAAGAAGGGGAGCGACACGAAAGGTGCATAGGAAGTTAGGGTGGATAGGTTAGATGTTGGTAGGATCAATTACATTGCGTTCCCCAACCGTTAATATATGTTTCTAGATGTGACAATAGAGGCTGGCTGGCGCTAATTTCAGCGCGAACTCAAAAAAAAAGAAGTTTCCAATCCGGCTATAGAATCGAGCTAGACTTTTTCACGGTTGTGAATCAAATGCCTAACCCTAGAGAACCTAAATTTGAATAAGTGGACCATTAGAGAGTTTTTCTAAGAATCACTTGTCATAGGCCTCAAAGTAGCACTTGTTTAGGGTGAAATCTTGGAATTCCATCGAAAATCTACGGTGGACCTAATTCTTGAAATAAGAAGGGAGCGACACGAAAGGTGCATAGGAAGTTAGGGTGGATAGGTTAGATGTTGGTAGGATCAATTACATTGCGTTCCCCACCCATTAATATATATTTCTAGATGTGACAATAGAGGCTATTGGCGCTAATTTCAGTGTGAACTCAAAAAAAAGAAGTTTCCAATCCGGCTATAGAATCGAGCTAGACTTTTTCGCGGTTGTGAATCAAATGCCTAACCTAGAGAACCTAAATTTGAATAAGTGGACCATTAGAGTTTTTCTAAGAATCACTTGTCATAGGCCTCAAAGTAGCACTTGTTTAGGGTGAAATCTTGGAATTCCATCGAAAATCTCTGGTGGACCTACGTCTGAAATAAGAAGGGAGCGACACGAAAGGTGCATAGGAAGTTAGGGTGGATAGGTTAGATGTTGGTAGGATCAATTACATTGCGTTCCCCAACCCGTTAATATATGTTTCTAGATGTGACAATAGAGATTCTTTGGCGCTAATTTCAGTAGCGAACTCAAAACAAAAGAAGTTTCCAATCCTGCTATAGAATCGAGCTAGACTTTTTTGCGGTTTGTGAATCAAATGCCTAACCCTAGAGAACCTAAATTTGAATAAGTGGACCATTAGAGTTTTTCTAAGAATCACTTGTCATAGGCCTCAAAGTAGCACTTGTTTAGGGTGAAATCTTGGAATTCCATCGAAAATCTGTTGGTGGACCTAATACTTGAAATAAGAAGGGGAGCGACACGAAAGGTGCATAGGAAGTTAGGGTGGATAGGTTAGATGTTGGTAGGATCAATTACATTGCGTTCCCCAACCGTTAATATATGTTTTACGGATGTGACAATAGAGGCTGGCTGGCGCTAATTTCAGCGCGAACTCAAAACAAAAGAGAAGTTTCCAATCCGGCTATAGAATCGAGCTAGACTTTTTTCACGGTTGTGAATCAAATGCCTCACCCTAGAGAACCTAAATTTGAATAAGTGGACCATTAGAGAGTTTTCTAAGAATCACTTGTCATAGGCCTCAAAGTAGCACTTGTTTAGGGTGAAATCTTGGAATTCCATCGAAAATCTACGGTGGACCTACGTCTTTGAAATAAGAAGGGGAGCGACAAGAAAGGTGCATAGGAAGTTAGGGTGGATAGGTTAGATGTTGGTAGGATCAATTACATTGCGTTCCCCAACCGTTAATATATGTTTCTAGATGTGACAATAGAGGGCTGGCGCTAATTTCAGCGTGAACTCAAAACAAAGAGAAGTTTCCAATCTGCTATAGAATCGAGCTAGACTTTTTCACGGTTGTGAATCAAATGCCTAACCCTAGAGAACCTAAATTTGAATAAGTGGACCATTAGAGTTTTTCTAAGAATCACTTGTCATAGGCCTCAAAGTAGCACTTGTTTAGGGTGAAATCTTGGAATTCCATCGAAAATCTCGGTGGACCTACGTCTTGAAATAAGAAGGGGAGCGACAAAGAAAGGTGCATAGGAAGTTAGGGTGGATAGGTTAGATGTTGGTAGGATCAATTACATTGCGTTCCCCAACCGTTAATATATGTTTCGGATGTGACAATAGAGAGACTTTGGCGCTAATTTATTGTGAACTCAAAACAAAGAGAAGTTTCCAATCCGGCTATAGAATCGAGCTAGACTTTTTCGCGGTTGTGAATCAAATGCCTCACCCTAGAGAACCTAAATTTGAATAAGTGGACCATTAGAGTTTTTCTAAGAATCACTTGTCATAGGCCTCAAAGTAGCACTTGTTTAGGGCGAAATCTTGGAATTCCATCGAAAATCTCTGGTGGACCTACGTCTTGAAATAAGAAGGGAGCGACACGAAAGGTGCATAGGAAGTTAGGGTGGATAGGTTAGATGTTGGTAGGATCAATTACATTGCGTTCCCCAACCGTTAATATATGTTTCTAGATGTGACAATAGAGGCTGGGCTAATTTCAGCGTGAACTCAAAACAAAAGAAGTTTCCAATCTGCTATAGAATCGAGCTAGACTTTTTCACGGTTGTGAATCAAATGCCTAACCCTAGAGAACCTAAATTTGAATAAGTGGACCATTAGAGAGTTTTCTAAGAATCACTTGTCATAGGCCTCAAAGTAGCACTTGTTTAGGGTGAAATCTTGGAATTCCATCGAAAATCTCTGGTGGACCTACGTCTTGAAATAAGAAGGGAGCGACACGAAAGGTGCATAGGAAGTTAGGGTGGATAGGTTAGATGTTGGTAGGATCAATTACATTGCGTTCCCCAACCGTTAATATATATTTCTGGATGTGACAATAGAGGCTTTGGCGCTAATTTCAGCGTGTGAACTCAAAACAAAGAGAAGTTTCCAATCCTGCTATAGAATCGAGCTAGACTTTTTCGCGGTTGTGAATCAAATGCCTAACCCTAGAGAACCTAAATTTGAATAAGTGGACCATTAGAGAGTTTTTCTAAGAATCACTTGTCATAGGCCTCAAAGTAGCACTTGTTTAGGGTGAAATCTTGGAATTCCATCGAAAATCTCTGGTGGACCTACGTCTTGAAATAAGAAGCGACGACACGAAAGGTGCATAGGAAGTTAGGGTGGATAGGTTAGATGTTGGTAGGATCAATTACATTGCGTTCCCCAACCGTTAATATATGTTTCGGATGTGACAATAGAGGCTGGCGCTAATTTCAGCGTGAACTCAAAACAAAAGAAGTTTCCAATCCGGCTATAGAATCGAGCTAGACTTTTTGCGGTTGTGAATCAAATGCCTAACCCTAGAGAACCTAAATTTGAATAAGTGGACCATTAGAGTTTTTTTCTAAGAATCACTTGTCATAGGCCTCAAAGTAGCACTTGTTTAGGGTGAAATCTTGGAATTCCATCGAAAATCTACGGTGGACCTAATTCTTTGAAATAAGAAGGGGAGCGACACGAAAGGTGCATAGGAAGTTAGGGTGGATAGGTTAGATGTTGGTAGGATCAATTACATTGCGTTCACCCGTTAATATATATTTACGGATGTGACAATAGAGGCTGGCTGGCGCTAATTTCAGGCGTGAACTCAAAACAAAGAGAAGTTTCCAATCCGGCTATAGAATCGAGCTAGACTTTTTTTGCGGTTGTGAATCAAATGCCTAACCCTAGAGAACCTAAATTTGAATAAGTGGACCATTAGAGTTTTTCTAAGAATCACTTGTCATAGGCCTCAAAGTAGCACTTGTTTAGGGTGAAATCTTGGAATTCCATCGAAAATCTCTGGTGGACCTACGTCTTGAAATAAGAAGGGGAGCGACACGAGAAAGGTGCATAGGAAGTTAGGGTGGATAGGTTAGATGTTGGTAGGATCAATTACATTGCGTTCCCCAACCCGTTAATATATATTTACGGATGTGACAATAGATGGCGCTAATTTCATTGCGAACTCAAAACAAAAGAAGTTTCCAATCCGGCTATAGAATCGAGCTAGACTTTTTTCACGGTTGTGAATCAAATGCCTAACCCTAGAGAACCTAAATTTGAATAAGTGGACCATTAGAGAGTTTTTCTAAGAATCACTTGTCATAGGCCTCAAAGTAGCACTTGTTTAGGGTGAAATCTTGGAATTCCATCGAAAATCTCTGGTGGACCTACGTCTTGAAATAAGAAGGGGAGCGACACGAAAGGTGCATAGGAAGTTAGGGTGGATAGGTTAGATGTTGGTAGGATCAATTACATTGCGTTCCCCAACCCCGTTAATATATGTTTCTAGATGTGACAATAGAGGCGTGGCGCTAATTTCAGCGTGAACTCAAAACAAAAGAAGTTTCCAATCCGGCTATAGAATCGAGCTAGACTTTTTTCGCGGTTGTGAATCAAATGCCTAACCCTAGAGAACCTAAATTTGAATAAGTGGACCATTAGAGAGTTTTTCTAAGAATCACTTGTCATAGGCCTCAAAGTAGCACTTGTTTAGGGTGAAATCTTGGAATTCCATCGAAAATCTACGGTGGACCTAATTCTTGAAATAAGAAGGGGAGCGACACGAAAGGTGCATAGGAAGTTAGGGTGGATAGGTTAGATGTTGGTAGGATCAATTACATTGCGTTCCCCAACCGTTAATATATGTTTTAGATGTGACAATAGAGGCTGGCGGCGCTAATTTCAGCGCGAACTCAAAACAAAAGAAGTTTCCAATCCTGCTATAGAATCGAGCTAGACTTTTTCACGGTTGTGAATCAAATGCCTAACCCTAGAGAACCTAAATTTGAATAAGTGGACCATTAGAGTTTTTCTAAGAATCACTTGTCATAGGCCTCAAAGTAGCACTTGTTTAGGGTGAAATCTTGGAATTCCATCGAAAATCTCTGGTGGACCTACGTCTTGAAATAAGAGGGAGCGACACGAAAGGTGCATAGGAAGTTAGGGTGGATAGGTTAGATGTTGGTAGGATCAATTACATTGCGTTCCCCAACCGTTAATATATGTTTACGGATGTGACAATAGAGGCTGCTGGCGCTAATTTCAGCGAACTCAAAACAAAAGAAGTTTCCAATCCTGCTATAGAATCGAGCTAGACTTTTTTCGCGGTTGTGAATCAAATGCCTAACCCTAGAGAACCTAAATTTGAATAAGTGGACCATTAGAGTTTTTCTAAGAATCACTTGTCATAGGCCTCAAAGTAGCACTTGTTTAGGGTGAAATCTTGGAATTCCATCGAAAATCTACGGTGGACCTAATTCTTGAAATAAGAAGGGGCGACACGAAAGGTGCATAGGAAGTTAGGGTGGATAGGGTTAGATGTTGGTAGGATCAATTACATTGCGTTCCCCACCCGTTAATATATATTTCTAGATGTGACAATAGAGGCTCTTGGCGCTAATTTCGGCGCGAACTCAAAAAAAAGAAGTTTCCAATCCGGCTATAGAATCGAGCTAGACTTTTTGCGGTTGTGAATCAAATGCCCTAACCCTAGAGAACCTAAATTTGAATAAGTGGACCATTAGAGAGTTTTTCTAAGAATCACTTGTCATAGGCCTCAAAGTAGCACTTGTTTAGGGTGAAATCTTGGAATTCCATCGAAAATCTACGGTGGACCTAATTCTTGAAATAAGAAGGGAGCGACACGAAAGGTGCATAGGAAGTTAGGGTGGATAGGTTAGATGTTGGTAGGATCAATTACATTGCGTTCCCCACCCGTTAATATATGTTTCTAGATGTGACAATAGAGGCTGGATGGCGCTAATTTCAGCGCGAACTCAAAAAAAAAAGAAGTTTCCAATCCGGCTATAGAATCGAGCTAGACTTTTTTCGCGGTTGTGAATCAAATGCCTAACCCTAGAGAACCTAAATTTGAATAAGTGGACCATTAGAGTTTTTCTAAGAATCACTTGTCATAGGCCTCAAAGTAGCACTTGTTTAGGGTGAAATCTTGGAATTCCATCGAAAATCTCTGGTGGACCTAATTCTTGAAATAAGGGGGGGAGCGACAACGAAAGGTGCATAGGAAGTTAGGGTGGATAGGTTAGATGTTGGTAGGATCAATTACATTGCGTTCCCCAACCGTTAATATATGTTTTGGATGTGACAATAGATGGCACTAATTTCAGCGTGAACTCAAAACAAAGAGAAGTTTCCAATCCTGCTATAGAATCGAGCTAGACTTTTTCACGGTTGTGAATCAAATGCCTAACCCTAGAGAACCTAAATTTGAATAAGTGGACCATTAGAGAGTTTTTTTCTAAGAATCACTTGTCATAGGCCTCAAAGTAGCACTTGTTTAGGGTGAAATCTTGGAATTCCATCGAAAATCTACGGTGGACCTAATTCTTGAAATAAGAAGGGGAGCGACACGAAAGGTGCATAGGAAGTTAGGGTGGATAGGTTAGATGTTGGTAGGATCAATTACATTGCGTTCCCCAACCGTTAATATATGTTTACGGATGTGACAATAGAGGCTGGCGGCGCTAATTTCAGCGCGAACTCAAAACAAAAAGAAGTTTCCAATCGGCTATAGAATCGAGCTAGACTTTTTTCACGGTTGTGAATCAAATGCCTAACCCTAGAGAACCTAAATTTGAATAAGTGGACCATTAGAGTTTTTCTAAGAATCACTTGTCATAGGCCTCAAAGTAGCACTTGTTTAGGGTGAAATCTTGGAATTCCATCGAAAATCTACGGTGGACCTAATTCTTGAAATAAGAAGGGAGCGACACGAAAGGTGCATAGGAAGTTAGGGTGGATAGGTTAGATGTTGGTAGGATCAATTACATTGCGTTCCCCAACCGTTAATATATGTTTACGGATGTGACAATAGAGGCTGTGGGCGCTAATTTCAGCGCGAACTCAAAACAAAGAGAAGTTTCCAATCCGGCTATAGAATCGAGCTAGACTTTTTCGCGGTTGTGAATCAAATGCCTAACCCTAGAGAACCTAAATTTGAATAAGTGGACCATTAGAGTTTTTCTAAGAATCACTTGTCATAGGCCTCAAAGTAGCACTTGTTTAGGGTGAAATCTTGGAATTCCATCGAAAATCTCTGGTGGACCTACGTCTTGAAATAAGAAGGGGAGCGACACGAAAGGTGCATAGGAAGTTAGGGTGGATAGGTTAGATGTTGGTAGGATCAATTACATTGCGTTCCCCAACCGTTAATATATGTTTGGATGTGACAATAGATGTGGCGCTAATTTCAGCGCGAACTCAAAACAAAAAGAAGTTTCCAATCTGCTATAGAATCGAGCTAGACTTTTTCACGGTTGTGAATCAAATGCCTAACCCTAGAGAACCTAAATTTGAATAAGTGGACCATTAGAGTTTTTCTAAGAATCACTTGTCATAGGCCTCAAAGTAGCACTTGTTTAGGGTGAAATCTTGGAATTCCATCGAAAATCTCTCGGTGGACCTAATTCTTGAAATAAGAAGGGGAGCGACACGAAAGGTGCATAGGAAGTTAGGGTGGATAGGTTAGATGTTGGTAGGATCAATTACATTGCGTTCCCCCCAACCGTTAATATATGTTTCTAGATGTGACAATAGAGGCTTTGGCGCTAATTTCAGTGCGAACTCAAAACAAAGAGAAGTTTCCAATCCGGCTATAGAATCGAGCTAGACTTTTTCGCGGTTGTGAATCAAATGCCTAACCCTAGAGAACCTAAATTTGAATAAGTGGACCATTAGAGTTTTTCTAAGAATCACTTGTCATAGGCCTCAAAGTAGCACTTGTTTAGGGCGAAATCTTGGAATTCCATCGAAAATCTCTGGTGGACCTACGTCTTGAAATAAGAAGGGAGCGACACGAAAGGTGCATAGGAAGTTAGGGTGGATAGGTTAGATGTTGGTAGGATCAATTACATTGCGTTCCCCACCCGTTAATATATATTTACGGATGTGACAATAGAGGCTGATGGCGCTAATTTCAGCGCGAACTCAAAACAAAGAGAAGTTTCCAATCCGGCTATAGAATCGAGCTAGACTTTTTTCACGGTTGTGAATCAAATGCCTAACCCTAGAGAACCTAAATTTGAATAAGTGGACCATTAGAGAGTTTTTCTAAGAATCACTTGTCATAGGCCTCAAAGTAGCACTTGTTTAGGGTGAAATCTTGGAATTCCATCGAAAATCTACGGTGGACCTAATTCTGAAATAAGAAGGGAGCGACACGAAAGGTGCATAGGAAGTTAGGGTGGATAGGTTAGATGTTGGTAGGATCAATTACATTGCGTTCCCCAACCGTTAATATATGTTTCTGGATGTGACAATAGAGGCTGATTTCGGCGCTAATTTCAGTGCGAACTCAAAACAAAGAGAAGTTTCCAATCCTGCTATAGAATCGAGCTAGACTTTTCACGGTTGTGAATCAAATGCCTAACCCTAGAGAACCTAAATTTGAATAAGTGGACCATTAGAGTTTTTTTCTAAGAATCACTTGTCATAGGCCTCAAAGTAGCACTTGTTTAGGGTGAAATCTTGGAATTCCATCGAAAATCTCTGGTGGACCTAATTCTTGAAATAAGAAGGGGAGCGACACGAAAGGTGCATAGGAAGTTAGGGTGGATAGGTTAGATGTTGGTAGGATCAATTACATTGCGTTCCCCAACCGTTGATATATGTTTCTAGATGTGACAATAGAGGGCGCGCTAATTTCAGTGCGAACTCAAAACAAAGAGAAGTTTCCAATCCGGCTATAGAATCGAGCTAGACTTTTTTCACGCGGTTGTGAATCAAATGCCTAACCCTAGAGAACCTAAATTTGAATAAGTGGACCATTAGAGAGTTTTTCTAAGAATCACTTGTCATAGGCCTCAAAGTAGCACTTGTTTAGGGTGAAATCTTGGAATTCCATCGAAAATCTACGGTGGACCTAATTCTTGAAATAAGAAGGGGAGCGACACGAAAGGTGCATAGGAAGTTAGGGTGGATAGGTTAGATGTTGGTAGGATCAATTACATTGCGTTCCCCACCCGTTAATATATGTTTCTAGATGTGACAATAGGCTAGCTTGGCGCTAATTTCAGCGTGAACTCAAAACAAAGAGAAGTTTCCAATCCGGCTATAGAATCGAGCTAGACTTTTTCGCGGTTGTGAATCAAATGCCTAACCCTAGAGAACCTAAATTTGAATAAGTGGACCATTAGAGAGTTTTTCTAAGAATCACTTGTCATAGGCCTCAAAGTAGCACTTGTTTAGGGTGAAATCTTGGAATTCCATCGAAAATCTACGGTGGACCTAATTCTTGAAATAAGAAGGGGAGCGACACGAAAGGTGCATAGGAAGTTAGGGTGGATAGGTTAGATGTTGGTAGGATCAATTACATTGCGTTCCCCAACCGTTAATATATGTTTACGGATGTGACAATAGAGGCTGTTGGCGCTAATTTCATAGCGAACTCAAAACAAAGAAGTTTCCAATCGGCTATAGAATCGAGCTAGACTTTTTCACGGTTGTGAATCAAATGCCTAACCCTAGAGAACCTAAATTTGAATAAGTGGACCATTAGAGTTTTTCTAAGAATCACTTGTCATAGGCCTCAAAGTAGCACTTGTTTAGGGTGAAATCTTGGAATTCCATCGAAAATCTCACGGTGGACCTACGTACTTGAAATAAGAAGGGGAGCGACAACGAAAGGTGCATAGGAAGTTAGGGTGGATAGGTTAGATGTTGGTAGGATCAATTACATTGCGTTCCCCAACCGTTGATATATGTTTCTAGATGTGACAATAGAGAGGCTTTGGCGCTAATTTCAGCGCGAACTCAAAACAAAAGAGAAGTTTCCAATCCGGCTATAGAATCGAGCTAGACTTTTTCACGGTTGTGAATCAAATGCCTAACCCTAGAGAACCTAAATTTGAATAAGTGGACCATTAGAGAGTTTTTCTAAGAATCACTTGTCATAGGCCTCAAAGTAGCACTTGTTTAGGGGTGAAATCTTGGAATTCCATCGAAAATCTACGGTGGACCTAATTCTTGAAATAAAGAGGGGAGCGACAAGAAAGGTGCATAGGAAGTTAGGGTGGATAGGTTAGATGTTGGTTTAGGATCAATTACATTGCGTTCCCCAACCGTTAATATATGTTTACGGATGTGACAATAGAGGCTGGCGGCGCTAATTTCAGCGCGAACTCAAAACAAAAGAAGTTTCCAATCCGGCTATAGAATCGAGCTAGACTTTTTTGCGGTTGTGAATCAAATGCCTAACCCTAGAGAACCTAAATTTGAATAAGTGGACCATTAGAGTTTTTCTAAGAATCACTTGTCATAGGCCTCAAAGTAGCACTTGTTTAGGGTGAAATCTTGGAATTCCATCGAAAATCTCGGGTGGACCTACGTCTTTGAAATAAGAAGGGGAGCGACACGAAAGGTGCATAGGAAGTTAGGGTGGATAGGTTAGATGTTGGTAGGATCAATTACATTGCGTTCCCCAACCGTTAATATATGTTTCTAGATGTGACAATAGCTTTTGGCGCTAATTTCAGCGTGAACTCAAAACAAAGAGAAGTTTCCAATCCGGCTATAGAATCGAGCTAGACTTTTTCACGGTTGTGAATCAAATGCCTAACCCTAGAGAACCTAAATTTGAATAAGTGGACCATTAGAGTTTTTCTAAGAATCACTTGTCATAGGCCTCAAAGTAGCACTTGTTTAGGGTGAAATCTTGGAATTCCATCGAAAATCTCTGGTGGACCTACGTCTTGAAATAAGAAGGGAGCGACACGAAAGGTGCATAGGAAGTTAGGGTGGATAGGTTAGATGTTGGTAGGATCAATTACATTGCGTTCCCCACCCGTTAATATATATTTCTAGATGTGACAATAGAGGCTCTTGGGCGCTAATTTCAGCGCGAACTCAAAACAAAGAGAAGTTTCCAATCGGCTATAGAATCGAGCTAGACTTTTTTCACGGTTGTGAATCAAATGCCTAACCCTAGAGAACCTAAATTTGAATAAGTGGACCATTAGAGAGTTTTTCTAAGAATCACTTGTCATAGGCCTCAAAGTAGCACTTGTTTAGGGCGAAATCTTGGAATTCCATCGAAAATCTCTGGGTGGACCTAACGTCTTGAAATAAGAAGGGGAGCGACACGAAAGGTGCATAGGAAGTTAGGGTGGATAGGTTAGATGTTGGTAGGATCAATTACATTGCGTTCCCCAACCGTTAATATATGTTTCTAGATGTGACAATAGAGGCTGGCGGCGATTAATTTCAGCGAACTCAAAACAAAGAGAAGTTTCCAATCAGGCTATAGAATCGAGCTAGACTTTTTTCACGGTTGTGAATCAAATGCCTAACCCTAGAGAACCTAAATTTGAATAAGTGGACCATTAGAGTTTTTCTAAGAATCACTTGTCATAGGCCTCAAAGTAGCACTTGTTTAGGGTGAAATCTTGGAATTCCATCGAAAATCTGGTGGACCTACGTCTTGAAATAAGAAGGGGAGCGACAAGAAAGGTGCATAGGAAGTTAGGGTGGATAGGTTAGATGTTGGTAGGATCAATTACATTGCGTTCCCCAACCGTTAATATATATTTCTAGATGTGACAATAGAGGCTGGCGCTTGGCTAATTTCATTGCGAACTCAAAACAAAGAGAAGTTTCCAATCCGGCTATAGAATCGAGCTAGACTTTTTTCGGTTGTGAATCAAATGCCTAACCCTAGAGAACCTAAATTTGAATAAGTGGACCATTAGAGAGTTTTTCTAAGAATCACTTGTCATAGGCCTCAAAGTAGCACTTGTTTAGGGGCGAAATCTTGGAATTCCATCGAAAATCTACGGTGGACCTAATTACTTGAAATAAGAAGGGGAGCGACACGAAAGGTGCATAGGAAGTTAGGGTGGATAGGTTAGATGTTGGTAGGATCAATTACATTGCGTTCCCCAACCGTTAATATATGTTTCTAGATGTGACAATAGAGACTGTTGGCGCTAATTTCAGCGCGAACTCAAAACAAAGAGAAGTTTCCAATCCGGCTATAGAATCGAGCTAGACTTTTTCGCGGTTGTGAATCAAATGCCGAACCCTAGAGAACCTAAATTTGAATAAGTGGACCATTAGAGTTTTCTAAGAATCACTTGTCATAGGCCTCAAAGTAGCACTTGTTTAGGGCGAAATCTTGGAATTCCATCGAAAATCTACGGTGGACCTAATCTTTGAAATAAGAAGGGGAGCGACACGAAAGGTGCATAGGAAGTTAGGGTGGATAGGTTAGATGTTGGTAGGATCAATTACATTGCGTTCCCCAACCGTTAATATATGTTTCTAGATGTGACAATAGAGGCTGGCGGCGCTAATTTCAGCGTGAACTCAAAACAAAGAGAAGTTTCCAATCCGGCTATAGAATCGAGCTAGACTTTTTTTTGCGGTTGTGAATCAAATGCCTAACCCTAGAGAACCTAAATTTGAATAAGTGGACCATTAGAGAGTTTTTTCTAAGAATCACTTGTCATAGGCCTCAAAGTAGCACTTGTTTAGGGCGAAATCTTGGAATTCCATCGAAAATCTACGGTGGACCTAATTCTTGAAATAAGAAGGGAGCGACACGAAAGGTACATAGGAAGTTAGGGTGGATAGGTTAGATGTTGGTAGGATCAATTACATTGCGTTCCCCAACCGTTAATATATGTTTCTAGATGTGACAATAGAGGCTGTTGGCGCTAATTTCAGCGTGAACTCAAAACAAAGAGAAGTTTCCAATCCGGCTATAGAATCGAGCTAGACTTTTCACGGTTGTGAATCAAATGCCTAACCCTAGAGAACCTAAATTTGAATAAGTGGACCATTAGAGTTTTTCTAAGAATCACTTGTCATAGGCCTCAAAGTAGCACTTGTTTAGGGTGAAATCTTGGAATTCCATCGAAAATCTCTGGTGGACCTAATTCTTGAAATAAGAAGGGAGCGACACGAAAGGTGCATAGGAAGTTAGGGTGGATAGGTTAGATGTTGGTAGGATCAATTACATTGCGTTCCCCACCCGTTAATATATGTTTCTAGATGTGACAATAGAGGCTGGAGGCGCTAATTTCAGCGCGAACTCAAAACAAAAGAAGTTTCCAATCCGGCTATAGAATCGAGCTAGACTTTTTCACGGTTGTGAATCAAATGCCTAACCCTAGAGAACCTAAATTTGAATAAGTGGACCATTAGAGTTTTTCTAAGAATCACTTGTCATAGGCCTCAAAGTAGCACTTGTTTAGGGCGAAATCTTGGAATTCCATCGAAAATCTCGGTGGACCTAATTCTTTGAAATAAGAAGGGGAGCGACAAGAAAGGTGCATAGGAAGTTAGGGTGGATAGGTTAGATGTTGGTAGGATCAATTACATTGCGTTCCCCAACCGTTAATATATGTTTTCGGATGTGACAATAGATGGCACTAATTTCGTAGCGAACTCAAAAAAAAGAAGTTTCCAATCAGGCTATAGAATCGAGCTAGACTTTTTTGCGGTTGTGAATCAAATGCCTAACCCTAGAGAACCTAAATTTGAATAAGTGGACCATTAGAGAGTTTTTCTAAGAATCACTTGTCATAGGCCTCAAAGTAGCACTTGTTTAGGGTGAAATCTTGGAATTCCATCGAAAATCTCTGGTGGACCTACGTCTTGAAATAAGAAGGGGAGCGACACGAAAGGTGCATAGGAAGTTAGGGTGGATAGGTTAGATGTTGGTAGGATCAATTACATTGCGTTCCCCAACCGTTAATATATGTTTTTCTAGATGTGACAATAGAGGCTGGCGGCGCTAATTTCAGCGCGAACTCAAAACAAAGAAGTTTCCAATCAGGCTATAGAATCGAGCTAGACTTTTTCACGGTTGTGAATCAAATGCCTAACCCTAGAGAACCTAAATTTGAATAAGTGGACCATTAGAGAGTTTTTCTAAGAATCACTTGTCATAGGCCTCAAAGTAGCACTTGTTTAGGGTGAAATCTTGGAATTCCATCGAAAATCTACGGTGGACCTAATTACTGAAATAAGAAGGGGAGCGACACGAAAGGTGCATAGGAAGTTAGGGTGGATAGGTTAGATGTTGGTAGGATCAATTACATTGCGTTCCCCAACCGTTAATATATGTTTCTAGATGTGACAATAGAGGCTGGCGCTAATTTCAGCGCGAACTCAAAACAAAGAGAAGTTTCCAATCCTGCTATAGAATCGAGCTAGACTTTTCACGGTTGTGAATCAAATGCCTAACCTAGAGAACCTAAATTTGAATAAGTGGACCATTAGAGTTTTTCTAAGAATCACTTGTCATAGGCCTCAAAGTAGCACTTGTTTAGGGTGAAATCTTGGAATTCCATCGAAAATCTCTGGTGGACCTACGTACTGAAATAAGAAGGGGAGCGACACGAAAGGTGCATAGGAAGTTAGGGTGGATAGGTTAGATGTTGGTAGGATCAATTACATTGCGTTCCCCAACCGTTAATATATGTTTTAGATGTGACAATAGAGGCTGGCGGCGCTAATTTCAGCGAACTCAAAACAAAGAGAAGTTTCCAATCCGGCTATAGAATCGAGCTAGACTTTTTGCGGTTGTGAATCAAATGCCTAACCCTAGAGAACCTAAATTTGAATAAGTGGACCATTAGAGTTTTTCTAAGAATCACTTGTCATAGGCCTCAAAGTAGCACTTGTTTAGGGCGAAATCTTGGAATTCCATCGAAAATCTCTGGTGGACCTAATTCTTGAAATAAGAAGGGGAGCGACAAGAAAGGTACATAGGAAGTTAGGGTGGATAGGTTAGATGTTGGTAGGATCAATTACATTGCGTTCCCCAACCGTTAATATATGTTTCTAGATGTGACAATAGAGGCTTGGCGCTAATTTCAGCGCGAACTCAAAACAAAAAGAAGTTTCCAATCCGGCTATAGAATCGAGCTAGACTTTTTCGCGGTTGTGAATCAAATGCCTAACCCTAGAGAACCTAAATTTGAATAAGTGGACCATTAGAGTTTTTCTAAGAATCACTTGTCATAGGCCTCAAAGTAGCACTTGTTTAGGGTGAAATCTTGGAATACCATCGAAAATCTCTACGGTGGACCTACGTCTTGAAATAATAAGAAGGGGAGCGACACGAAAGGTGCATAGGAAGTTAGGGTGGATAGGTTAGATGTTGGTAGGATCAATTACATTGCGTTCCCCCACCCGTTAATATATGTTTCTAGATGTGACAATAGAGGCTGTTGGCGCTAATTTCAGCGCGAACTCAAAACAAAAGAAGTTTCCAATCCGGCTATAGAATCGAGCTAGACTTTTTCGCGGTTGTGAATCAAATGCCTAACCCTAGAGAACCTAAATTTGAATAAGTGGACCATTAGAGAGTTTTTCTAAGAATCACTTGTCATAGGCCTCAAAGTAGCACTTGTTTAGGGTGAAATCTTGGAATTCCATCGAAAATCTACGGTGGACCTACGTCTTGAAATAAGAAAGGGAGCGACACGAAAGGTGCATAGGAAGTTAGGGTGGATAGGTTAGATGTTGGTAGGATCAATTACATTGCGTTCCCCAACCGTTAATATATGTTTCGGATGTGACAATAGAGGCTGTTGGCGCTAATTTCAGCGCGAACTCAAAACAAAAAGAAGTTTCCAATCCGGCTATAGAATCGAGCTAGACTTTTTGCGGTTGTGAATCAAATGCCTCACCCTAGAGAACCTAAATTTGAATAAGTGGACCATTAGAGAGTTTTTCTAAGAATCACTTGTCATAGGCCTCAAAGTAGCACTTGTTTAGGGTGAAATCTTGGAATTCCATCGAAAATCTACGGTGGACCTACGTCTTGAAATAAGAAGGGGAGCGACACGAAGGTGCATAGGAAGTTAGGGTGGATAGGTTAGATGTTGGTAGGATCAATTACATTGCGTTCCCCAACCGTTAATATATATTTCTAGATGTGACAATAGATGATGGCGCTAATTTGCGAACTCAAAACAAAAGAAGTTTCCAATCCTGCTATAGAATCGAGCTAGACTTTTTCACGGTTGTGAATCAAATGCCTCACCCTAGAGAACCTAAATTTGAATAAGTGGACCATTAGAGTTTTCTAAGAATCACTTGTCATAGGCCTCAAAGTAGCACTTGTTTTAGGGTGAAATCTTGGAATTCCATCGAAAATCTCGGTGGACCTAATCTTGAAATAAGAAGGGGAGCGACACGAAAGGTGCATAGGAAGTTAGGGTGGATAGGTTAGATGTTGGTAGGATCAATTACATTGCGTTCCCAACCGTTAATATATGTTTGGATGTGACAATAGAGGATGGCGCCAATTTCAGCGAACTCAAAACAAAAAGAAGTTTCCAATCCGGCTATAGAATCGAGCTAGACTTTTTCGCGGTTGTGAATCAAATGCCTAACCCTAGAGAACCTAAATTTGAATAAGTGGACCATTAGAGTTTTTCTAAGAATCACTTGTCATAGGCCTCAAAGTAGCACTTGTTTAGGGCGAAATCTTGGAATTCCATCGAAAATCTACGGTGGACCTACGTCTTGAAATAAGAAGGGAGCGACACGAAAGGTGCATAGGAAGTTAGGGTGGATAGGTTAGATGTTGGTAGGATCAATTACATTGCGTTCCCCACCCGTTAATATATGTTTCTAGATGTGACAATAGAGGCTGCTGGGCTAATTTCAGCGCGAACTCAAAAAAAGAGAAGTTTCCAATCCGGCTATAGAATCGAGCTAGACTTTTTCGCGGTTGTGAATCAAATGCCTAACCCTAGAGAACCTAAATTTGAAGAAGTGGACCATTAGAGTTTTTCTAAGAATCACTTGTCATAGGCCTCAAAGTAGCACTTGTTTAGGGGCGAAATCTTGGAATTCCATCAAAAATCTCGGTGGACCTAATTCTTGAAATAAGAAGGGGAGCGACAAGAAAGGTACATAGGAAGTTAGGGTGGATAGGTTAGATGTTGGTAGGATCAATTACATTGCGTTCCCCAACCGTTAATATATGTTTCTAGATGTGACAATAGATGATTTGCGCGAACTCAAAACAAAAGAAGTTTCCAATCCGGCTATAGAATCGAGCTAGACTTTTTCACGGTTGTGAATCAAATGCCTAACCCTAGAGAACCTAAATTTGAAGAAGTGGACCATTAGAGTTTTTCTAAGAATCACTTGTCATAGGCCTCAAAGTAGCACTTGTTTAGGGTGAAATCTTGGAATTCCATCGAAAATCTCTGGTGGACCTAATTCTTTGAAATAAGAAGGGAGCGACAAGAAAGGTACATAGGAAGTTAGGGTGGATAGGTTAGATGTTGGTAGGATCAATTACATTGCGTTCCCCAACCCGTTAATATATGTTTCTAGATGTGACAATAGAGGCTATTAGGCGCTAATTTCAGCTTGAACTCAAAAAAAAAGAAGTTTCCAATCGGCTATAGAATCGAGCTAGACTTTTCACGGTTGTGAATCAAATGCCTAACCCTAGAGAACCTAAATTTGAATAAGTGGACCATTAGAGTTTTTCTAAGAATCACTTGTCATAGGCCTCAAAGTAGCACTTGTTTAGGGGTGAAATCTTGGAATTCCATCGAAAATCTACGGTGGACCTAATTCTTGAAATAAGAAGGGGAACGACAAGAAAGGTGCATAGGAAGTTAGGGTGGATAGGTTAGATGTTGGTAGGATCAATTACATTGCGTTCCCCAACCGTTAATATATGTTTCTAGATGTGACAATAGAGGCGTGGCGCTAATTTCAGCGTGAACTCAAAACAAAAGAAGTTTCCAATCTGCTATAGAATCGAGCTAGACTTTTTTTGCGGTTGTGAATCAAATGCCTAACCCTAGAGAACCTAAATTTGAATAAGTGGACCATTAGAGTTTTTCTAAGAATCACTTGTCATAGGCCTCAAAGTAGCACTTGTTTAGGGTGAAATCTTGGAATTCCATCGAAAATCTACGGTGGACCTAATTCTTGAAATAAGAAGGGAGCGACAAGAAAGGTGCATAGGAAGTTAGGGTGGATAGGTTAGATGTTGGTAGGATCAATTACATTGCGTTCCCCACCCATTAATATATATTTCTGGATGTGACAATAGAGGCTGGATGATTTCAGTAGCGAACTCAAAAAAAAGAAGTTTCCAATCAGGCTATAGAATCGAGCTAGACTTTTTTCGCGGTTGTGAATCAAATGCCTCACCCTAGAGAACCTAAATTTGAATAAGTGGACCATTAGAGAGTTTTCTAAGAATCACTTGTCATAGGCCTCAAAGTAGCACTTGTTTAGGGTGAAATCTTGGAATTCCATCGAAAATCTACGGTGGACCTAATTCGAAATAAGAAGGGGAGCGACACGAAAGGTACATAGGAAGTTAGGGTGGATAGGTTAGATGTTGGTAGGATCAATTACATTGCGTTCCCCACCCATTAATATATGTTTCGGATGTGACAATAGAGGCGTGGCGCTAATTTCAGCTCGAACTCAAAACAAAGAGAAGTTTCCAATCCTGCTATAGAATCGAGCTAGACTTTTCACGGTTGTGAATCAAATGCCTAACCCTAGAGAACCTAAATTTGAATAAAGTGGACCAGAGTTTTCTAAGAATCACTTGTCATAGGCCTCAAAGTAGCACTTGTTTAGGGTGAAATCTTGGAATTCCATCGAAAATCTCTGGTGGACCCGTCTTGAAATAGAGCGACACGAAAGGTGCATAGGAAGTTAGGGTGGATAGGTTAGATGTTGGTAGGATCAAAATTTCCCCCAACCGTTAATATAGAACCTGGATGTGACAATAGAATTTGGAACTCAAAACAAAGAAAAGTTTTCAATCCGCTATAGAATCGAGCTAGACTTTTTGTTGTGAATCAAATGCCTCACCTAGAACCTAAATTTGAATAAGTGGACCATTGTTTTTCTAAGAATCACTTTGGCCTCAAATAGCACTTGTTTCGAAAATCTTGGAATTCCATTGAAAATCTCTGGTGGACCCTAATTCTTTGAAATAAGAAGGGAGCGACACGAAAGGTGCATAGGAAGTTAGGGTGGATAGGTTAGATGTTGGTAGGATCAATTACATTGCGTTCCCCAACCGTTAATATATGTTTCTAGATGTGACAATAGAGGCTGGCGCTGATTTCGTAGCGAACTCAAAAGAAAAAGAAGTTTCCAATCCGGCTATAGAATCGAGCTAGACTTTTTCGCGGTTGTGAATCAAATGCCTAACCCTAGAGAACCTAAATTTGAATAAGTGGACCATTAGAGAGTTTTTCTAAGAATCACTTGTCATAGGCCTCAAAGTAGCACTTGTTTAGGGTGAAATCTTGGAATACCATCGAAAATCTCTGGTGGACCTACGTCTTGAAATAAGAAGGGGAACGACACGAAAGGTGCATAGGAAGTTAGGGTGGATAGGTTAGATGTTGGTAGGATCAATTACATTTGCGTTCCCCAACCGTTAATATATGTTTTGGATGTGACAATAGAGACTCTTTGGCACCAATTTCAAGCGTGAACTCAAAAAAAGAGAAGTTTCCAATCCGGCTATAGAATCGAGCTAGACTTTTCATGGTTGTGAATCAAATGCCTAACCCTAGAGAACCTAAATTTGAATAAGTGGACCATTAGAGAGTTTTTCTAAGAATCACTTGTCATAGGCCTCAAAGTAGCACTTGTTTAGGTGAAATCTTGGAATTCCATCGAAAATCTCTGGTGGACCTACGTCTTGAAATAAGAAGGGGAACGACACGAAAGGTGCATAGGAAGTTAGGGTGGATAGGTTAGATGTTGGTAGGATCAATTACATTGCGTTCCCCAACCGTTGATATATGTTTTCGGATGTGACAATAGGGCCGGGGCGCTAATTTCAGCGAACTCAAAACAAAACAAGTTTCCAATCCAGCTATAGAATCGAGCTAGACTTTTCACGGTTGTGAATCAAATGCCTAACCCTAGAGAACCTAAATTTGAATAAGTGGACCATTAGAGAGTTTTTCTAAGAATCACTTGTCATAGGCCTCAAAGTAGCACTTGTTTAGGGTGAAATCTTGGAATTCCATCGAAAATCTCGGTGGACCTACGTCTTGAAATAAGATGGGAGCGACAAGAAAGGTGCATAGGAAGTTAGGGTGGATAGGTTAGATGTTGGTAGGATCAATTACATTACGTTCCCCACCCATTAATATATATTTCTAGATGTGACAATACCAATTTGATTTCAGCGCGAACTCAAAACAAAGAAGTTTCCAATCCGGCTATAGAATCGAGCTAGACTTTTTTTGGGGTTGTGAATCAAATGCCTCACCCTAGAGAACCTAAATTTGAAGAAGTGGACCATTAGAGAGTTTTTCTAAGAATCACTTGTCATAGGCCTCAAAGTAGCACTTGTTTAGGGGTGAAATCTTGGAATTCCATCGAAAATCTCTGGTGGACCTAATTCTTGAAATAAGAAGGGGACGACACCGAAAGGTGCATAGGAAGTTAGGGTGGATAGGTTAGATGTTGGTAGGATCAATTACATTGCGTTCCCCAACCGTTAATATATGTTTCTGGATGTGACAATAGAGGAAGCTGGGCGCTAATTTCAGCGCTTGAACTCAAAAGAAAAGAAGTTTCCAATCCGGCTATAGAATCGAGCTAGACTTTTTGCGGTTGTGAATCAAATGCCTCACCCTAGAGAACCTAAATTTGAATAAAGTGGACCATTAGAGAGTTTTTTCTAAGAATCACTTGTCATAGGCCTCAAAGTAGCACTTGTTTAGGGTGAAATCTTGGAATTCCATCGAAAATCTCTGGTGGACCTAACGTCTTGAAATAAGAAGGGGAGCGACAAGAAAGGTGCATAGGAAGTTAGGGTGGATAGGTTAGATGTTGGTAGGATCAATTACATTCGTTCCCCAACCGTTAATATATGTTTTCGGATGTGACAATAGAGACAATTGGCTAATTTCAGCCTTGAACTCAAAAGAAAAGAAGTTTCCAATCCGCTATAGAATCGCTAGACTTAGACTTTTCGCGGTTGTGAATCAAATGCCTAACCCTAGAGAACCTAAATTTGAAGAAGTGGACCATTAGAGTTTTCTAAGAATCACTTGTCATAGGCCTCAAAGTAGCACTTGTTTAGGGTGAAATCTTGGAATTCATTGAAAATCTCGTGGTGGACCTACATCTTTTGAAACAAGAAGGGGAACGACAAGAAAGGTGCATAGGAAGTTAGGGTGGATAGGTTAGATGTTGGTAGGATCAATTACTTTTGCGTTCCCCAACCGTTAATATATGTTTCTCGGATGTGACAATAGAGGATCGTTGGCGCTGATTTCATTGTGAACTCAAAAGAAAGAGAAGTTTCAATCTGCTATAGAATCGAGCTAGACTTTTCCGGTTGTGAATCAAATGCCTAACCCTAGAGAACCTAAATTTGAAGAAGTGGACCATTAGAGAGTTTTTCTAAGAATCACTTGTCATAGGCCTCAAAGTAGCACTTGTTTAGGGTGAAATCTTGGAATTCCATTGAAAATCTCTCGGTGGACCTACATACTGAAATAAGAAGGGAACGACAAGAAAGGTGCATAGGAAGTTAGGGTGGATAGGTTAGATGTTGGTAGGATCAATTACATTTGCGTTCCCCAACCGCTAATATATATTTCTCGATGTGACAATAGAGACTAAAAAGAATTGGCGCGATTTCAGTTTAACTCAAAAGAAAGAGAAGTTTCCAATCCGCTATAGAATCGAGCTAGACTTTTTTTCGTGGTTGTGAATCAAATGCCTCACCCTAGAGAACCTAAATTTGAAGAAGTGGACCATTAGAGAGTTTTTCTAAGAATCACTTGTCATAGGCCTCAAAGTAGCACTTGTTTAGAGTGAAATCTTGAATTCCATTGAAAATCTCCGGTGGACCTAACATACTGAAATAAGAAGGGGAACGACAAGAAAGGTACATAGGAAGTTAGGGTGGATAGGTTAGATGTTGGTAGGATCAATTACATTTGTTCCCCAACCGTTAATATATGTTTGGATGTGACAATAGAGAGACGGTTGGCGATGATTTCAAGCGCGAACTCAAAAGAAAAGAAGTTTCAATCCGGCTATAGAATCGAGCTAGACTTTTTCGTGGTTGTGAATCAAATGCCTCACCCTAGAGAACCTAAATTTGAAGAAGTGGACCATTAGAGAGTCGCGGGACCTAATTACCGAAATAAGAAGGGGAACTCCATTAAGAAAGGTGCATAGGAAGTTAGGGTGGATAGGTTAGATGTTGGTAGGATCAATTACTTTTGCGTTCCCCAACCGTTAATATATGTTTCGGATGTGACAATAGAGATCGCCGGGCGCTGATTTCAGCGTGAACTCAAAAGAAAGAGTAAGTTTCCAACCGGCTATAGAATCGAAGCTAGACTTTTTCGCGGGTTGTGAATCAAATGCCTCACCCTAGAGAACCTAAATTTGAAGAAGTGGACCACTAGAGAGTTTTTCTAAGAATCACTTGTCATAGGCCTCAAACTAGCACTTGTTTAGGGCTTGAAATCTTGAAGTCCATTGAAAATCTCTCGTGGACCTACATACCGAAATAAGATGGGGAACGACAAGAAAGGTGCATAGGGAAGTTAGGGGTGGATAGGTTAGATGTTGGTAGGATCAATTACTTTTGCGTTCCCCAACCGTTAATATATGTTTCTCGATGTGACAATAGAGATGCCTGGCGCTGATTTCAGCGCGAACTCAAAAAAGAAGAGAAGTTTCCAACCGCTATAGAATCGAAGCTAGACTTTTTCGCGGTTGTGAATCAAATGCTAACCCTAGAGAACCTAAATTTGAAGAAGTGGACCATTAGAGAGTTTTTCTAAGAATCACTTGTCATAGGCCTCAAAGTAGCACTTGTTTAGAGTGAAATCTTGAATTCATTGAAAATCTCCGTGGACCTACATACCGAAACAAGAAGGGGAATCCAACACGAAAGGCACGTAGGAAGTTAGGGTGGATAGGTTAGATGTTGGTAGGATCAATTACTTTTGCGGCCCCCAACCGTTAATATATGTTTCGGATGTGACAATAGAGATCGGCTGGCGCTGATTTCACAACTCAAAAGAAAAAGAAGTTTCCAATCCCGCTATAGAATCGAAGCTAGACTTTTTTCGTGGTTGTGAATCAAATGCCTCACCCTAGAGAACCTAAATTTGAAGAAGTGGACCATTAGAGAGTTTTTCTAAGAATCACTTGTCATAGGCCTCAAAGTAGCACTTGTTTAGAGTGAAATCTTGGAATTCATTGAAAATCTCTGTGTCGACCTACATACCGAAACAAGAAGGGGAACGACACCTAAACGTGCATAGGAAGTTAGGTGGATAGGTTAGATGTTGGTAGGATCAATTACTTTGCGCTCCCAACCGTTAATATATGTTTCGGATGTGACAATAGAGATCGGCCGGGCGCTGATTGATTTCAGCGAACTCAAAAGAAAGAGAAGTTTCCAATCCGCTATAGAATCGAGCTAGACTTTTTCGCGGTTGTGAATCAAATGCCTCACCCTAGAGAACCTAAATTTGAAGAAGTGGACCACTAGAGAGTTTTTCTAAGAATCACTTGTCATAGGCCTCAAACTAGCACTTGTTTAGGGCGAAATCTTAGAAGTCCGTCGAAAATCTCTGGTGGACCTAGTTACTGAAATAAGATGGGGAACAACAAGAAAGGTGCATAGGAAGTTAGGGTGGATAGGTTAGATGTTGGTAGGATCAATTACTTTGCGTTCCCCAACCGTTAATATATGTTTCTGGATGTGACAATAGAGACTGTTGGCGCTGATTTCAGCGCGAACTCAAAAGAAACAGAAGTTTCCAATCCGGCTATAGAATCGAGCTAGACTTTTTCGCGGTTGTGAATCAAATGCCTCACCCTAGAGAACCTAAATTTGAAGAAGTGGACCATTAGAGAGTTTTTCTAAGAATCACTTGTCATAGGCCTCAAAGTAGCACTTGTTTAGAGTGAAATCTTGGAATTCATTGAAAATCTCTCCGTGGACCTACATACCAAAACAAGAAGGGGAAACCACAAGAAAGGTGCATAGGAAGTTAGGGTGGATAGGTTAGATGTTGGTAGGATCAATTACTTTGCGTTCCCCAACCGTTAATATATGTTTCTGGATGTGACAATAGAGACTGCTGGCGCTGATTTCAGCGCGAACTCAAAAGAAACAGAAGTTTCCAATCCGGCTATAGAATCGAGCTAGACTTTTTCGCGGTTGTGAATCAAATGCCTAACCCTAGAGAACCTAAATTTGAAGAAGTGGACCATTAGAGAGTTTTTCTAAGAATCACTTGTCATAGGCCTCAAAGTAGCACTTGTTTAGAGTGAAATCTTGGAATTCATTGAAAATCTCTGTGTCGACCTACATACCGAAACAAGAAGGGGAACGCACACCTAAACGTGCATAGGAAGTTAGGTGGATAGGTTAGATGTTGGTAGGATCAATTACATTGGGCGCTCCCAACCGTTAATATATGTTTCGATGTGACAATAGAGATCGCCGGGCGCTGATTTCATATAACTCAAAAAAGAAAGAGAAGTTTCCAATCCCGCTATAGAATCGAAGCTAGACTTTTCGCGGTTGTGAATCAAATGCCTCACCCTAGAGAACCTAAATTTGAAGAAGTGGACCACTAGAGAGTTTTTCTAAGAATCACTTGTCATAGGCCTCAAACTAGCACTTGTTTAGGGCGAAATCTTAGAAGTCCGTCGAAAATCTCTGGTGGACCTAATTACTGAAATAAGATGGGGAACGACAAGAAAGGTGCATAGGAAGTTAGGGTGGATAGGTTAGATGTTGGTAGGATCAATTACTTTGCGTTCCCCAACCGTTAATATATGTTTTCGATGTGACAATAGAGATCGGCCGGGCGCTGATTTCAAATACGAACTCAAAAGAAAGAGAAGTTTCCAATCCGCTATAGAATCGAAGCTAGACTTTTTCGCGGTTGTGAATCAAATGCCTCACCCTAGAGAACCTAAATTTGAAGAAGTGGACCATTAGAGAGTTTTTCTAAGAATCACTTGTCATAGGCCTCAAAGTAGCACTTGTTTAGAGTGAAATCTTGGAATTCATTGAAAATCTCTGTGTCGACCTACATACCGAAACAAGAAGGGGAATCCATTACCTAAACGCACGTAGGAAGTTAGGGTGGATAGGTTAGATGTTGGTAGGATCAATTACTTTTGCGCTCCCCAACCGTTAATATATGTTTCTCGATGTGACAATAGAGATCGGCCGGGCGCTGATTTCAGCGCGAACTCAAAAGAAACAGAAGTTTCCAATCCGGCTATAGAATCGAGCTAGACTTTTTCGCGGTTGTGAATCAAATGCCTCACCCTAGAGAACCTAAATTTGAAGAAGTGGACCATTAGAGAGTTTTTCTAAGAATCACTTGTCATAGGCCTCAAAGTAGCACTTGTTTAGAGTGAAATCTTGAATTCCATTGAAAATCTCGGTGGACCTACATACCGAAAAATAAGATGGGGAACGACAAGAAAGGTGCATAGGAAGTTAGGGTGGATAGGTTAGATGTTGGTAGGATCAATTACTTTTGCGCTCCCCAACCGTTAATATATGTTTCGATGTGACAATAGAGATCGCCGGCGCTGATTTCAGCGCGAACTCAAAAGAAAAGAAGTTTCCAATCCCGCTATAGAATCGAAGCTAGACTTTTTCGCGGTTGTGAATCAAATGCCTCACCCTAGAGAACCTAAATTTGAAGAAGTGGACCATTAGAGAGTTTTTCTAAGAATCACTTGTCATAGGCCTCAAAGTAGCACTTGTTTAGGTGAAATCTTGAATCATTGAAAATCTCTCGTGGTGGACCTAATTACCGAAATAAGATGGGGAAACAACAAGAAAGGTGCATAGGAAGTTAGGGTGGATAGGTTAGATGTTGGTAGGATCAATTACTTTGCGCTCCCCAACCGTTAATATATGTTTTCGATGTGACAATAGAGATCGGCCTGGCGCTGATTTCAGCGAACTCAAAAGAAAAGAAGTTTCCAATCCGCTATAGAATCGAAGCTAGACTTTTTTCGCGGTTGTGAATCAAATGCCTCACCCTAGAGAACCTAAATTTGAAGAAGTGGACCATTAGAGAGTTTTTCTAAGAATCACTTGTCATAGGCCTCAAAGTAGCACTTGTTTAGAGTGAAATCTTGGAATTCCATTGAAAATCTCTCGGTGGACCTAATTACTGAAATAAGATGGGGAACGACAAGAAAGGTGCATAGGAAGTTAGGTGGATAGGTTAGATGTTGGTAGGATCAATTACTTTGCGCTCCCCAACCGTTAATATATGTTTTCGATGTGACAATAGAGATCGCCGGGCGCTGATTTCAGCGCGAACTCAAAAGAAAAGAAGTTTCCAATCCGCTATAGAATCGAGCTAGACTTTTTCGCGGGTTGTGAATCAAATGCCTCACCCTAGAGAACCTAAATTTGAAGAAGTGGACCATTAGAGAGTTTTTCTAAGAATCACTTGTCATAGGCCTCAAAGTAGCACTTGTTTAGAGTGAAATCTTGAATTCATTGAAAATCTCGTGTCGACCTACATACCGAAACAAGAAGGGGAACGACAAGAAAGGTGCATAGGAAGTTAGGGTGGATAGGTTAGATGTTGGTAGGATCAATTACTTTGCGCTCCCCAACCGCTAATATATGTTTTCGATGTGACAATAGAGATCGGCCGGGCGCTGATTTCAGCGCGAACTCAAAAGAAAGAGAAGTTTCCAATCCGCTATAGAATCGAAGCTAGACTTTTTCGCGGTTGTGAATCAAATGCCTCACCCTAGAGAACCTAAATTTGAAGAAGTGGACCATTAGAGAGTTTTTCTAAGAATCACTTGTCATAGGCCTCAAAGTAGCACTTGTTTAGGGTGAAATCTTGAATTCCATTGAAAATCTCTCGTGGTGGACCTAATTACCGAAATAAGATGGGGAACGACAAGAAAGGTGCATAGGAAGTTAGGTGGATAGGTTAGATGTTGGTAGGATCAATTACTTTGCGCTCCCAACCGTTAATATATGTTTCGGATGTGACAATAGAGATCGGCCGGGCGCTGATTTCAAATACGAACTCAAAAGAAAGAGAAGTTTCCAATCCGCTATAGAATCGAAGCTAGACTTTTTCGCGGTTGTGAATCAAATGCCTCACCCTAGAGAACCTAAATTTGAAGAAGTGGACCATTAGAGAGTTTTTCTAAGAATCACTTGTCATAGGCCTCAAAGTAGCACTTGTTTAGGGTGAAATCTTGGAATTCATTGAAAATCTCTCGTGGACCTAATTACCGAAATAAGATGGGGAACGACAAGAAAGGTGCATAGGAAGTTAGGGTGGATAGGTTAGATGTTGGTAGGATCAATTACATTGCGTTCCCCAACCGTTAATATATGTTTCTCGGATGTGACAATAGAGATCGCCGGGCGCTGATTTCAGCGAACTCAAAAGAAAGAGAAGTTTCCAATCCGCTATAGAATCGAAGCTAGACTTTTTCCGGTTGTGAATCAAATGCCTCACCCTAGAGAACCTAAATTTGAAGAAGTGGACCATTAGAGAGTTTTTCTAAGAATCACTTGTCATAGGCCTCAAAGTAGCACTTGTTTAGGGTGAAATCTTGAATTCATTGAAAATCTCCGTGGACCTACATTACCGAAACAAGATGGGGAACGACAAGAAAGGTGCATAGGAAGTTAGGGTGGATAGGTTAGATGTTGGTAGGATCAATTACTTTGCGCTCCCCAACCGTTAATATATGTTTCTCGATGTGACAATAGAGATCGGCCGGGCGCTGATTTCAGCGCGAACTCAAAAGAAAGAAGTTTCCAATCCCGCTATAGAATCGAAGCTAGACTTTTTCGGGTTGTGAATCAAATGCCTCACCCTAGAGAACCTAAATTTGAAGAAGTGGACCATTAGAGAGTTTTTCTAAGAATCACTTGTCATAGGCCTCAAAGTAGCACTTGTTTAGAGTGAAATCTTTGAATTCATTGAAAATCTCTCGCGGTGGACCTACATACCGAAATAAGAAGGGGAACGACAAGAAAGGTGCATAGGAAGTTAGGGTGGATAGGTTAGATGTTGGTAGGATCAATTACTTTTGCTCCCCAACCGTTAATATATGTTTCTCGATGTGACAATAGAGATCGGCCGGCGCTGATTTCAGCGCACGAACTCAAAAGAAAAAGAAGTTTCCAATCCCGCTATAGAATCGAAGCTAGACTTTTTTCGCGGTTGTGAATCAAATGCCTCACCCTAGAGAACCTAAATTTGAAGAAGTGGACCATTAGAGAGTTTTTCTAAGAATCACTTGTCATAGGCCTCAAAGTAGCACTTGTTTAGGGTGAAATCTTGGAATTCATTGAAAATCTCTCGCGGTGGACCTACATACCGAAAAATAAGAAGGGGAACGACAAGAAAGGTGCATAGGAAGTTAGGGTGGATAGGTTAGATGTTGGTAGGATCAATTACTTTATGCGCTCCCCAACCGTTAATATATGTTTTTCGGATGTGACAATAGAGACGGTTGGCGCTGATTTCAGCAATGAACTCAAAAGAAACAGAAGTTTCCAATCCGCTATAGAATCGAAGCTAGACTTTTTCCCGGTTGTGAATCAAATGCCTCACCCTAGAGAACCTAAATTTGAAGAAGTGGACCATTAGAGAGTTTTTCTAAGAATCACTTGTCATAGGCCTCAAAGTAGCACTTGTTTAGAGTGAAATCTTGAATTCATTGAAAATCTCTCGTGTGGACCTACATACCGAAACAAGAAGGGGAACGACAAGAAAGGTGCATAGGAAGTTAGGGTGGATAGGTTAGATGTTGGTAGGATCAATTACTTTTGCGCTCCCCAACCGTTAATATATGTTTCGATGTGACAATAGAGATCGCCGGGCGCTGATTTCAGCCACAACTCAAAAGAAACAGAAGTTTCCAATCCCGCTATAGAATCGAAGCTAGACTTTTTCGCGGTTGTGAATCAAATGCCTCACCCTAGAGAACCTAAATTTGAAGAAGTGGACCATTAGAGAGTTTTTCTAAGAATCACTTGTCATAGGCCTCAAAGTAGCACTTGTTTAGGTGAAATCTTGGAATTCCATTGAAAATCTCTCGTGGACCTAATTACCGAAATAAGATGGGGAACGACAAGAAAGGTGCATAGGAAGTTAGGGTGGATAGGTTAGATGTTGGTAGGATCAATTACTTTGCGTTCCCCAACCGTTAATATATGTTTCGATGTGACAATAGAGATCGGCCGGGCGCTGATTTCAGCGCGAACTCAAAAGAAAAGAAGTTTCCAATCCCGCTATAGAATCGAAGCTAGACTTTTTTTCGGGTTGTGAATCAAATGCCTCACCCTAGAGAACCTAAATTTGAAGAAGTGGACCATTAGAGAGTTTTTCTAAGAATCACTTGTCATAGGCCTCAAAGTAGCACTTGTTTAGGGCTTGAAATCTTAGAAGTCCATTGAAAAATCTCTCGTGGACCTAATTACCGAAATAAGATGGGGAACGACAAGAAAGGTGCATAGGAAGTTAGGGTGGATAGGTTAGATGTTGGTAGGATCAATTACTTTGCGCTCCCCAACCGTTAATATATGTTTCTCGATGTGACAATAGAGATCGGCCGGGCGCTGATTTCAATATAACTCAAAAGAAAAAGAAGTTTCCAATCCGCTATAGAATCGAAGCTAGACTTTTTCGCGGTTGTGAATCAAATGCCTCACCCTAGAGAACCTAAATTTGAAGAAGTGGACCATTAGAGAGTTTTTCTAAGAATCACTTGTCATAGGCCTCAAAGTAGCACTTGTTTAGAGTGAAATCTTGAATTCATTGAAAATCTCTCGTGGACCTACATACCGAAACAAGAAGGGGAATCCACAAGAAAGGTGCATAGGAAGTTAGGGTGGATAGGTTAGATGTTGGTAGGATCAATTACTTTGCGCTCCCCAACCGTTAATATATGTTTTTCGATGTGACAATAGAGATCGGCCGGGCGCTGATTTCAGCGCGAACTCAAAAGAAAAAGAAGTTTCCAATCCCGCTATAGAATCGAAGCTAGACTTTTTTCGCGGTTGTGAATCAAATGCCTCACCCTAGAGAACCTAAATTTGAAGAAGTGGACCATTAGAGAGTTTTTCTAAGAATCACTTGTCATAGGCCTCAAAGTAGCACTTGTTTAGGAGGAAATCTTGGAATTCCATTGAAAATCTCTCGCGGTGGACCTACATTACCAAAATAAGAAGGGGAACGACAAGAAAGGTGCATAGGAAGTTAGGGTGGATAGGTTAGATGTTGGTAGGATCAATTACTTTGCGCTCCCCAACCGTTAATATATGTTTTTCGATGTGACAATAGAGATCGGCCGGGCGCTGATTTCAAAGCGAACTCAAAAGAAAAGAAGTTTCCAATCCGCTATAGAATCGAAGCTAGACTTTTTCGCGGTTGTGAATCAAATGCCTCACCCTAGAGAACCTAAATTTGAAGAAGTGGACCATTAGAGAGTTTTTCTAAGAATCACTTGTCATAGGCCTCAAAGTAGCACTTGTTTAGAGTGAAATCTTGAATTCATTGAAAAATCTCTCGGTGGACCTACATACCGAAAACAAGAAGGGGAACGACAAGAAAGGTGCATAGGAAGTTAGGGGTGGATAGGTTAGATGTTGGTAGGATCAATTACTTTGCGCTCCCCAACCGTTAATATATGTTTCTCGATGTGACAATAGAGATCGGCCGGGCGCTGATTTCAGCGCGAACTCAAAAGAAAGAGAAGTTTCCAATCCGCTATAGAATCGAAGCTAGACTTTTTCGCGGTTGTGAATCAAATGCCTCACCCTAGAGAACCTAAATTTGAAGAAGTGGACCATTAGAGAGTTTTTCTAAGAATCACTTGTCATAGGCCTCAAAGTAGCACTTGTTTAGGGTGAAATCTTGGAATTCATTGAAAATCTCTCGTGGACCTACATTACCGAAATAAGATGGGGAAACGACAAGAAAGGTGCATAGGAAGTTAGGGTGGATAGGTTAGATGTTGGTAGGATCAATTACTTTGCGCTCCCCAACCGTTAATATATGTTTCTCGATGTGACAATAGAGATCGGCCGGGCGCTGATTTCAGCGCGAACTCAAAAAGAAAGAGAAGTTTCCAATCCCGCTATAGAATCGAAGCTAGACTTTTTTTCGCGGTTGTGAATCAAATGCCTCACCCTAGAGAACCTAAATTTGAAGAAGTGGACCATTAGAGAGTTTTTCTAAGAATCACTTGTCATAGGCCTCAAAGTAGCACTTGTTTAGAGTGAAATCTTGGAATTCATTGAAAATCTCGTGGGTGGACCTAACATACCGAAATAAGAAGGGGAACAACAAGAAAGGTGCATAGGAAGTTAGGGTGGATAGGTTAGATGTTGGTAGGATCAATTACTTTTGCTCCCCAACCGTTAATATATGTTTCTCGATGTGACAATAGAGATCGGCCGGGCGCTGATTTCGCGAACTCAAAAGAAAGAGAAGTTTCCAATCCGCTATAGAATCGAAGCTAGACTTTTTTCAAGGGTTGTGAATCAAATGCCTCACCCTAGAGAACCTAAATTTGAAGAAGTGGACCATTAGAGAGTTTTTCTAAGAATCACTTGTCATAGGCCTCAAAGTAGCACTTGTTTAGAGGAAATCTTGGAATTCCATTGAAAATCTCTCGTGGTGGACCTACATACCGAAATAAGATGGGGAACGACAAGAAAGGTGCATAGGAAGTTAGGGTGGATAGGTTAGATGTTGGTAGGATCAATTACTTTGCGCTCCCAACCGTTAATATATGTTTCTCGATGTGACAATAGAGATCGGCCGGGCGCTGATTTCAGCGCTTAACTCAAAAGAAGAGAAGTTTCCAATCCCGCTATAGAATCGAAGCTAGACTTTTTCGCGGTTGTGAATCAAATGCCTCACCCTAGAGAACCTAAATTTGAAGAAGTGGACCATTAGAGAGTTTTTCTAAGAATCACTTGTCATAGGCCTCAAAGTAGCACTTGTTTAGAGTGAAATCTTGAATTCATTGAAAATCTCTCGGTGGACCTACATACCGAAACAAGAAGGGGAACGACAAGAAAGGTGCATAGGAAGTTAGGGTGGATAGGTTAGATGTTGGTAGGATCAATTACTTTTTGCGCTCCCCAACCGTTAATATATGTTTTCGATGTGACAATAGAGATCGGCCGGGCGCTGATTTCAGCGCGAACTCAAAAAAAAAGAAGTTTCCAATCCGCTATAGAATCGAAGCTAGACTTTTTCGTGGTTGTGAATCAAATGCCTCACCCTAGAGAACCTAAATTTGAAGAAGTGGACCATTAGAGAGTTTTTCTAAGAATCACTTGTCATAGGCCTCAAAGTAGCACTTGTTTAGAGTGAAATCTTGGAATTCATTGAAAATCTCGTGGTGGACCTACATTACCGAAACAAGAAGGGGAACGACAAGAAAGGTGCATAGGAAGTTAGGGTGGATAGGTTAGATGTTGGTAGGATCAATTACTTTGCGCTCCCCAACCGTTAATATATGTTTCTCGATGTGACAATAGAGATCGGCCGGGCGCTGATTTCGCCAATAACTCAAAAGAAAGAGAAGTTTCCAATCCGCTATAGAATCGAAGCTAGACTTTTTTCCGGTTGTGAATCAAATGCCTCACCCTAGAGAACCTAAATTTGAAGAAGTGGACCATTAGAGAGTTTTTCTAAGAATCACTTGTCATAGGCCTCAAACTAGCACTTGTTTAGGGCGAAATCTTAGAAGTCCGTCGAAAATCTCTGGTGGACCTAATTACTGAAATAAGATGGGGAACAACAAGAAAGGTGCATAGGAAGTTAGGGTGGATAGGTTAGATGTTGGTAGGATCAATTACTTTGCGTTCCCCAACCGTTAATATATGTTTTTCGATGTGACAATAGAGATCGCCGGGCGCTGATTTCAAGCCGAACTCAAAAGAAACAGAAGTTTCCAATCCCGCTATAGAATCGAAGCTAGACTTTTTTTCGCGGTTGTGAATCAAATGCCTCACCCTAGAGAACCTAAATTTGAAGAAGTGGACCATTAGAGAGTTTTTCTAAGAATCACTTGTCATAGGCCTCAAAGTAGCACTTGTTTAGAGTGAAATCTTGAATTCATTGAAAATCTCTCGGTGGACCTACATACCGAAACAAGATGGGGAACGACAAGAAAGGTGCATAGGAAGTTAGGGTGGATAGGTTAGATGTTGGTAGGATCAATTACTTTTGCGTTCCCCAACCGTTAATATATGTTTCTCGATGTGACAATAGAGATCGGCCGGGCGCCTGATTTCAGCGCGAACTCAAAAGAAAAGAGAAGTTTCCAATCCCGCTATAGAATCGAAGCTAGACTTTTCGCGGTTGTGAATCAAATGCCTCACCCTAGAGAACCTAAATTTGAAGAAGTGGACCATTAGAGAGTTTTTCTAAGAATCACTTGTCATAGGCCTCAAAGTAGCACTTGTTTAGAGTGAAATCTTGAATTCATTGAAAATCTCTCGGTGGACCTACATACCGAAACAAGAAGGGGAACGACAAGAAAGGTGCATAGGAAGTTAGGGTGGATAGGTTAGATGTTGGTAGGATCAATTACTTTTGCGCTCCCCAACCGTTAATATATGTTTCTCGATGTGACAATAGAGATCGGCCGGGCGCTGATTTCAGCGCGAACTCAAAAGAAAGAGAAGTTTCCAATCCGCTATAGAATCGAAGCTAGACTTTTTTTCGGGTTGTGAATCAAATGCCTCACCCTAGAGAACCTAAATTTGAAGAAGTGGACCATTAGAGAGTTTTTCTAAGAATCACTTGTCATAGGCCTCAAAGTAGCACTTGTTTAGTGAAATCTTGAATTCCATTGAAAATCTCTCGCGGTGGACCTAATTACCGAAATAAGATGGGGAACACACAAGAAAGGTGCATAGGAAGTTAGGGTGGATAGGTTAGATGTTGGTAGGATCAATTACTTTGCGTTCCCCAACCGTTAATATATGTTTCTCGATGTGACAATAGAGATCGCTGGCGCTGATTTCAGCGAACTCAAAAAAAGAAGAGAAGTTTCCAATCCCGCTATAGAATCGAAGCTAGACTTTTTCGCTGGGTTGTGAATCAAATGCCTCACCCTAGAGAACCTAAATTTGAAGAAGTGGACCATTAGAGAGTTTTTCTAAGAATCACTTGTCATAGGCCTCAAAGTAGCACTTGTTTAGAGTGAAATCTTGGAATTCATTGAAAATCTCGGTGGACCTAATTACCGAAACAAGATGGGGAATCCACAAGAAAGGTGCATAGGAAGTTAGGGTGGATAGGTTAGATGTTGGTAGGATCAATTACTTTGCGCTCCCCAACCGTTAATATATGTTTCGATGATGTGACAATAGAGATCGGCCGGGCGCTGATTTCAGCGAACTCAAAAGAAAGAAGTTTCCAATCCCGCTATAGAATCGAAGCTAGACTTTTTTTCGCGGTTGTGAATCAAATGCCTCACCCTAGAGAACCTAAATTTGAAGAAGTGGACCATTAGAGAGTTTTTCTAAGAATCACTTGTCATAGGCCTCAAAGTAGCACTTGTTTAGGGAAATCTTGGAAGTCCATTGAAAAAATCTCTCGTGGACCTAATTACCGAAATAAGATGGGGAACCACAAGAAAGGTGCATAGGAAGTTAGGGTGGATAGGTTAGATGTTGGTAGGATCAATTACTTTGCGCTCCCCAACCGTTAATATATGTTTTTCGATGTGACAATAGAGATCGGCCGGGCGCTGATTTCAATGAACTCAAAAGAAAGAGAAGTTTCCAATCCGCTATAGAATCGAAGCTAGACTTTTTCATGGTTGTGAATCAAATGCCTCACCCTAGAGAACCTAAATTTGAAGAAGTGGACCATTAGAGAGTTTTTCTAAGAATCACTTGTCATAGGCCTCAAAGTAGCACTTGTTTAGAGTGAAATCTTGGAATTCATTGAAAAATCTCTCGTGGACCTACCTACTGAAACAAGAAGGGAAACGACAAGAAAGGTGCATAGGAAGTTAGGGTGGATAGGTTAGATGTTGGTAGGATCAATTACTTTGCGCTCCCCAACCGTTAATATATGTTTCTCGATGTGACAATAGAGACCGGCCGGGCGCTGATTTCAGCGCGAACTCAAAAGAAAAGAAGTTTCCAATCCGCTATAGAATCGAAGCTAGACTTTTTCGCGGTTGTGAATCAAATGCCTCACCCTAGAGAACCTAAATTTGAAGAAGTGGACCATTAGAGAGTTTTTCTAAGAATCACTTGTCATAGGCCTCAAAGTAGCACTTGTTTAGGGTGAAATCTTGAATTCCATTGAAAATCTCTCGTGGACCTAATTACCGAAATAAGATGGGGAAACCACAAGAAAAGGTGCATAGGAAGTTAGGGTGGATAGGTTAGATGTTGGTAGGATCAATTACTTTTTGCGCTCCCCAACCGTTAATATATGTTTCTCGATGTGACAATAGAGATCGGCCGGGCGCTGATTTCAGCGCTAACTCAAAAGAAAAGAGAAGTTTCCAATCCGCTATAGAATCGAAGCTAGACTTTTTTCGCGGTTGTGAATCAAATGCCTCACCCTAGAGAACCTAAATTTGAAGAAGTGGACCATTAGAGAGTTTTTCTAAGAATCACTTGTCATAGGCCTCAAAGTAGCACTTGTTTAGGGTGAAATCTTGGAATTCCATTGAAAATCTCTCGGTGGACCTACATACCGAAACAAGATGGGGAACGACAAGAAAGGTGCATAGGAAGTTAGGGTGGATAGGTTAGATGTTGGTAGGATCAATTACTTTGCGCTCCCCAACCGTTAATATATATTTTCGATGTGACAATAGAGATCGGCCGGGCGCTGATTTCAGCGCTAACTCAAAAAAGAAACGTAAGTTTCCAATCCGCTATAGAATCGAAGCTAGACTTTTTTCGCGGTTGTGAATCAAATGCCTCACCCTAGAGAACCTAAATTTGAAGAAGTGGACCATTAGAGAGTTTTTCTAAGAATCACTTGTCATAGGCCTCAAAGTAGCACTTGTTTAGGGTGAAATCTTGGAATTCCATTGAAAATCTCTCGTCGTGGACCTACATACCGAAAACAAGATGGGGAACCACAAGAAAGGTGCATAGGAAGTTAGGGTGGATAGGTTAGATGTTGGTAGGATCAATTACTTTGCGCTCCCCAACCGTTAATATATGTTTCTCGATGTGACAATAGAGATCGGCCGGGCGCTGATTTCAGCGCGAACTCAAAAAGAAAAGAAGTTTCCAATCCGCTATAGAATCGAAGCTAGACTTTTTTTCGCGGTTGTGAATCAAATGCCTCACCCTAGAGAACCTAAATTTGAAGAAGTGGACCATTAGAGAGTTTTTCTAAGAATCACTTGTCATAGGCCTCAAAGTAGCACTTGTTTAGAGTGAAATCTTGAATTCATTGAAAATCTCGCGGTGGACCTACATACCGAAACAAGAAGGGGAACGACAAGAAACGCATAGGAAGTTAGGGTGGATAGGTTAGATGTTGGTAGGATCAATTACTTTGCGCTCCCCAACCGTTAATATATGTTTCTCGATGTGACAATAGAGATCGGCCGGGCGCTGATTTCAGCGCGAACTCAAAAAAGAAAGAGAAGTTTCCAATCCCGCTATAGAATCGAAGCTAGACTTTTTCGCGGTTGTGAATCAAATGCCTCACCCTAGAGAACCTAAATTTGAAGAAGTGGACCATTAGAGAGTTTTTCTAAGAATCACTTGTCATAGGCCTCAAAGTAGCACTTGTTTAGGGAAATCTTGGAATTCCATTGAAAATCTCTCGTGGACCTAATTACTGAAATAAGATGGGGAACAACAAGAAAGGTGCATAGGAAGTTAGGGTGGATAGGTTAGATGTTGGTAGGATCAATTACTTTTGCGCTCCCCAACCGTTAATATATGTTTCGATGTGACAATAGAGATCGGCCGGGCGCTGATTTCAGCGCGAACTCAAAAGAAAAAGAAGTTTCCAATCCGCTATAGAATCGAAGCTAGACTTTTTCGCGGTTGTGAATCAAATGCCTCACCCTAGAGAACCTAAATTTGAAGAAGTGGACCATTAGAGAGTTTTTCTAAGAATCACTTGTCATAGGCCTCAAAGTAGCACTTGTTTAGAGTGAAATCTTGGAATTCATTGAAAATCTCTCGGTGGACCTACATACCGAAACAAGAAGGGGAACGACAAGAAACGCATAGGAAGTTAGGGTGGATAGGTTAGATGTTGGTAGGATCAATTACATTGCGCTCCCCAACCGTTAATATATATTTTCGATGTGACAATAGAGATCGGCCGGGCGCTGATTTCAAATAATAACTCAAAAAAGAAGAGAAGTTTCCAATCCCGCTATAGAATCGAAGCTAGACTTTTTTCGCTGGGTTGTGAATCAAATGCCTCACCCTAGAGAACCTAAATTTGAAGAAGTGGACCATTAGAGAGTTTTTCTAAGAATCACTTGTCATAGGCCTCAAAGTAGCACTTGTTTAGGGTGAAATCTTGGAATTCCATTGAAAATCTCTCGGTGGACCTACATTACCGAAAAATAAGATGGGGAACGACAAGAAAGGTGCATAGGAAGTTAGGGTGGATAGGTTAGATGTTGGTAGGATCAATTACTTTTGCGCTCCCCAACCGTTAATATATATTTTTCGATGTGACAATAGAGATCGGCGGGCGCTGATTTCAAATAACTCAAAAAGAAAGAGAAGTTTCCAATCCGCTATAGAATCGAAGCTAGACTTTTCCTGGGTTGTGAATCAAATGCCTCACCCTAGAGAACCTAAATTTGAAGAAGTGGACCATTAGAGAGTTTTTCTAAGAATCACTTGTCATAGGCCTCAAAGTAGCACTTGTTTAGAGTGAAATCTTGAATTCCATTGAAAATCTCTCGTGGACCTACATACCGAAATAAGATGGGGAACGACAAGAAAGGTGCATAGGAAGTTAGGGTGGATAGGTTAGATGTTGGTAGGATCAATTACTTTTTGCGCTCCCCAACCGTTAATATATATGTTTTCGATGTGACAATAGAGATCGGCCGGGCGCTGATTTCAAATAACTCAAAAGAAAGAGTAAGTTTCCAATCCGCTATAGAATCGAAGCTAGACTTTTTCCCGGTTGTGAATCAAATGCCTCACCCTAGAGAACCTAAATTTGAAGAAGTGGACCATTAGAGAGTTTTTCTAAGAATCACTTGTCATAGGCCTCAAAGTAGCACTTGTTTAGAGTGAAATCTTGGAATTCATTGAAAATCTCTCCGGTGGACCTACATACCGAAACAAGAAGGGGAACGACAAGAAAGGTGCATAGGAAGTTAGGGTGGATAGGTTAGATGTTGGTAGGATCAATTACTTTGCGCTCCCAACCGTTAATATATATTTTCGATGTGACAATAGAGATCGGCCGGGCGCTGATTTCAAATAACTCAAAAGAAAGAGAAGTTTCCAATCCGCTATAGAATCGAAGCTAGACTTTTTCGCGGGTTGTGAATCAAATGCCTCACCCTAGAGAACCTAAATTTGAAGAAGTGGACCATTAGAGAGTTTTTCTAAGAATCACTTGTCATAGGCCTCAAAGTAGCACTTGTTTAGGGCTGAAATCTTAGAATTCCATTGAAAATCTCTCGTGGACCTAGTTACATAAAATAAGATGGGGAACGACAAGAAAGGTGCATAGGAAGTTAGGGTGGATAGGTTAGATGTTGGTAGGATCAATTAATTTTGCGCTCCCCAACCGTTAATATATGTTTCTCGATGTGACAATAGAGATCGGCCGGGCGCTGATTTCAGCGCGCGAACTAACTCAAAAGAAAGAGAAGTTTCCAATCCCGCTATAGAATCGAAGCTAGACTTTTTCCGGTTGTGAATCAAATGCCTCACCCTAGAGAACCTAAATTTGAAGAAGTGGACCATTAGAGAGTTTTTCTAAGAATCACTTGTCATAGGCCTCAAAGTAGCACTTGTTTAGAGTGAAATCTTGGAATTCATTGAAAATCTCTCTCGTGGACCTACATACCGAAACAAGAAGGGGACCAATACAAGAAAGGTGCATAGGAAGTTAGGGTGGATAGGTTAGATGTTGGTAGGATCAATTACTTTGCGCTCCCCAACCGCTAATATATGTTTCTCGATGTGACAATAGAGATCGGCCGGGCGCTGATTTCAGCGCGAACTCAAAAAAGAAAAGAAGTTTCCAATCCGCTATAGAATCGAAGCTAGACTTTTTTTTCGCGGTTGTGAATCAAATGCCTCACCCTAGAGAACCTAAATTTGAAGAAGTGGACCATTAGAGAGTTTTTCTAAGAATCACTTGTCATAGGCCTCAAAGTAGCACTTGTTTAGGGTGAAATCTTGGAATTCCATTGAAAAATCTCTCGTGGACCTACATTACCGAAATAAGATGGGGAACGACAAGAAAGGTGCATAGGAAGTTAGGGTGGATAGGTTAGATGTTGGTAGGATCAATTACTTTGCGCTCCCCAACCGTTAATATATGTTTTCGATGTGACAATAGAGATCGGCCGGGCGCTGATTTCAGCGCGAACTCAAAAAGAAAGAAGTTTCCAATCCGCTATAGAATCGAAGCTAGACTTTTTTCGCGGTTGTGAATCAAATGCCTCACCCTAGAGAACCTAAATTTGAAGAAGTGGACCATTAGAGAGTTTTTCTAAGAATCACTTGTCATAGGCCTCAAAGTAGCACTTGTTTAGAGTGAAATCTTGGAATTCATTGAAAATCTCTCGGTGGACCTACATACCGAAACAAGAAGGGGAACGACAAGAAACGCATAGGAAGTTAGGGTGGATAGGTTAGATGTTGGTAGGATCAATTACTTTTGCGCTCCCCAACCGTTAATATATGTTTTCGATGTGACAATAGAGATCGGCCGGGCGCTGATTTCAGCGCGAACTCAAAAGAAAAGAAGTTTCCAATCCGCTATAGAATCGAAGCTAGACTTTTTCAAGGGTTGTGAATCAAATGCCTCACCCTAGAGAACCTAAATTTGAAGAAGTGGACCATTAGAGAGTTTTTCTAAGAATCACTTGTCATAGGCCTCAAAGTAGCACTTGTTTAGAGTGAAATCTTGAATTCATTGAAAATCTCTCGCGGTGGACCTACATACCGAAACAAGAAGGGGAACGACAAGAAAACGCATAGGAAGTTAGGGTGGATAGGTTAGATGTTGGTAGGATCAATTACTTTGGCGCTCCCCAACCGTTAATATATGTTTTTCGATGTGACAATAGAGATCGGCCGGGCGCTGATTTCAGCGCGAACTCAAAAAAGAAAGAGAAGTTTCCAATCCGCTATAGAATCGAAGCTAGACTTTTTTTCGCGGTTGTGAATCAAATGCCTCACCCTAGAGAACCTAAATTTGAAGAAGTGGACCATTAGAGAGTTTTTCTAAGAATCACTTGTCATAGGCCTCAAAGTAGCACTTGTTTAGAGGAAATCTTGAATTCCATTGAAAATCTCTCGTGGACTACATTACCGAAATAAGATGGGGAACGACACGAAAGGTGCATAGGAAGTTAGGGTGGATAGGTTAGATGTTGGTAGGATCAATTACTTTGCGCTCCCCAACCGTTAATATATGTTTTCGATGTGACAATAGAGGCCGGGCGCTGATTTCAGCGAACTCAAAAGAAAGAGAAGTTTCCAATCCGCTATAGAATCGAAGCTAGACTTTTTCGCGGTTGTGAATCAAATGCCTCACCCTAGAGAACCTAAATTTGAAGAAGTGGACCATTAGAGAGTTTTTCTAAGAATCACTTGTCATAGGCCTCAAAGTAGCACTTGTTTAGAGTGAAATCTTGAATTCATTGAAAATCTCTCGCGGTGGACCTACATACCGAAATAAGATGGGGAACGACAAGAAAAAGGTGCATAGGAAGTTAGGGTGGATAGGTTAGATGTTGGTAGGATCAATTACTTTGCGCTCCCCAACCGTTAATATATATTTTTCTCGATGTGACAATAGAGATCGGCCGGGCGCTGATTTCAACGCGAACTCAAAAGAAAAGAAGTTTCCAATCCCGCTATAGAATCGAAGCTAGACTTTTTTTTTCGGGTTGTGAATCAAATGCCTCACCCTAGAGAACCTAAATTTGAAGAAGTGGACCATTAGAGAGTTTTTCTAAGAATCACTTGTCATAGGCCTCAAAGTAGCACTTGTTTAGAGTGAAATCTTGAATTCATTGAAAATCTCTCGTGGACCTACATACCGAAACAAGAAGGGGGAACGACAAGAAAGGTGCATAGGAAGTTAGGGTGGATAGGTTAGATGTTGGTAGGATCAATTACTTTTGCGCTCCCCAACCGTTAATATATGTTTTCGATGTGACAACAAGAGAGATCGCCGGGCGCTGATTTCGCGAACTCAAAAGAAAGAGAAGTTTCCAATCCGCTATAGAATCGAAGCTAGACTTTTTCGCGGTTGTGAATCAAATGCCTCACCCTAGAGAACCTAAATTTGAAGAAGTGGACCATTAGAGAGTTTTTCTAAGAATCACTTGTCATAGGCCTCAAAGTAGCACTTGTTTAGGGCTGAAATCTTGAATTCATTGAAAATCTCTCGGTGGACCTACATTACCGAAATAAGATGGGGAACGACAAGAAAGGTGCATAGGAAGTTAGGGTGGATAGGTTAGATGTTGGTAGGATCAATTACTTTATGCTCCCCAACCGTTAATATATGTTTTCGATGTGACAATAGAGATCGGCCGGGCGCTGATTTCAACAACTCAAAAGAAGAGAAGTTTCCAATCCGCTATAGAATCGAAGCTAGACTTTTTCGCGGGTTGTGAATCAAATGCCTCACCCTAGAGAACCTAAATTTGAAGAAGTGGACCATTAGAGAGTTTTTCTAAGAATCACTTGTCATAGGCCTCAAAGTAGCACTTGTTTAGAGTGAAATCTTGGAATTCATTGAAAATCTCTCGGTGGACCTACATACCGAAACAAGAATGGGGGAACCACAAGAAAGGTGCATAGGAAGTTAGGGGTGGATAGGTTAGATGTTGGTAGGATCAATTACTTTGCGCTCCCCAACCGTTAATATATGTTTTTCGATGTGACAATAGAGATCGGCCGGGCGCTGATTTCAGCGAACTCAAAAGAAAAGAAGTTTCCAATCCGCTATAGAATCGAAGCTAGACTTTTTCGCGGTTGTGAATCAAATGCCTCACCCTAGAGAACCTAAATTTGAAGAAGTGGACCATTAGAGAGTTTTTCTAAGAATCACTTGTCATAGGCCTCAAAGTAGCACTTGTTTAGGGTGAAATCTTGAATTCATTGAAAAAATCTCGTGGACCTAATTATGAAATAAGATGGGGAACGACAAGAAAGGTGCATAGGAAGTTAGGGTGGATAGGTTAGATGTTGGTAGGATCAATTACTTTATGCTCCCCAACCGTTAATATATGTTTTCGATGTGACAATAGAGATCGGCCGGGCGCTGATTTCAGCGCCATGGAACTCAAAAGAAAAGAGAAGTTTCCAATCCGCTATAGAATCGAAGCTAGACTTTTTCCTGGTTGTGAATCAAATGCCTCACCCTAGAGAACCTAAATTTGAAGAAGTGGACCATTAGAGAGTTTTTCTAAGAATCACTTGTCATAGGCCTCAAAGTAGCACTTGTTTAGAGTGAAATCTTGGAATTCATTGAAAAAATCTCGGTGGACCTACATACCGAAACAAGAAGGGGAACGACAAGAAAGGTGCATAGGAAGTTAGGGTGGATAGGTTAGATGTTGGTAGGATCAATTACTTTGCGCTCCCCAACCGTTAATATATGTTTCTCGATGTGACAATAGAGATCGGCCGGGCGCTGATTTCAGCGCGAACTCAAAAGAAAAAGAAGTTTCCAATCCGCTATAGAATCGAAGCTAGACTTTTTCGCGGTTGTGAATCAAATGCCTCACCCTAGAGAACCTAAATTTGAAGAAGTGGACCATTAGAGAGTTTTTCTAAGAATCACTTGTCATAGGCCTCAAAGTAGCACTTGTTTAGAGTGAAATCTTGGAATTCATTGAAAAATCTCTCGGTGGACCTACATACCGAAACAAGAAGGGGAACGACAAGAAAGGTGCATAGGAAGTTAGGGTGGATAGGTTAGATGTTGGTAGGATCAATTACTTTTTGCGCTCCCCAACCGTTAATATATGTTTCTCGATGTGACAATAGAGATCGGCCGGGCGCTGATTTCACATAACTCAAAAGAAAGAGAAGTTTCCAATCCGCTATAGAATCGAAGCTAGACTTTTTTTCGCGGTTGTGAATCAAATGCCTCACCCTAGAGAACCTAAATTTGAAGAAGTGGACCATTAGAGAGTTTTTCTAAGAATCACTTGTCATAGGCCTCAAAGTAGCACTTGTTTAGAGTGAAATTGGAATTCATTGAAAATCTCTCGGTGGACCTACATACCGAAACAAGAAGGGGAACCACACAAAAACGGTGCATAGGAAGTTAGGGTGGATAGGTTAGATGTTGGTAGGATCAATTACTTTGCGCTCCCCAACCGCTAATATATGTTTTCGATGTGACAATAGAGATCGCCGGGCGCTGATTTCACGCGAACTCAAAAGAAAAAGAAGTTTCCAATCCCGCTATAGAATCGAAGCTAGACTTTTTTTCGCGGTTGTGAATCAAATGCCTCACCCTAGAGAACCTAAATTTGAAGAAGTGGACCATTAGAGAGTTTTTCTAAGAATCACTTGTCATAGGCCTCAAAGTAGCACTTGTTTAGGGTGAAATCTTGGAATTCATTGAAAATCTCTCGCGGTCGACCTACATACCGAAACAAGATGGGGGAACGACAAGAAAGGTGCATAGGAAGTTAGGGTGGATAGGTTAGATGTTGGTAGGATCAATTACATTTTGCGCTCCCCAACCGCTAATATATGTTTCTCGATGTGACAATAGAGATCGGCCGGGCGCTGATTTCAAACGAACTCAAAAGAAAGAAGTTTCCAATCCCGCTATAGAATCGAAGCTAGACTTTTTCGCGGTTGTGAATCAAATGCCTCACCCTAGAGAACCTAAATTTGAAGAAGTGGACCATTAGAGAGTTTTTCTAAGAATCACTTGTCATAGGCCTCAAAGTAGCACTTGTTTAGAGTGAAATCTTGGAATTCCATTGAAAATCTCTCGGTGGACCTACATACCGAAACAAGATGGGGAACGACAAGAAAGGTGCATAGGAAGTTAGGGTGGATAGGTTAGATGTTGGTAGGATCAATTACTTTTGCGCTCCCCAACCGTTAATATATGTTTCGGATGTGACAATAGAGATCGGCCGGGCGCTGATTTCAAAGCGCGAACTCAAAAGAAAGAGAAGTTTCCAATCCGCTATAGAATCGAAGCTAGACTTTTTCGCGGTTGTGAATCAAATGCCTCACCCTAGAGAACCTAAATTTGAAGAAGTGGACCATTAGAGAGTTTTTCTAAGAATCACTTGTCATAGGCCTCAAAGTAGCACTTGTTTAGGGCGAAATCTTGAATTCCATTGAAAATCTCTCGTGGACCTACATTACCGAAATAAGATGGGGAACGACAAGAAAGGTGCATAGGAAGTTAGGGTGGATAGGTTAGATGTTGGTAGGATCAATTACTTTGCGCTCCCCAACCGTTAATATATGTTTTCGATGTGACAATAGAGATCGGTTGGCGCTGATTTCAGCGCGAACTCAAAAAAAGAAAAGAAGTTTCCAATCCCGCTATAGAATCGAAGCTAGACTTTTTCGCGGTTGTGAATCAAATGCCTCACCCTAGAGAACCTAAATTTGAAGAAGTGGACCATTAGAGAGTTTTTCTAAGAATCACTTGTCATAGGCCTCAAAGTAGCACTTGTTTAGGGTGAAATCTTGAATTCCATTGAAAATCTCTCGTGGACCTACATTACCGAAATAAGATGGGGAACGACAAGAAAGGTGCATAGGAAGTTAGGGTGGATAGGTTAGATGTTGGTAGGATCAATTACTTTTGCGCTCCCCAACCGTTAATATATGTTTCTCGATGTGACAATAGAGATCGGCCGGGCGCTGATTTCAGCGCGAACTCAAAAGAAAAGAGAAGTTTCCAATCCGCTATAGAATCGAAGCTAGACTTTTTCCCGGTTGTGAATCAAATGCCTCACCCTAGAGAACCTAAATTTGAAGAAGTGGACCATTAGAGAGTTTTTCTAAGAATCACTTGTCATAGGCCTCAAAGTAGCACTTGTTTAGAGTGAAATCTTGAATCCATTGAAAATCTCTCGCGGTGGACCTACATACCGAAACAAGAAGGGGAACCACACAAGAAAGGTGCATAGGAAGTTAGGTGGATAGGTTAGATGTTGGTAGGATCAATTACTTTTGCGCTCCCCAACCGTTAATATATGTTTTCGATGTGACAATAGAGATCGCCGGGCGCTGATTTCAGCGCGAACTCAAAAAAGAAAGAGAAGTTTCCAATCCGCTATAGAATCGAAGCTAGACTTTTCGCGGTTGTGAATCAAATGCCTCACCCTAGAGAACCTAAATTTGAAGAAGTGGACCATTAGAGAGTTTTTCTAAGAATCACTTGTCATAGGCCTCAAAGTAGCACTTGTTTAGGGCGAAATCTTGGAATTCCATTGAAAATCTCTCGTGGTGGACCTAATTACCGAAATAAGATGGGGGAACGACAAGAAAGGTGCATAGGAAGTTAGGGTGGATAGGTTAGATGTTGGTAGGATCAATTACTTTATGCTCCCCAACCGTTAATATATGTTTTCGATGTGACAATAGAGATCGGCCGGGCGCTGATTTCAGCGCGAACTCAAAAGAAAAGAAGTTTCCAATCCGCTATAGAATCGAAGCTAGACTTTTTCGCGGTTGTGAATCAAATGCCTCACCCTAGAGAACCTAAATTTGAAGAAGTGGACCATTAGAGAGTTTTTCTAAGAATCACTTGTCATAGGCCTCAAAGTAGCACTTGTTTAGGGTGAAATCTTGGAATTCCATTGAAAATCTCTCGTGGACCTAATTACCGAAATAAGATGGGGAACGACAAGAAAGGTGCATAGGAAGTTAGGGTGGATAGGTTAGATGTTGGTAGGATCAATTACTTTTTGCGCTCCCCCAACCGTTAATATATGTTTTTCGATGTGACAATAGAGATCGGCCGGGCGCTGATTTCATAACTCAAAAGAAAGAGAAGTTTCCAATCCCGCTATAGAATCGAGCTAGACTTTTTTCCTGGTTGTGAATCAAATGCCTCACCCTAGAGAACCTAAATTTGAAGAAGTGGACCATTAGAGAGTTTTTCTAAGAATCACTTGTCATAGGCCTCAAAGTAGCACTTGTTTAGAGTGAAATCTTGGAATTCATTGAAAATCTCTCGCGGTGGACTAACATACCGAAACAAGAAGGGGAACGACAAGAAACGCACATAGGAAGTTAGGGTGGATAGGTTAGATGTTGGTAGGATCAATTACTTTGCGTTCCCCAACCGTTAATATATGTTTCGGATGTGACAATAGAGACGGCCGGGCGCTGATTTCAGCGCGAACTCAAAAGAAAGAGAAGTTTCCAATCCCGCTATAGAATCGAAGCTAGACTTTTTTTCGCGGTTGTGAATCAAATGCCTCACCCTAGAGAACCTAAATTTGAAGAAGTGGACCATTAGAGAGTTTTTCTAAGAATCACTTGTCATAGGCCTCAAAGTAGCACTTGTTTAGGGTGAAATCTTGGAATTCCATTGAAAATCTCTCGTGGACCTACATTACTGAAATAAGATGGGGAAATCCACAAGAAAGGTGCATAGGAAGTTAGGGTGGATAGGTTAGATGTTGGTAGGATCAATTACTTTTGCGCTCCCCAACCGTTAATATATGTTTTCGATGTGACAATAGAGATCGGCCGGGCGCTGATTTCAGCGCGAACTCAAAAGAAAGAGAAGTTTCCAATCCGCTATAGAATCGAAGCTAGACTTTTTCGCGGTTGTGAATCAAATGCCTCACCCTAGAGAACCTAAATTTGAAGAAGTGGACCATTAGAGAGTTTTTCTAAGAATCACTTGTCATAGGCCTCAAAGTAGCACTTGTTTAGGTGAAATCTTTGAATTCATTGAAAATCTCTCGTGGTGGACCTACATTACTGAAATAAGATGGGGAACGACAAGAAAGGTGCATAGGAAGTTAGGGTGGATAGGTTAGATGTTGGTAGGATCAATTACTTTGCGCTCTCCCAACCGTTAATATATGTTTTCGATGTGACAATAGAGAGGCCGGGCGCTGATTTCAGCGCGAACTCAAAAGAAAGAGAAGTTTCCAATCCCGCTATAGAATCGAAGCTAGACTTTTTCCCGGTTGTGAATCAAATGCCTAACCCTAGAGAACCTAAATTTGAAGAAGTGGACCATTAGAGAGTTTTTCTAAGAATCACTTGTCATAGGCCTCAAAGTAGCACTTGTTTAGAGTGAAATCTTGAATTCATTGAAAATCTCTCGTGGGTCGACCTACATACCGAAACAAGAAGGGGAACGACAAGAAAGGCACATAGGAAGTTAGGGGTGGATAGGTTAGATGTTGGTAGGATCAATTACTTTTGCGCTCCCCAACCGTTAATATATGTTTTCGATGTGACAATAGAGATCGCCGGGCGCTGATTTCAGCGAACTCAAAAGAAAGAGAAGTTTCCAATCCGCTATAGAATCGAAGCTAGACTTTTTCGCGGTTGTGAATCAAATGCCTCACCCTAGAGAACCTAAATTTGAAGAAGTGGACCATTAGAGAGTTTTTCTAAGAATCACTTGTCATAGGCCTCAAAGTAGCACTTGTTTAGGGTGAAATCTTAGAATTCCATTGAAAATCTCTCGGTGGACCTAATTACTGAAATAAGAAGGGGAACGACAAGAAAGGTGCATAGGAAGTTAGGGGTGGATAGGTTAGATGTTGGTAGGATCAATTACTTTATGCTCCCCAACCGTTAATATATATTTTCGATGTGACAATAGAGATCGGCCGGGCGCTGATTTTCAGCGAACTCAAAAGAAAGAGAAGTTTCCAATCCGCTATAGAATCGAGCTAGACTTTTTCGCGGTTGTGAATCAAATGCCTCACCCTAGAGAACCTAAATTTGAAGAAGTGGACCATTAGAGAGTTTTTCTAAGAATCACTTGTCATAGGCCTCAAAGTAGCACTTGTTTAGAGGAAATCTTGGAATTCCATTGAAAAATCTCTCGGTGGACCTAATTACCGAAATAAGATGGGGAACAACAAGAAAGGTGCATAGGAAGTTAGGGTGGATAGGTTAGATGTTGGTAGGATCAATTACTTTATGTTCCCCAACCGTTAATATATGTTTTCGGATGTGACAATAGAGATCGGCCGGGCGCTGATTTCAACGAACTCAAAAGAAAGAGAAGTTTCCAATCCGCTATAGAATCGAAGCTAGACTTTTTTCGCGGTTGTGAATCAAATGCCTCACCCTAGAGAACCTAAATTTGAAGAAGTGGACCATTAGAGAGTTTTTCTAAGAATCACTTGTCATAGGCCTCAAAGTAGCACTTGTTTAGAGTGAAATCTTGAATTCCATTGAAAAATCTCTCGGGTGGACCTAATTACCGAAATAAGATGGGGAACGACAAGAAAGGTGCATAGGAAGTTAGGGTGGATAGGTTAGATGTTGGTAGGATCAATTACTTTGCGTTCCCCAACCGTTAATATATGTTTTTCGATGTGACAATAGAGATCGGCCGGGCGCTGATTTCAGCGCGAACTCAAAAGAAAAGAAGTTTCCAATCCGCTATAGAATCGAAGCTAGACTTTTTTCGCGGTTGTGAATCAAATGCCTCACCCTAGAGAACCTAAATTTGAAGAAGTGGACCATTAGAGAGTTTTTCTAAGAATCACTTGTCATAGGCCTCAAAGTAGCACTTGTTTAGGTGAAATCTTGGAATTCATTGAAAATCTCTCGGTGGACCTACATACCGAAACAAGAAGGGGAACCACAAGAAAGGTGCATAGGAAGTTAGGTGGATAGGTTAGATGTTGGTAGGATCAATTACTTTATGCTCCCCAACCGTTAATATATGTTTCGGATGTGACAATAGAGATCGCCGGGCGCTGATTTCAACGCGAACTCAAAAGAAAGAGAAGTTTCCAATCCGCTATAGAATCGAAGCTAGACTTTTTCGCGGTTGTGAATCAAATGCCTCACCCTAGAGAACCTAAATTTGAAGAAGTGGACCATTAGAGAGTTTTTCTAAGAATCACTTGTCATAGGCCTCAAAGTAGCACTTGTTTAGAGTGAAATCTTGGAATTCATTGAAAATCTCTCGTGTGGACCTACATACCGAAACAAGATGGGGAACGACAAGAAAGGTGCATAGGAAGTTAGGGTGGATAGGTTAGATGTTGGTAGGATCAATTACATTGCGCTCCCCAACCGTTAATATATTTCTCGATGTGACAATAGAGATCGGCCGGGCGCTGATTTCGCGAACTCAAAAAAGAAAGAGAAGTTTCCAATCCGGCTATAGAATCGAGCTAGACTTTTTTCCTGGGTTGTGAATCAAATGCCTCACCCTAGAGAACCTAAATTTGAAGAAGTGGACCATTAGAGAGTTTTTCTAAGAATCACTTGTCATAGGCCTCAAAGTAGCACTTGTTTAGAGTGAAATCTTGGAATTCCATTGAAAATCTCTCGTGGACCTACATTACCGAAATAAGATGGGGAACGACAAGAAAGGTGCATAGGAAGTTAGGGTGGATAGGTTAGATGTTGGTAGGATCAATTACTTTGCGCTCCCCAACCGTTAATATATGTTTCGATGTGACAATAGAGATCGGCCGGGCGCTGATTTCAGCCAATAACTCAAAAGAAAGAGAAGTTTCCAATCCGCTATAGAATCGAGCTAGACTTTTTCGCGGGGTTGTGAATCAAATGCCTCACCCTAGAGAACCTAAATTTGAAGAAGTGGACCATTAGAGAGTTTTTCTAAGAATCACTTGTCATAGGCCTCAAAGTAGCACTTGTTTAGGAGCGAAAATCTTGAATTCCATTGAAAATCTCTCGTGGACCTAATTACTGAAATAAGATGGGGAACAACAAGAAAGGTGCATAGGAAGTTAGGGTGGATAGGTTAGATGTTGGTAGGATCAATTACTTTGCGCTCCCCAACCGTTAATATATGTTTCGATGTGACAATAGAGATCGGCCGGGCGCTGATTTCAACGCGAACTCAAAAGAAAGAGAAGTTTCCAATCCCGCTATAGAATCGAAGCTAGACTTTTTTTCGCGGTTGTGAATCAAATGCCTCACCCTAGAGAACCTAAATTTGAAGAAGTGGACCATTAGAGAGTTTTTCTAAGAATCACTTGTCATAGGCCTCAAAGTAGCACTTGTTTAGAGTGAAATCTTGGAATTCATTGAAAATCTCGTGGACCTACATACCGAAACAAGAAGGGGGAACGACAAGAAAGGTGCATAGGAAGTTAGGTGGATAGGTTAGATGTTGGTAGGATCAATTACTTTTGCGTTCCCCAACCGTTAATATATGTTTCGATGTGACAATAGAGATCGGCCGGGCGCTGATTTCAACGCGAACTCAAAAGAAAGAGAAGTTTCCAATCCCGCTATAGAATCGAGCTAGACTTTTTCCCTGTTTAGAATCAAATGCCTCACCCTAGAGAACCTAAATTTGAAGAAGTGGACCATTAGAGAGTTTTTCTAAGAATCACTTGTCATAGGCCTCAAAGTAGCACTTGTTTAGAGTGAAATCTTGAATTCATTGAAAAATCTCGTGTGGACCTACATACCGAAATAAGAAGGGGAACGACAAGAAAGGTGCATAGGAAGTTAGGGTGGATAGGTTAGATGTTGGTAGGATCAATTACTTTATGCTCCCCAACCGTTAATATATGTTTTCGATGTGACAATAGAGATCGCCGGGCGCTGATTTCAGCGCGAACTCAAAAGAAAGAGAAGTTTCCAATCCGCTATAGAATCGAAGCTAGACTTTTTTCGCGGTTGTGAATCAAATGCCTCACCCTAGAGAACCTAAATTTGAAGAAGTGGACCATTAGAGAGTTTTTCTAAGAATCACTTGTCATAGGCCTCAAAGTAGCACTTGTTTAGGTGAAATCTTGGAATTCCATTGAAAAATCTCTCGTGGACCTAATTACCGAAATAAGATGGGGAACGACAAGAAAGGTGCATAGGAAGTTAGGGTGGATAGGTTAGATGTTGGTAGGATCAATTACTTTGCGCTCCCCAACCGTTAATATATGTTTTTCGATGTGACAATAGAGATCGGCCGGGCGCTGATTTCAGCGAACTCAAAAGAAGAGAAGTTTCCAATCCGCTATAGAATCGAAGCTAGACTTTTTTCGCGGTTGTGAATCAAATGCCTCACCCTAGAGAACCTAAATTTGAAGAAGTGGACCATTAGAGAGTTTTTCTAAGAATCACTTGTCATAGGCCTCAAAGTAGCACTTGTTTAGAGTGAAATCTTGGAATTCCATTGAAAATCTCTCGTGGACCTAATTACCGAAACAAGATGGGGAACAACAAGAAAGGTGCATAGGAAGTTAGGTGGATAGGTTAGATGTTGGTAGGATCAATTACTTTATGCTCCCCAACCGTTAATATATGTTTTCGATGTGACAATAGAGATCGGCCGGGCGCTGATTTCAGCGAACTCAAAAGAAAAGAAGTTTCCAATCCCGCTATAGAATCGAAGCTAGACTTTTTTCGCGGTTGTGAATCAAATGCCTCACCCTAGAGAACCTAAATTTGAAGAAGTGGACCATTAGAGAGTTTTTCTAAGAATCACTTGTCATAGGCCTCAAAGTAGCACTTGTTTAGGGTGAAATCTTGAATTCCATTGAAAATCTCCGGTGGACCTACATACCGAAACAAGATGGGGAACCACAAGAAAGGTGCATAGGAAGTTAGGGTGGATAGGTTAGATGTTGGTAGGATCAATTACTTTGCGCTCCCCAACCGTTAATATATTTCTCGGATGTGACAATAGAGATCGCCGGGCGCTGATTTCAGCGAACTCAAAAGAAAGAGAAGTTTCCAATCCGGCTATAGAATCGAGCTAGACTTTTTCGCGGTTGTGAATCAAATGCCTCACCCTAGAGAACCTAAATTTGAAGAAGTGGACCATTAGAGAGTTTTTCTAGGAATCACTTGTCATAGGCCTCAAAGTAACACTTGTTTAGGTGAAATCTTGAATTCATTGAAAATCTCCGTGTGGACCTACATACCGAAATAAGAAGGGGGAACGACAAGAAAGGTGCATAGGAAGTTAGGGTGGATAGGTTAGATGTTGGTAGGATCAATTACTTTATGCTCCCCAACCGTTAATATATGTTTCGGATGTGACAATAGAGATCGGCCGGGCGCTGATTTCAAATAACTCAAAAGAAAGAGAAGTTTCCAATCCCGCTATAGAATCGAAGCTAGACTTTTTCCCGGTTGTGAATCAAATGCCTAACCCTAGAGAACCTAAATTTGAAGAAGTGGACCATTAGAGAGTTTTTCTAAGAATCACTTGTCATAGGCCTCAAAGTAGCACTTGTTTAGAGTGAAATCTTGGAATTCATTGAAAATCTCTCGTGGTGGACCTACATACCGAAACAAGAAGGGGAACGACAAGAAAGGCACATAGGAAGTTAGGGTGGATAGGTTAGATGTTGGTAGGATCAATTACATTGCGCTCCCCAACCGTTAATATATGTTTCTCGATGTGACAATAGAGATCGCCGGGCGCTGATTTCAGCGCGAACTCAAAAAGAAAGAGAAGTTTCCAATCCCGCTATAGAATCGAAGCTAGACTTTTTCGTGGTTGTGAATCAAATGCCTCACCCTAGAGAACCTAAATTTGAAGAAGTGGACCACTAGAGAGTTTTTCTAAGAATCACTTGTCATAGGCCTCAAACTAGCACTTGTTTAGGGCGAAATCTTAGAAGTCCGTCGAAAATCTCTGGTGGACCTAGTTACTGAAATAAGATGGGGAACGACAAGAAAGGTGCATAGGAAGTTAGGGTGGATAGGTTAGATGTTGGTAGGATCAATTACTTTGCGCTCCCCAACCGCTAATATATATTTTCGATGTGACAATAGAGATCGCCGGGCGCTGATTTCAGCGAACTCAAAAGAAAGAGAAGTTTCCAATCCGCTATAGAATCGAAGCTAGACTTTTTCGTGGTTGTGAATCAAATGCCTCACCCTAGAGAACCTAAATTTGAAGAAGTGGACCATTAGAGAGTTTTTCTAAGAATCACTTGTCATAGGCCTCAAAGTAGCACTTGTTTAGGGTGAAATCTTGGAATTCCATTGAAAAATCTCTCGTGGACCTACATTACCGAAATAAGATGGGGAACGACAAGAAAGGTGCATAGGAAGTTAGGGTGGATAGGTTAGATGTTGGTAGGATCAATTACTTTGCGCTCCCCAACCGTTAATATATGTTTCTCGATGTGACAATAGAGATCGCCGGGCGCTGATTTCAACGCGAACTCAAAAGAAAGAGAAGTTTCCAATCCCGCTATAGAATCGAAGCTAGACTTTTTCGCGGTTGTGAATCAAATGCCTCACCCTAGAGAACCTAAATTTGAAGAAGTGGACCATTAGAGAGTTTTTCTAAGAATCACTTGTCATAGGCCTCAAAGTAGCACTTGTTTAGGGTGAAATCTTGGAATTCATTGAAAATCTCTCGTGGACCTAATTACCGAAATAAGATGGGGAACGACAAGAAAGGTGCATAGGAAGTTAGGGTGGATAGGTTAGATGTTGGTAGGATCAATTACTTTGCGCTCCCCAACCGTTAATATATGTTTTCGATGTGACAATAGAGATCGGCCGGGCGCTGATTTCAGCGCGAACTCAAAAGAAAGAGTAAGTTTCCAATCCCGCTATAGAATCGAAGCTAGACTTTTTCGCGGTTGTGAATCAAATGCCTCACCCTAGAGAACCTAAATTTGAAGAAGTGGACCATTAGAGAGTTTTTCTAAGAATCACTTGTCATAGGCCTCAAAGTAGCACTTGTTTAGAGTGAAATCTTGGAATTCATTGAAAATCTCGGTGGACCTACATACCGAAACAAGATGGGGAACGACAAGAAAGGTGCATAGGAAGTTAGGGTGGATAGGTTAGATGTTGGTAGGATCAATTACTTTGCGTTCCCCAACCGTTAATATATGTTTCTCGATGTGACAATAGAGATCGGCCGGGCGCTGATTTCAGCGCGAACTCAAAAGAAAGAGAAGTTTCCAATCCCGCTATAGAATCGAAGCTAGACTTTTTTCGGGTTGTGAATCAAATGCCTCACCCTAGAGAACCTAAATTTGAAGAAGTGGACCATTAGAGAGTTTTTCTAAGAATCACTTGTCATAGGCCTCAAAGTAGCACTTGTTTAGGGTGAAATCTTGAATTCCATTGAAAAATCTCCGTGGACCTAATTACCGAAATAAGATGGGGAACAACAAGAAAGGTGCATAGGAAGTTAGGGTGGATAGGTTAGATGTTGGTAGGATCAATTACTTTATGCTCCCCAACCGTTAATATATGTTTCTCGATGTGACAATAGAGATCGGCCGGGCGCTGATTTCAAATACAACTCAAAAGAAAGAGAAGTTTCCAATCCGCTATAGAATCGAAGCTAGACTTTTTCGCGGTTGTGAATCAAATGCCTCACCCTAGAGAACCTAAATTTGAAGAAGTGGACCATTAGAGAGTTTTTCTAAGAATCACTTGTCATAGGCCTCAAAGTAGCACTTGTTTAGAGTGAAATCTTGGAATTCATTGAAAATCTCCGCGGTGGACCTAATTACCGAAACAAGAAGGGGAACGACAAGAAAGGTGCATAGGAAGTTAGGGTGGATAGGTTAGATGTTGGTAGGATCAATTACTTTTATGCTCCCCAACCGTTAATATATGTTTTCGATGTGACAATAGAGATCGGCCGGGCGCTGATTTCGCGAACTCAAAAGAAAGAGAAGTTTCCAATCCGCTATAGAATCGAAGCTAGACTTTTTCGCGGTTGTGAATCAAATGCCTCACCCTAGAGAACCTAAATTTGAAGAAGTGGACCATTAGAGAGTTTTTCTAAGAATCACTTGTCATAGGCCTCAAAGTAGCACTTGTTTAGAGTGAAATCTTGGAATTCATTGAAAATCTCTCGTGGACCTACATACCGAAATAAGATGGGGAAACGACAAGAAAGGTGCATAGGAAGTTAGGGTGGATAGGTTAGATGTTGGTAGGATCAATTACTTTATGCTCCCCAACCGTTAATATATTTTCTCGATGTGACAATAGAGATCGGCTGGCGCTGATTTCAAAGCCGAACTCAAAAGAAAGAGAAGTTTCCAATCCGCTATAGAATCGAAGCTAGACTTTTTCGCGGTTGTGAATCAAATGCCTAACCCTAGAGAACCTAAATTTGAAGAAGTGGACCATTAGAGAGTTTTTCTAAGAATCACTTGTCATAGGCCTCAAAGTAGCACTTGTTTAGAGTGAAATCTTGAATTCATTGAAAAATCTCGCGGTGGACCTACATACCTAAAAAACAAGAAGGGGGGAACGACAAGAAAACGCATAGGAAGTTAGGGTGGATAGGTTAGATGTTGGTAGGATCAATTACTTTATGCTCCCCAACCGTTAATATATGTTTCTCGATGTGACAATAGAGATCGGCCGGGCGCTGATTTTTCGCGAACTCAAAAGAAAGAGAAGTTTCCAATCCGCTATAGAATCGAAGCTAGACTTTTTCGCGGTTGTGAATCAAATGCCTCACCCTAGAGAACCTAAATTTGAAGAAGTGGACCATTAGAGAGTTTTTCTAAGAATCACTTGTCATAGGCCTCAAAGTAGCACTTGTTTATGGTGAAATCTTGGAATTCCATTGAAAAATCTCGTGGACCTAATTACCGAAATAAGATGGGGAACGACAAGAAAGGTGCATAGGAAGTTAGGGTGGATAGGTTAGATGTTGGTAGGATCAATTACTTTGCGCTCCCCAACCGTTAATATATGTTTCGGATGTGACAATAGAGATCGCCGGGCGCTGATTTCAAGGCGAACTCAAAAGAAAGAGAAGTTTCCAATCCGCTATAGAATCGAAGCTAGACTTTTTCGCGGTTGTGAATCAAATGCCTCACCCTAGAGAACCTAAATTTGAAGAAGTGGACCATTAGAGAGTTTTTCTAAGAATCACTTGTCATAGGCCTCAAAGTAGCACTTGTTTAGGCGAAATCTTGGAATTCCATTGAAAATCTCTCGTGGACCTAATTACCGAAATAAGATGGGGAACAACAAGAAAGGTGCATAGGAAGTTAGGGTGGATAGGTTAGATGTTGGTAGGATCAATTACTTTTGCGCTCCCCCAACCGTTAATATATATTTTCGATGTGACAATAGAGATCGGCCGGGCGCGATTTCAGCAACGCGAACTCAAAAGAAAGAGAAGTTTCCAACCGCTATAGAATCGAGCTAGACTTTTTTTCGCGGTTGTGAATCAAATGCCTCACCCTAGAGAACCTAAATTTGAAGAAGTGGACCATTAGAGAGTTTTTCTAAGAATCACTTGTCATAGGCCTCAAAGTAGCACTTGTTTAGAGTGAAATCTTGGAATTCATTGAAAATCTCTCGGTGGACCTACATACCGAAACAAGAAGGGGAACGACAAGAAAGGTGCATAGGAAGTTAGGGTGGATAGGTTAGATGTTGGTAGGATCAATTACATTGCATTCCCAACCGTTAATATATGTTTCGATGTGACAATAGAGATCGCCGGGCGCTGATTTCAACGCGAACTCAAAAGAAAGAGAAGTTTCCAATCCCGCTATAGAATCGAGCTAGACTTTTTCCGGTTGTGAATCAAATGCCTCACCCTAGAGAACCTAAATTTGAAGAAGTGGACCATTAGAGAGTTTTTCTAAGAATCACTTGTCATAGGCCTCAAAGTAGCACTTGTTTAGAGTGAAATCTTGGAATTCATTGAAAATCTCTCGTGTGGACCTACATAAAAAAACAAGAAGGGGAACGACAAGAAAGGTGCATAGGAAGTTAGGGTGGATAGGTTAGATGTTGGTAGGATCAATTACTTTATGCTCCCCAACCGCTAATATATATTTCTCGATGTGACAATAGAGATCGCCGGGCGCTGATTTCAGCGCGAACTCAAAAGAAAGAGAAGTTTCCAATCCGCTATAGAATCGAAGCTAGACTTTTTCGCGGTTGTGAATCAAATGCCTCACCCTAGAGAACCTAAATTTGAAGAAGTGGACCATTAGAGAGTTTTTCTAAGAATCACTTGTCATAGGCCTCAAAGTAGCACTTGTTTAGGGTGAAATCTTGAATTCCATCGAAAATCTCTCGTGGACCTAATTACTGAAATAAGATGGGGGAACGACAAGAAAGGTGCATAGGAAGTTAGGGTGGATAGGTTAGATGTTGGTAGGATCAATTACTTTATGCGCCCCAACCGTTAATATATGTTTCGGATGTGACAATAGAGATCGGTGGCGCTGATTTCAAATGAACTCAAAAGAAAGAAGTTTCCAATCCGGCTATAGAATCGAGCTAGACTTTTTCCGGTTGTGAATCAAATGCCTCACCCTAGAGAACCTAAATTTGAAGAAGTGGACCATTAGAGAGTTTTTCTAAGAATCACTTGTCATAGGCCTCAAAGTAGCACTTGTTTAGAGTGAAATCTTGAATTCATTGAAAATCTCTCGTGGTGGACCTACATACCGAAACAAGAAGGGGAACGACAAGAAACGCACATAGGAAGTTAGGGTGGATAGGTTAGATGTTGGTAGGATCAATTACTTTGCGCTCCCCAACCGTTAATATATGTTTCGGATGTGACAATAGAGATCGCGGGCGCCGATTTCAGCGCGAACTCAAAAGAAAGAGAAGTTTCCAATCCGCTATAGAATCGAAGCTAGACCTTTTTCGCGGTTGTGAATCAAATGCCTCACCCTAGAGAACCTAAATTTGAAGAAGTGGACCATTAGAGAGTTTTTCTAAGAATCACTTGTCATAGGCCTCAAAGTAGCACTTGTTTAGAGGAAATCTTGGAATTCATTGAAAATCTCTCGCGGTCGACCTACATACCGAAACAAGAAGGGGGATGACAAGAAACGCATAGGAAGTTAGGGTGGATAGGTTAGATGTTGGTAGGATCAATTACATTGCGCTCCCCCAACCGTTAATATATGTTTCGATGTGACAATAGAGATCGGGCGGCGATTTCAAAGACGAACTCAAAAGAAAGAGAAGTTTCCAATCCGCTATAGAATCGAAGCTAGACTTTTTTCCCGGTTGTGAATCAAATGCCTCACCCTAGAGAACCTAAATTTGAAGAAGTGGACCATTAGAGAGTTTTTCTAAGAATCACTTGTCATAGGCCTCAAAGTAGCACTTGTTTAGGGTGAAATCTTGAATTCCATTGAAAAATCTCTCGGTGGACCTAATTACCGAAATAAGATGGGGAACGACAAGAAAGGTGCATAGGAAGTTAGGGTGGATAGGTTAGATGTTGGTAGGATCAATTACTTTGCGGTCCCCAACCGTTAATATATGTTTCGGATGTGACAATAGAGATCGCCGGGCGCCGATTTCAACACGAACTCAAAAGAAAGAGAAGTTTCCAATCCGCTATAGAATCGAAGCTAGACTTTTTCGCGGGTTGTGAATCAAATGCCTCACCCTAGAGAACCTAAATTTGAAGAAGTGGACCATTAGAGAGTTTTTCTAAGAATCACTTGTCATAGGCCTCAAAGTAGCACTTGTTTAGAGTGAAATCTTGAATTCATTGAAAATCTCCGCGGTGGACCTACATACCGAAACAAGATGGGGAACGACACCTAAAGGTACATAGGAAGTTAGGTGGATAGGTTAGATGTTGGTAGGATCAATTACATTGCTCCCCAACCGCTAATATATATTTCTAGATGTGACAATAGAGATCGTTGGCGCCGATTTCAACCACAACTCAAAAAAAGAGAAGTTTCCAATCCGGCTATAGAATCGAGCTAGACCTTTTTCGCGGTTGTGAATCAAATGCCTCACCCTAGAGAACCTAAATTTGAAGAAGTGGACCATTAGAGAGTTTTTCTAAGAATCACTTGTCATAGGCCTCAAAGTAGCACTTGTTTAGGGTGAAATCTTGGAATTCCATTGAAAATCTCCGGTGGACCTACATACTGAAACAAGATGGGGAACGACAAGAAAGGTGCATAGGAAGTTAGGTGGATAGGTTAGATGTTGGTAGGATCAATTACTTTGCGCTCCCCAACCGCTAATATATGTTTCTCGATGTGACAATAGAGATCGGCCGGCGATTGATTTCAGCGTTAACTCAAAAGAAACAAAAGTTTCCAATCCGCTATAGAATCGAGCTAGACTTTTTCGCGGTTGTGAATCAAATGCCTCACCCTAGAGAACCTAAATTTGAAGAAGTGGACCATTAGAGAGTTTTTCTAAGAATCACTTGTCATAGGCCTCAAAGTAGCACTTGTTTAGGGCGAAATCTTGAATTCCATTGAAAAATCTCTCGGTGGACCTAATTACCGAAATAAGATGGGGGAACGACAAGAAAGGTGCATAGGAAGTTAGGGTGGATAGGTTAGATGTTGGTAGGATCAATTACATTGCGCTCCCCAACCGTTAATATATGTTTCTAGATGTGACAATAGAGATCGCCGGGCGCTGATTTCAACGCAAACTCAAAACAAAGAGAAGTTTCCAATCCCGCTATAGAATCGAGATAGACTTTTTTCGCGGTTGTGAATCAAATGCCTAACCCTAGAGAACCTAAATTTGAAGAAGTGGACCATTAGAGAGTTTTTCTAAGAATCACTTGTCATAGGCCTCAAAGTAGCACTTGTTTAGAGTGAAATCTTGAATTCATTGAAAAATCTCGTGTCGACCTACATACCGAAACAAGAAGGGGGAACGACAAGAAAGGTGCATAGGAAGTTAGGGTGGATAGGTTAGATGTTGGTAGGATCAATTACATTTGCGCTCCCCAACCGCTAATATATATTTCTGGATGTGACAATAGAGATCGCCGGCGCGATTTCAGCACGAACTCAAAAGAAAAGAAGTTTCCAATCCGCTATAGAATCGAAGCTAGACTTTTTCGGGTTGTGAATCAAATGCCTCACCCTAGAGAACCTAAATTTGAAGAAGTGGACCATTAGAGAGTTTTTCTAAGAATCACTTGTCATAGGCCTCAAAGTAGCACTTGTTTAGGGCTGAAATCTTGAATTCCATTGAAAATCTCTCGTGGACCTAATTACTTTGAAATAAGATGGGGAACGATAAGAAAGGTGCATAGGAAGTTAGGTGGATAGGTTAGATGTTGGTAGGATCAATTACTTTTGCGTTCCCCAACCGTTAATATATGTTTTCGATGTGACAATAGAGATCGGCCGGGCGCTGATTTCACGCAAACTCAAAAGAAAGAGAAGTTTCCAATCCCGCTATAGAATCGAAGATAGACTTTTTCGCGGTTGTGAATCAAATGCCTAACCCTAGAGAACCTAAATTTGAAGAAGTGGACCATTAGAGAGTTTTTCTAAGAATCACTTGTCATAGGCCTCAAAGTAGCACTTGTTTAGAGTGAAATCTTTGAATTCATTGAAAATCTCTCGGTCGACCTACATACCGAAACAAGAAGGGGAACGACAAGAAAGGTACATAGGAAGTTTGGGTGGATAGGTTAGATGTTGGTAGGATCAATTACATTATGCTCCCCAACCGCTAATATATATTTTCGGATGTGACAATAGAGATCATTTGGCGCTGATTTCAGCCGCGAACTCAAAAGAAAGAGAAGTTTCCAATCCGCTATAGAATCGAGCTAGACTTTTTCCCAAGTGGTTGTGAATCAAATGCCTCACCCTAGAGAACCTAAATTTGAAGAAGTGGACCATTAGAGAGTTTTTCTAAGAATCACTTGTCATAGGCCTCAAAGTAGCACTTGTTTAGGGCAAAATCTTGGAATTCCATTGAAAATCTCCGTGGACCTAATTATACCGAAATAAGATGGGGAACGACAAGAAAGGTGCATAGGAAGTTAGGGTGGATAGGTTAGATGTTGGTAGGATCAATTACTTTGCGTTCCCCAACCGTAATAATATATGTTTCGATGTGACAATAGAGACGGCCGGGCGCTGATTTCAGCGTGAACTCAAAAAGAAAGAGAAGTTTCCAATCCGCTATAGAATCGAGCTAGACTTTTTCAAGGGTTGTGAATCAAATGCCTCACCCTAGAGAACCTAAATTTGAAGAAGTGGACCATTAGAGAGTTTTTCTAAGAATCACTTGTCATAGGCCTCAAAGTAGCACTTGTTTAGGGTGAAATCTTGGAATTCCATTGAAAATATCTTGTGGACCTAATTACCGAAATAAGATGGGGAACGACAAGAAAGGTGCATAGGAAGTTAGGGTGGATAGGTTAGATGTTGGTAGGATCAATTACTTTGCGCTCCCCAACCGTTAATATATGTTTCGATGTGACAATAGAGATCGCTGGCGCTGATTTCAGCGCGAACTCAAAAGAAAGGGAAGTTTCCAATCCGGCTATAGAATCGAGCTAGACTTTTTTCGCGGTTGTGAATCAAATGCCTAACCCTAGAGAACCTAAATTTGAAGAAGTGGACCATTAGAGAGTTTTTCTAAGAATCACTTGTCATAGGCCTCAAAGTAGCACTTGTTTAGGCGAAATCTTGGAATTCCATCAAAAATCTCTCGGTGGACCTAATTACTGAAATAAGATGGGGAACGACAAGAAAGGTGCATAGGAAGTTAGGTGGATAGGTTAGATGTTGGTAGGATCAATTACATTGCGTTCCCCAACCGTTAATATATGTTTCGGATGTGACAATAGAGAGGCCGGGCGCTTGATTTCAGCGTGAACTCAAAAGAAAAAGAAGTTTCCAATCCCGCTATAGAATCGAAGCTAGACTTTTTCCCGGTTGTGAATCAAATGCCTCACCCTAGAGAACCTAAATTTGAAGAAGTGGACCATTAGAGAGTTTTTCTAAGAATCACTTGTCATAGGCCTCAAAGTAGCACTTGTTTAGAGGAAATCTTTGAATTCATTGAAAATCTCCGTGTCGACCTACATACCGAAACAAGAAGGGGGAACGACAAGAAAACGCATAGGAAGTTAGGGTGGATAGGTTAGATGTTGGTAGGATCAATTACATTGCGTTACCCAACCGCTAATATATATTTCTCGATGTGACAATAGAGATCGCCGGGCGCTGATTTCATCGCGAACTCAAAAGAAAGAGAAGTTTCCAATCCGCTATAGAATCGAGCTAGACTTTTCGCGGTTGTGAATCAAATGCCTCACCCTAGAGAACCTAAATTTGAAGAAGTGGACCATTAGAGAGTTTTTCTAAGAATCACTTGTCATAGGCCTCAAAGTAGCACTTGTTTAGGCGAAATCTTGGAATTCCATTGAAAATCTCTGGTGGACCTAATTACCGAAATAAGATGGGGAACGACAAGAAACGTGCATAGGAAGTTAGGGGTGGATAGGTTAGATGTTGGTAGGATCAATTACATTGCGTTCCCCAACCGTTAATATATGTTTCGATGTGACAATAGAGACGCCGGGCGCTGATTTCAACGCGAACTCAAAAGAAAGAGAAGTTTCCAATCCGCTATAGAATCGAGCTAGACTTTTTTGCGGTTGTGAATCAAATGCCTAACCCTAGAGAACCTAAATTTGAAGAAGTGGACCATTAGAGAGTTTTTCTAAGAATCACTTGTCATAGGCCTCAAAGTAGCACTTGTTTAGAGTGAAATCTTTGAATTCATTGAAAATCTCTCGTGTGGACCTACATACCAAAAACAAGAAGGGGAACGACAAGAAAACGCATAGGAAGTTAGGGGTGGATAGGTTAGATGTTGGTAGGATCAATTACATTGCGTCCCCAACCGTTAATATATGTTTTTGGATGTGACAATAGAGACCGGCCGGGCGCTGATTTCAGCGCGAACTCAAAAGAAAAGAGAAGTTTCCAATTTGGCTATAGAATCGAAGCTAGACTTTTTCGCGGTTGTGAATCAAATGCCTCACCCTAGAGAACCTAAATTTGAAGAAGTGGACCATTAGAGAGTTTTTCTAAGAATCACTTGTCATAGGCCTCAAAGTAGCACTTGTTTAGGGCAAAATCTTGGAATTCCATTGAAAATCTCTCGTGGACCTAATTACCGAAATAAGATGGGGAACGACAAGAAAGGTGCATAGGAAGTTAGGGTGGATAGGTTAGATGTTGGTAGGATAAATTACATTGCGTTCCCCAACCGTTAATATATGTTTCGGATGTGACAATAGAGATCGGCCGGGCGCTAATTTCAACGCAAACTCAAAACAAAGAGAAGTTTCCAATCCCGCTATAGAATCGAGATAGACTTTTTTCGCGGATGTGAATCAAATGCCTAACCCTAGAGAACCTAAATTTGAATAAGTGGACCATTAGAGAGTTTTTCTAAGAATCACTTGTCATAGGCTTCAAAGTAGCACTTGTTTAGTGTGAAATCTTTGAATTCATTGAAAATCTCTCGGTGGACCTACATACCGAAATAAGAAGGGGGAACGACAAGAAAGGTGCATAGGAAGTTAGGTGGATAGGTTAGATGTTGGTAGGATCAATTACATTGCGTTCCCCAACCGCTAATATATATTTCTCGGATGTGACAATAGAGATCGGCTGGCGCTGATTTGTGTGAACTCAAAAAAGAAAGAGAAGTTTCCAATCCGGCTATAGAATCGAGCTAGACTTTTTTCGTGGTTGTGAATCAAATGCCTCACCCTAGAGAACCTAAATTTGAAGAAGTGGACCATTAGAGAGTTTTTCTAAGAATCACTTGTCATAGGCCTCAAAGTAGCACTTGTTTAGGGTGAAATCTTGGAATTACATTGAAAATCTCTGGTGGACCTAATTACTGAAATAAGATGGGGAACGACAAGAAAGGTGCATAGGAAGTTAGGGTGGATAGGTTAGATGTTGGTAGGATCAATTACATTGCGTTCCCCCAACCGCTAATATATATTTCTCGGATGTGACAATAGAGATCGCCGGGCGCTGATTTTCAGTGAACTCAAAAAGAAAGAGAAGTTTCCAATCCGCTATAGAATCGAAGCTAGACCTTTTTCGCGGTTGTGAATCAAATGCCTCACCCTAGAGAACCTAAATTTGAAGAAGTGGACCATTAGAGAGTTTTTCTAAGAATCACTTGTCATAGGCCTCATAGTAGCACTTGTTTAGGGTGAAATCTTGGAATTCATTGAAAATATCTTGTGGACCTAATTACTAAAATAAGATGGGGAACGACAACAAAGGTGCATAGGAAGTCAGGGTGGATAGGTTAGATGTTGGTAGGATCAATTACTTTGCGTTCCCCAACCGTTAATACATGTTTCTGGATGTGACAATAGAGACCGGGCTGGCGCTAATTTCAGCGAACTTAAAAGAAAGAGAAGTTTCCAATCCGGCTATAGAATCGAGCTAGACTTTTGCGGTTGTGAATCAAATGCCTAACCCTAGAGAACCTAAATTTGAAGAAGTGGACCATTAGAGAGTTTTTCTAAGAATCACTTGTCATAGGCCTCAAAGTGGCACTTGTTTAGGGCGAAATCTTGGAATTCCATCGAAAATCTCTGGTGGACCTAATTACTGAAATAAGATGGGGAACGACAAGAAAGGTGCATAGGAAGTTAGGGTGGATAGGTTAGATGTTGGTAGGATCAATTACATTGCGTTCCCCAACCGCTAATATATGTTTCTGGATGTGACAATAGAGATGCCGGCGCTGATTTCAGCGTGAACTCAAAAAGAAAGAGAAGTTTCCAATCCGGCTATAGAATCGAGCTAGACTTTTTCCCGGTTGTGAATCAAATGCCTCACCCTAGAGAACCTAAATTTGAAGAAGTGGACCATTAGAGAGTTTTTCTAAGAATCACTTGTCATAGGCCTCAAAGTAGCACTTGTTTAGGGCAAAATCTTAGAATTCCATCGAAAATCTCTCGGTGGACCTAATTACTGAAATAAGATGGGGAATGACAAGAAAGGTGCATAGGAAGTTAGGGTGGATAGGTTAGATGTTGGTAGGATCAATTACTTTTGCGTTCCCCAACCGTTAATATATGTTTCTGGATGTGACAATAGAGACTCGCCGGTGCTAATTTCAACGCAAACTCAAAAGAAAGAGAACTTTCCAATCCGCCATAGAATCGAGATAGACTTTTTCGCGGATGTGAATCAAATGCCTAACCCTAGAGAACCTAAATTTGAAGAAGTGGACCATTAGAGAGTTTTTCTAAGAATCACTTGTCATAGGCTTCAAAGTAGCACTTGTTTAGAGTGAAATCTTTGAATTCATTGAAAATCTCCGTGTCGACCTACATACCAAAACAAGAAGGGGAACGACACGAAAGGTACGTAGGAAGTTAGGGTGGATAGGTTAGATGTTGGTAGGATCAATTACATTGCGTTCCCCAACCGCTAATATATATTTCTGGATGTGACAATAGAGACTGTTGGCGCTGATTTCAGCGAACTCAAAAAAAGAAAGAGAAGTTTCCAATCCCGCTATAGAATCGAAGCTAGACCTTTTCGCGGTTGTGAATCAAATGCCTCACCCTAGAGAACCTAATTTTCAATAAGTGGACCATTAGAGAGTTTTTCTAAGAATCACTTGTCATAGGCCTCAAAGTAGCACTTGTTTAGAGCAAAACCTTGGAATTCCATTGAAAATCTCTGGTGGACCTAATTACTGAAATAAGATGGGGAAACGACAAGAAAGGTGCATTGGAAGTTAGGGTGGATAGGTTAGATGTTGGTAGGATCAATTACATTGCGTTCCCCAACCGTTAATATATGTTTCGGATGTGACAATAGAGATCGGCCGGGCGCTGATTTCAAATACGAACTCAAAAAAAGCAGTAAGTTTCCAATCCGGCTATAGAATCGAGCTAGACCTTTTCGCGGTTGTGAATCAAATGCCTCACCCAAGAGAACCTAATTTTGAAGAAGTGGACCATTAGAGAGTTTTTCTAAGAATCACTTATCATAGGCCTCAAAGTGGCACTTGTTTGGGGCGAAATCTTGGAAGTCCATTGAAAATCTCTCGTGGACCTAATTACTGAAATAAGATGGGGAACGACAAGAAAGGTGCATAGGAAATTAGGGTGGATAGGTTAGATGTTGGTAGGATCAATTACATTGCGTTCCCCAACATTTAATATATGTTTCGATGTGACAATAGAGACCGGCTGGCGCTGATTTCAAGTGAACTCAAAAGAAAGAAGTTTCCAATCCGCTATAGAATCGAGCTAGACTTTTTTCCCGGTTGTGAATCAAATGCCTCACCCTAGAGAACCTAAATTTGAAGAAGTGGACCATTAGAGAGTTTTTCTAAGAATCACTTGTCATAGGCCTCAAAGTAGCACTTGTTTAGGGCAAAATTTTGGAATTCCATCGAAAATCTCTGTGTCGACCTACATACCGAAACAAGAAGGGGAACGACAAGAAAGGTACGTAGGAAGTTAGGGTGGATAGGTTAGATGTTGGTAGGATCAATTACATTGCGTTCCCCCAACCGTTAATATATGTTTCTAGATGTGACAATAGAGATCGCCTGGCGCTGATTTCAAGCGAACTCAAAAAAGAAAAAGAAGTTTCCAATCCGGCTATAGAATCGAAGCTAGACTTTTTCCCGGTTGTGAATCAAATGCCTCACCCTAGAGAACCTAAATTTGAAGAAGTGGACCATTAGAGAGTTTTTCTAAGAATCACTTGTCATAGGCCCCAAAGTAGCACTTGTTTAGGGCGAAATCATGGAATTCCATCGAAAATCTCCGGTGGACCTAATTACTGAAATAAGATGGGGAACGACACGAAAGGTGCATAGGAAGTTAGGGTGGATAGGTTAGATGTTGGTAGGATCAATTACTTTTTGCGTTCCCCAACCGTTAATATATGATTCTCGGATGTGACAATAGAGATCGCTGGTGCTAATTTCAGCGAACTCAAAACAAAGAGAAGTTTCCAATCCGCTATAGAATCAAGCATGACTTTTTCGCGGTTGTGAATCAAATGCCTAACCCTAGAGAACCTAAATTTCAATAAGTGGACCTTGGAGGGTTTTTCTAAGAATCACTTGTCACAGGCCTCAAAGTAGCACTTGTTTAGGGTAAAATCTTGGAATTCCATCGAAAAAATCACCGGTGGACCTAATTACTGAAATAAGATGGGGAACGACAAGAAAGGTGCATAGGAAGTTAGGGTGGATAGGTTAGATGTTAGTAGGACCAATTACATTGCGTTCCCCAACCGTTAATATATCTTTCTCGGATGTGACAATAGAGACGGCCGGGCGCTGATTTCAGCAGCGAACTCAAAAGAAAGAGGAGTTTCCAATCCGGCTATAGAATCGAGCTAGACCTTTTTCGCGGTTGTGAATCAAATGCCTCACCCTAGAGAACCTAAATTTTTAAGAAATGGACCATTAGAGAGTTTTTCTAAGAATCACTTGTCATAGGCCTCAAAGTAGCACTTGTTTAGGGCGAAATTTTGGAATTCCATCGAAAATCTCGGTGGACCTACATACTTGAAATAAGAAGGGGAACGACACAAAAGGTGCATAGGAAGTTAGGGTGGATAGGTTAGATGTTGGTTGGATCAATTACTTTGCGTTCCCCAACCGTTAATATATGATTCTCGATGTGACAATAGAGACCGCCGGGTGCTAATTTCAGCGCGAACTCAAAACAAAGAGAAGTTTCCAATCCTGCTATAGAATCAAGCAAGACTTTTTCGCGGTTGTGAATCAAATGCCTAACCCTAGAGAACCTAAATTTCAATAAGTGGACCTTAGAGAGTTTTTCTAAGAATCACTTGTCATAGGCCTCAAAGTAGCACTTGTTTAGGGCAAAATTTTGGAATTCCATCGAAAATCTCTGTGTCGACCTACATACCGAAACAAGAAGGGGAACGACACAAAAGGTACGTAGGAAGTTAGGGTGGATAGGTTAGATGTTCGTAGGATCAATTACATTGCGTCCCCCAACCGTTAATATATGTTTTCGGATGTGACAATAGAGATCGCCGGGCGCTGATTTCAGCGTGAACTCAAAAGAAATAGAAGTTTCCAATCCGGCTATAGAATCGAGCTAGACTTTTTCCCGGTTGTGAATCAAATGCCTCACCCTAGAGAACCTAAATTTGAAGAAGTGGACCATTAGAGAGTTTTTCTAAGAATCACTTGTCATAGGCCTCAAAGTAGCACTTGTTTAGGCGAAATCATGGAATTCCATTGAAAATCTCTCGGTGGACCTAATTACCGAAATAAGATGGGGAACGACACGAAAGGTGCATAGGAAGTTAGGGGTGGATAGGTTAGATGTTGGTAGGATCAATTACTTTTGCGTTCCCCAACCGTTAATATATGATTTCGATGTGACAATAGAGATCGCCGGTGCTAATTTCAGCGCGAACTCAAAACAAAGAGAAGTTTCCAATCCCGCTATAGAATCAAGCAAGACTTTTTCGCGGTTGTGAATCAAATGCCTCACCCTAGAGAACCTAAATTTCAAGAAGTGGACCATTAGAGAGTTTTTCTAAGAATCACTTGTCATAGGCCTCAAAGTAGCACTTGTTTAGGGCGAAATCATGGAATTCCATCGAAAATCTCTCGGTGGACCTAATTCTTTGAAATAAGATGGGGAACGACAAGAAAGGTGCATAGGAAGTTAGGGTGGATAGGTTAGATGTTGGTAGGATCAATTACTTTGCGTTCCCCAACCGTTAATATATGTTTCTGGATGTGACAATAGAGACTGCTGGCGCTGATTTCAGCGCGAACTCAAAAGAAAGAGAAGTTTCCAATCCGGCTATAGAATCGAGCTAGACCTTTTCGCGGTTGTGAATCAAATGCCTCACCCTAGAGAACCTAAATTTGAAGAAGTGGACCATTAAAGAGTTTTTCTAAGAACCACTTATCATGGGCCTCAAAGTGGCACTTGTTTAGGGCGAAATCTTGGAATTCCATCAAAAATCTCTGGTGGACCTAATTACTGAAATAAGATGGGGAACGACAAGAAAGGTGCATAGGAAATTAGGGTGGATAGGTTAGATATTGGTAGGATCAATTACTTTGAGTTCCCCAACCGTTAAGATATGTTTTCGGATGTGACAATAGAGATCGCCGGGCGCTAATTTCAAGCGCGAACTCAAAACAAAGAGAAGTTTCCAATCCGCTATGGAATCAAGCAAGACTTTTTTCACGGTTGTGAATCAAATGCCTAACCCTAGAGAACCTAAATTTCAAGAAGTGGACCATTAGAGAGTTTTTCTAAGAATCACTTGTCATAGGCCTCAAAGTAGCACTTGTTTAGAGCAAAATCATGGAATTCCATCGAAAATCTCTGGTGGACCTAATTACTGAAATAAGATGGGGAACGACACGAAAGGTGCATAGGAAGTTAGGGTGGATAGGTTAGATGTTGGTAGGATCAATTACTTTGCGTTCCCCAACCGTTAATATATATGTTTCGGATGTGACAATAGAGGCGGCCGGGCGCTAATTTTCAGCGAACTCAAAACAAAGAGAAGTTTCCAATCCGGCTATAGAATCAAGCAAGACTTTTTCGCGGTTGTGAATCAAATGCCTAACCCTAGAGAACCTAAATTTCAAAAGTGGACCATTAGGGAGTTTTTCTAAGAATCACTTGTCATAGGCCTCAAAGTAGCACTTGTTTAGGGCGAAATCTTGGAATTCCAACAAAAATCTGTGTGGACCTAATTACTGAAATAAGATGGGGAACGACAAGAAAGGTGCATAGGAAGTTAGGGTGGATAGGTTAGATGTTAGTAGGATCAATTACATTGCGTTCCCCAACCGTTAATATATGTTTTCGGATGTGACAATAGAGATCGGCCGGGCGCTGATTTCAGCCTTGAACTCAAAAAAGAAAGAGAAGTTTCCAATCCGGCTATAGAATCGAGCTAGACCTTTTCGAGGTTGTGAATCAAATGCCTCACCCTAGAGAACCTAAATTTGAAGAAGTGGACCGTTAAATTGTTTTTCTAAGAATCACTTGTCATAGGCCTCAAAGTGGCACTTGTTTAGGGCAAAATCTTGGAATTCCATCGAAAATCTCTGGTGGACCTAATTTTGAAATAAGATGGGGATCGACAAGAAAGGTGCATAGGAAGTTAGGGTGGATAGGTTAGATGTTGGTAGGATCAATTACTTTGTGTTCCCCAACCGTTAATATATGTTTTCGGATGTGACAATAGAGAGGCCGGGCGCTAATTTCATCGCGAACTCAAAACAAAGAGAAGTTTCCAATCCCGCTATAGAATCGAAGTTAGACCTTTTTTCACGGTTGTGAATCAAATGCCTCACCCTAGAGAACCTGAATTTCAATAAGTGGACCATTAGAGAGTTTTTCTAAGAATCACTTGTCATAGGCCACAAAGTAGCACTTGTTTAGGGCGAAATCTTGGAATTCCATCGAAAATCACTAGTGGACCTAATTACTTTGAAATAAGATGGGGAACGACAAGAAAGGTGCATAGGAAGTTAGGGTGGATAGGTTAGATGTTAGTAGGATCAATTACATTGCGTTCCCCAACCGTTAATATATGTTTCTGGATGTGACAATAGAGACTGCTGGCGCTGATTTCAGCGTGAACTCAAATGAAACAGAAGTTTCCAATCCGGCTATGGAATCGAGCTAGACCTTTTTTCGTGGGTTGTGAATCAAATGCCTCACCCTAGAGAACCTAAATTTGAAGAAGTGGACCATTAAAGAGTTTTTTTAAGAATCACTTATCATAGGCCTCAAAGTGGCACTTGTTTAGGGCGAAATCTTGGAATTCCATCGAAAATCTCTGGTGGACCTAATTACTGAAATACGATGGGGAACGACAAGAAAGGTGCATAGGAAGTTAGGGTGGATAGGTTAGATGTTGGTAGGATCAATTACTTTGTGTTCCCCCAACCGTTAATATATGTTTTCGGATGTGACAATAGAGATCGGCTGGCGCTAATTTCATCGCGAACTCAAAACAAAGAGAAGTTTCCAATCCGCTATAGAATCGACCTAGACCAATTGTGGTTGTGAATCAAATGCCTCACCCTAGAGAACCTGAATTTCAATAAGTGGACCATTAAAGAGTTTTTCTAAGAATCACTTGTCATAGGCCTCAAAGTAGCACTTGTTTAGAGGCGAAATCTTGGAATTCCATTGAAAATCTTTGTGTGGACCTAATTACCGACATAAGATGGGGAACGACAAGAAAGGTGCATAGGAAGTTAGGGTGGATAGGTTAGATGTTAGTAGGATCAATTACATTGCGTTCCCCAACCGTTAATATATGTTTCGGATGTCACAATAGAGATCGGCGGGCGCTGATTTCAGCGTGAACTCAAAAAGAAACGAAGTTTCCAATCCGGCTATGGAATCGAGTGAGACCTTTTCGCGGTTGTGAATCAAATGCCTCACCCTAGAGAACCTAAATTTGAAGAAGTGGACCATTAAAGAGTTTTACTAAGAATCACTTATCATAGGCCTCAAAGTGGCACTTGTTTAGGCGAAATCTTGGAATTCCATCGAAAATCTCGGTGGACCTAATTCATATGAAATAAGATGGGGATCGACAAGAAAGGTGCATAGGAAGTTAGGGTGGATAGGTTAGATGTTGGTAGGATCAATTACTTTGTGTTCCCCAACCGTTAATATATGTTTCCGGATGTGACAATAGAGACGGCGGGCGAAATTTCAGCGAACTCAAAACAAAGAGAAGTTTCCAATCCCGCTATAGAATCGAGCTAGACCTTTTCGCGGTTGTGAATCAAATGCCAAACCCTAGAGAACCTAAATTTCAATAAGTGGACCACATTATAGAGTTTTTCTAAGAATCACTTGTCATAGGCCTCAAAGTAGCACTTGTTTAGAGCAAAATCTTGGAATTCCATCGAAAATCTCTGGTGGACCTAATTACTGAAATAAGATGGGGAACGACAAGAAAGGTGCATAGGAAGTTAGGGTGGATAGGTTAGATGTTGGTAGGATCAATTACATTGCGTTCCCCAACCGTTAATATATGTTTCTGGATGTGACAATAGAGACTGCTGGCGCTAATTTCAGCGTGAACTCAAAAGAAACAGAAGTTTCCAATCCGGCTATAGAATCGAGCTAGACTTTTTCCCGGTTGTGAATCAAATGCCTCACCCTAGAGAACCTAAATTTGAAGAAGTGGACCATTAGAGAGTTTTTCTTAGAATCACTTGTCATAGGCCTCAAAGTAGCACTTGTTTAGAGTGAAATCTTGGAATTCATTGAAAATCTCTGTGTTGACCTACATACCAAAACAAGAAGGGGAAGGACACGAAAGGTACGTAGGAAGTTAGGGTGGATAGGTTAGATGTTGGTAGGATCAATTACATTGCGTTCCCCAACCGTTAATATATGTTTCTCGGATGTGATAATAGAGATCATTGGCGCTGATTTCAGCGAACTCAAAAGAAATAGAAGTTTCCAATCCGCTATAGAATCGAGGTAGACTTTTTCCCGGTTGTGAATCAAATGCCTCACCCTAGAGAACCTAAATTTGAAGAAGTGGACCATTAGAGAGTTTTTCTAAGAATCACTTGTCATAGGCCTCAAAGTAGCACTTGTTTAGGGCGAAATTTTGGAATTCCATCGAAAATCTTTGTGTCGACCTACATACCGAAACAAGAAGGGGAACGACACGAAAGGTACGTAGGAAGTTAGGGTGGATAGGTTAGATGTTCGTAGGATCAATTACATTGCGTCCCCCAACCGTTAATATATGTTTCTGGATGTGACAATAGAGATCGATGGCGCTAATTTCAGTATGAACTCAAAAGAAAGAGAAGTTTCCAATCCGGCTATAGAATCGAGCTAGACTTTTTCCGGTTGTCAATCAAATGCCTCACCCTAGAGAACCTAAATTTGAAGAAGTGGACCATTAGAGAGTTTTTCTAAGAATCACTTGTCATAGCCTTGTTTAATATATGTTTAAAAACGGATGTGACAATTGAGACCGAAAGGAGCAGGGAAGTTAGGGCCCCAATGTTTTCAAGCGAACTCAAAAAAGAAAGAGAAGTTTCCAATCCGACTATAGAATCGAGCTAGACATTTTTTTGCGGTTGTGAATCAAATGCCTCACCCTAGAGAACCTAAATTTGAAGAAGTGGACCATTAGAGAGTTTTTCTAAGAATCACTTGTCATAGGCCTCAAAGTAGCACTTGTTTAGGGCGAAATTTTGGAATTCCATAAAAAATCTTTGTGTCGACCTACATACCGAAACAAGAAGGGGAACGACACGAAAGGTACGTAGGAAGTTAGGGTGGATAGGTTAGATGTTCGTAGGATTAATTACATTGCGTCCCCCTACCGTCAATATATGTTTCTGCATGTGACAATAGAGACTGCTGGCGCTAATTTTAGCGCGAACTCAAAACAAACAGAAGTTTTCAATCCGGCTATAGAATCGAGCTAGACTTTTTCCCGGTTGTGAATCAAATGCCTCACCCTAGAGAACCTAAATTTGAAGAAGTGGACCATTAGAGAGTTTTTCTAAGAATCACTTGTAATAGCCTCAAAGTAGCACTTGTTTAGGGCGAAATCTTGGAATTCCATCGAAAATCTCTGGTGGACCTAATTACAAAAAATAAGATGGGGAACAACAAGAAAGGTGCATAGCAAGTTAGGGTGGATAGGTTAGTTGTTAGTAGGATCAATTACATTGCGTTCCCCAACCGTTAATATATGTTTCGTTGTGACAATAGAGGCTGGCGGGATTTGATTTCAGTGAACTCAAAAGAAAAGAAAAGTTTCCAATCCGGCTATAGAATCGAGCTAGACTTTTTCACGGTTGTGAATCAAATGCCTAACCCTAGAGAACCTAAATTTGAATAAGTGAACCATTAGAGAGTTTTTCTAAGAATCACTTGTCATAGGCCTCAAAGTAGCACTTGTTTAGGCCGAAATCATGGAATGCCATCGAAAATCTCTCGGTGGACCTAATTCTTGAAATAAGATGGGGAACGACACAAGAAAGGTGCATAGGAAGTTAGGGTGGATAGGTTAGATGTTGGTAGGATCAATTACTTTGTGTTCCCCAACCGTTAATATATGTTTCGGATGTGACAATAGAGATCGGCCTGGCGCTAATTTCAAAAATGAACTCAAAACAAAGAGAAGTTTCCAATCCTACTATAGAATCGAAGCTAGACCTTTTTCATGGTTGTGAATCAAATGCCTCACCCTAGAGAACCTAAATTTCAATAAGTATACCACTAGAGAGTTTTTCTAAGAATCACTTGTCATAGGCCTCAAAGTAGCACTTGTTTAGAGCAAAATCTTGGAATTCCATCGAAAATCTCCGGTGGACCTAATTCTTGAAATAAGATGGGGAACCGACAAGAAAGGTGCATAGGAAGTTAGGGTGGATAGGTTAGATGTTGGTAGGATCAATTACATTGCGTTCCCCAACCGTTAATATATGTTTCGGATGTGACAATAGAGGCTGGCCGGGCGCTGATTTCAGCGTGAACTCGAAAAAGAAAGAGAAGTTTCCAATCCGCTATAGAATCGAAGTTAGACTTTTTCCCGGTTGTGAATCAAATGCCTCACCCTAGAGAACCTAAATTTGAAGAAGTGGACCATTAGATAGTTTTTCTTAGAATCACTTGTCATAGGCCTCAAAGTAACACTTGTTTAGAGTGAAGTCTTGGAATTCATTGAAAATCTCTCGCTGTCTCGACCTACATGCCAAAACAAGAAGGGGAAGGACACCTAAAGGTACGTAGGAAGTTAGGGTGGATAGGTTAGATGTTGGTAGGATCAATTACTTTGCGTTCCCCAACCGATAATATATGTTTTGGATGTGACAATAGAGATCAACCGGCGGCGCTAATTTGGATTTCAGCGAACTCAAAACAAAGAGAAGTTTTCAATCCTCGCTATAGAATCGAAGCGAGACTTTTTCAAGGGTTGTGAATCAAATGCCTAACCCTAGAGAACCTAAATTTGAATAAGTAGACCATTAGAGAGTTTTTCTAAGAATCGGTTGTCATAGGACTCAAAGTAGCACTTGTTTAGGGTGAAATTTTGGAATTCCATCGAAAATCTCCGGTGGACCTACGTCTTGAAATAAGAAGGGGAACGACACGAAAGGTGCATAGGAAGTTGGGGTGGATAGGTTAGATGTTTGTAGGATCAATTACATTGCGTCCCCCAATCGTTAATATATGTTTCGGATGTGACAATTGAGGCTGCCGGCCCCAATTTCAGCGCGAACTCAAAAAGAAAGAGAAGTTTCCAATCCGACTATAGAATCGAGCTAGACATTTTTTGCGGTTGTGAATTAAATGCCTCACCCTAGAGAACCTAAATTTGAAGAAGTGTACCATTAGAGAGTTTTTCTAAGAATCACTTGTCATAGGCCTCAAAGTAGCACTTGTTTAGGGCAAAATTTTGGAATTCCATCAAAAATCTCGCGGTCGACCTACATACCGAAACAAGAAGGGGAACGACACTAAAGGTACACCGCAAGAAATTTGGCTTTTCATGACAAGCCGAAAGTGTCATGTAAGGTAAGAATTTAGTCATAAAAACTACGTTATGACGAAAAACCCATCGTCATAAGGTGGTCACAAATCGACCGTCACATTATGTACCTCGTGACGGTTTTTTGTAAGTTGGTCACAAAAGTCTTTGCTTTTTGTGACGCAACCAGATCTTCTGTCACATGTTGTTATCTTTTATGACAGCTACTTACTGTCATACATTAGTTAGTCAACGCGTCATATTATGTGTTTATGGAAGGCGTTTGGATGGTGTTTTGTGACCCATAAGGGTTGTCATGTATAGGTAGTTAACCATGGTTAAAAGGTCGTCATACATTATATATCCATTCAGTCATGCATCTAAGCCATCATGTAACATTGACATCACACCATCATTTACATAGAACCTAGATCATATAATATATTATATAGTGCAAATAGGTTCAGATACATCACATAAGTAGGTGGTTTATATATGCCAATAAGCTCATGTATGTAGTTTCTAACAAGACTAAGTATGTAGATCCAAAGAATACAACTCTCATGTCTCTCATCACAATGTAGAAGCACGTGCACCTTGCAAGAACATGTAGCTCTCATGTCCCTCACTTCCCTATTGCTGCAACTTTTAACTGAACAAAAAACAAAAAAGAAACAAAGGTATAATTAGAAAAAGAAAAGAAACAGAGAGTGACCGCAAGGCACCAAATTTGAGATATACTTACTTCTTTATAACAACATATACATGAGTTCAGCAAAATATGAGATTTGCCGAACAAAATTGAATTAATAAATACTAGTAGATGACCTCAAATGTATGGTTAATAATATGATGCAACCTATTGTTTAGCAATATTAGGCTGTAATAGCATAGAAAATATATGCCTTTCTCTACACAAGTTAAAAGAAATGAACATAGGCACATAGCTATATATATATTCCGTTTTATTTCCTTTTGCATTATGTATATATATGCAGGTTAGTCCAAATGTGAAGCCACACGTGGTTTTAAAATGGTCACCAATACATATACAAATCACTATTTAATCATCAAATAAGCTATGTATTGAGGCAGCTAATAAGTCATCCTTTGTCTATTCCGCACATCAAATACAGTTTGCATATCAACAAATTTCATTTGAACAACTACGGATTGATGAGCCAAAGGGCTAGCACTAGTATCTTAATATTTCATCAGTCAAACAAAAGTTGGGCTAGTTCCCATCCTTCACCATTTAATTTGCTTGCTGCATTGTTAGCGACACAAAGAGAGAGGAGCTAGCTTACCTTGATATTATGTAGTAGCCTCCTCTTATGCTACAAAGACACGAGAAAGAGAGAAAACATTATTACTTACTACATTGATACACAAGAATGTAATGCGGGGAATCGATGTGGTCGTACTAAAAGAAGCTACAAAATTGTTCTACTATCATCTCACTCCAAGACAAAACGAGCCTTCCTAACTATTAGACAACTAGTAAATTGGCCAAAATCAAAAGCACTTGATCTAAACTAATTTAACCCAACTAGAATAGACATGATGAAGTCTATTTCAAAAACTCATTTTTTTCACACTCCAAATGATTCAGTGTGAAGATAACATGTATAGTTGCCAACTAAATCAGTTCTTGTTCTTGTGCTAATTAACAATTGCTACTAATAGTAACTATAGACACCGAATAGTGTCCGAACCAAACCGAAAAGTTCAGCACTGATAAAACTCAATGTTCAGCACTGATAAACTGAATTTCACCAACGCCATCCCAAAGCTGTAGACATCGCTCTTCTTTTATGCTATATGTTCGACATTGCGTACCTAACAAGTTCAAAGAATAAACATCACACAAGTACACGCTCACTAGGTATCGAGGAAATTCTCGAACGAGGTGAGATGAGGCAAGCAAAGAAACCACCGCCAAGCAAAGAAAGCAACGGGTGTCTCTACGGATCTCCTACTTGCCCCGCTTCTTGGGGCCCCAAGAACTTGGGTGGCCACGGCGGGTGCTTGCCGATGGTGGGGGATGAGCAGCCACCGCCGAGGGGACTCCACGCCGCCAGCCCACGTAGCGGCGGATCTTTGGCGCGTGGGGGAGCGTCGGCGTCAACGGAATTGCGGCACTGGGAGCGAGTCCATCTTGTCGGCCTCCATGTCGAGGATCTCGAGCTTGAACTCCTCCTCGATGGCCATGACCACCTCGATGGTGTCAGCTGCCGAGCCCCCGCATCCTTCTCGGCGCCCTGGGGTCACCCGCCAAGCCATCCTTATCGCCGCCACGCCACAGCCTAGGGTTAATACGATTCGTGGGGCCGGGCCTCGCTCGACATCGACGCCATCGAGATGTGAGAGGGGTTCGGTGGGTACCTTGGCGAGGTCGACCTTGGGGTGGTTCTTGTGGACGTCGAGGACGCGGTCGGCGACTTCCTCGCGGGTGAGGTGCGCATGGGGGGTGCGGCGTGCCTTTCTGGATCATGCCGGGGCGTTAGCCTGCACCTTGAGATCCTCGTGGGTGACGAGATCCCGATCTACGCACGCTGATCTCGCTCGGCTCCCCATGGTCACGCGACGGCGGCGCCGGGAGATGCGAGGCGAGTAGCGACGGGGCGGCCAGGAGGAGAGGGCTGCCGAGAGGATTGGGATAGGGAGGAGTGACCGAACTGGCTGCTGTAGTTAGGGTTTGAGGTGGTTTTGTTGCAAGTCTGTTAAATCATAGCCACTCATTTTATGATCCAACGGCTGAGAGAGAGGGCATCTGAATTGGGCCGAATATGAGCACCATTTTGAGGCCCAATACAGTACAATTTTTTTTAATTTTTACTTCTGTAATACACTAATAAAATAATTTTGAGTAGCAAATGATTTCAAATTAAAAGGTGAAAAACCAAAAAATTCATAGCTCATCAAGATCTACATTTGGAATTCGGGTTAACTTTTCATTTTTCGAAGTTTTGACGTCTCTAATTTTAAATTTTGTGTTTTCTACACCTCCCGAGCGAGATTTCGACTAGTGTGGCCTGTGCACTTTGTAAAGTGTGCTATCGGCCTCAAACTTTTTCTGAGGCGTCTACATGGCATGTGTGAAGGCACCGTCAAGTTTGAGAATTTCTTTGGAATTGTTTGGTAATTTTTCTCGATTATTTTAATTACCGCTAGCGACTTCTCCTAATAATTATACGTTGAATCTGCGACCACCCCAAAAAGACCTCAAACGGTGTCAAACTTTTTCCGCAAGGTCTCTTGTGCCCTAAGAGGCAAAAACTTGTGGAGGCCGGTGCAAAAATTATTGTGTTTTCAAAGTGTAAATCACCATATTTGGTCGCACGCGCGACGGAGAAAAATACAAAGAATTCCAAAAAATGACTAAAAAACCTAGTATTTTATGTGGGGCCATATTTTGGGTGTAAATGACCACAAAAAAATTTTTGAGGAAGTTTGGACATAGGCGGAGCAGACACACCTTCTGGTGGTATATAGAACCTTTCACCAAACCCTATCCTCACACTTAGGTTTCTCATGGTTGTGTGGCCCGCGGCGCTTTGTAAAGATTGTCTTTATCGGCCTCAAACTTTTTCTCGAGGCGTCTACATGGCATGCGTGAAGGCACCGTGAAGTTTGAGAATTTCTTGGAATTGTTTGGTAATTTTCTCCCGATTATTTTAATTACCGCGACTTCTCCCAATTATTATACGTTGAAGTGTGACAACTAGGAATACAACTAGGTGGAGAGCAATAGCATGCAACCGCCCTAGGGAGGTCGGTAACAAAGTTTCCATTCGAGTGACATCGAAAACCATAGCAAAACCGCCAGGAAGGCGCCGAACCGGACCTAAACCGGTTGAACCGCGCGCCGACCGCTATTTCTCGGAAGGGAATTTGGGGTCGGTGGGCCAAAACCAGCCGGTTTGGGCCGGTCCAATCACGCGCTGGGCGAACCGCGAACCGCCTCCGCGCTTCCTATCACCCGCGCCACGTGGCTCCTGGGACCCGGCGGCGGGCGGCCATCGTCATCGTGCGCGCGCGGCGTCCACGCAGGGCGGCCAACCAGGGGCCCGCCACGTCGCGCCTGCCGATTCGAAACGAAACGCGCGCTACGCTTCGCGGCCGACGAGGCGGTTCCACCGCAGGCCCGCTGGGCCCCGGCTGTCAGCGGTGGTTGGCGTTGACTCGGGGTGGTGACGTCGGCGATGACGTCAGTGCTTCTTTTTAATTTGAAAAATCCATAACTTATTATTGGGAGCTCCAAAAATAGCAAATGATATATCCGTTTTGATCAGTAAGCGACGAGCTCTTCGAAATGGTGTACTCTGTTTCTTCATTTTAGATAGTTTTTATCTGCAAAAATTAGGAATTCCTGCAAAAACAAATGGAGCACCAAAAACTTGTGGAACTTGTTAAATAAATAATATTTTGTTTATGATAAGACATGAAATATTTGTCATTTAGTGTACTTGTTAACTAGAGATCAAAAAGAGAAAATGTTCTTGCTCATGATGAATTTGATCTCAAAATGGAATTACAAATTAAAAAACAAGAAAACCAGAAAAAGAAAATCTATCGGCCCATATAATTCCAGCCCGGGTCTATCTCCCTCCATCCGACCGCCCTGCTGGTATATTCACTTTTTTTCATAACATATATCAATTTATGACGTTGGGAACCGTCATGTTAGAATTAACAAACAGTGACGCCGAAAAACAGGTCACAAAAAAACACTTCACATTGTCACAAAAACATAACCGTCAATTGGCTACAAATGGCCGATATTTTGTGACGACGCTTGGCATCTTTATATGACCAAAAAAACACGGTCGTCATAAATAGTTGAAGGGCTCATGAATTTATGACGACACTAATTTTATCGTCATAGTATGTTACATTATATGACGATATTTGCCGTCGTCATAAGGGTTTTTGTCATAAAATGTCATATTTCTTGTAGTGGTACGTAGGAAGTTAGGGTGAATAGGTTAGATGTTCGTAGGATCAATTACATTGCGCCCCCAACCGTTAATATATGTTTCTCGGATGTGACAATATAGAGCAGGCAGGCGCTGATTTCAGCGCGAACTCAAAAAAAGAAACAGAAGTATCCAATCCGGCTATAGAATCGAGCTAGACATTTTCCCGGTTGTCAATCAAATGCCTCACCCAAGAGAACCTAAATTTAAAGAAGTGGACCATTAGAGAGTTTTTCCAAGAATCACTTGTCATAGGCCTCAAAGTAGCACTTGTTTAGGGCTTAAATCTTGAAATTCCATCGAAAATCTCTGGTGGACCTAATTACTGAAATAAGATGGGGAACGACAAGAAAGGTGCATTGGAAGTTAGGGTGGATAGGTTAGATGTTAGTAGGACCAATTACATTGCGTTCCTCAAACCATTGATATATGTTTCTGGATATGACAATAGAGAGGCTGGCGGCTTGATTTTCAGCGCGAACTCAAAAAAAACAGAAGTTTCCAATCCGGCTATAGAATCGAGCTAGACTTTTTCACGGTTATGAATCAAATGCCTATCCCTAGAGAACCTAAATTTGAATAAGTGAACCATTAGAGTGTTTTTCTAAGAATCACTTGTCATAGGCCTCAAAGTAGCACTTGTTTAGGGCTTAAATCATGGAATTCCATCGAAAATCTATGGTGGACCTAATTACTGAAATAAGATGGGGAAACGACAAGAAAGGTGCATAGGAAGTTAGGGTGGATAGGTTAGATGTTGGTAGGATCAATTACTTTTATGCGTTCCCCCAACCGTTAATATATGTTTTCGGATGTGACAATAGAGGCCGGGCGCTAATTTCAGCCGAACTCAAAACAAAGAGAAGTTTCCAACTCGTTTTATAGAATCGAGCTAGACCTTTTTCGCGGTTGTGAATCAAATGCCTCACCCCAGAGAACCTAAATTTCAATAAGTGGACCATTAGAGAGTTTTTCTAAGAATCACTTGTCATAGGCCTCAAAGTAGCACTTGTTTAGGGAGAAATCTTGGAATTCCATTAAAAATCTCTGGTGGACCTAATTCTTGAAATAAGATTGGGAACGACAAGAAAGGTGCATTGGAAGTTAGGGTGGATAGGTTAGATGTTAGTAGGATCAATTACATTGCGTTCCCCCCAACCGTTAATATATGTTTTCGGATGTGACAATAGAGACTATCGGGCGCTGATTTCATTGTGAACTCAAAAAAAAAACGTAAGTTTCCAATCCGGCTATAGAATCGAGCTAGACTTTTTCCCGGTTGTGAATCAATTGCCTCACCCTAGAGAACCTAAATTTGAAGAAGTGGACCATTAGAGAGTGTTTCTAAAAATCACTTGTCATAGGCCTCAAAGTAGCACCGGGTTTTAGGCGAAATTTTGGAATTCCATCGAAAATCTCCGGTGGACCTAATTACTAAAATAAGATGGGGAACGACAAGAAAGGTGCAAAGGAAGTTAGGGTGGATAGGTTAGATGTTAGTAGGATCAATTACATTCGTTCCCCAACCGTTAATATATATTTTTCGGATGTGACAATAGAGACGGCGGGCGCCAATTTCAGCGCGAACTCAAAACAAAGAGAAGTTGCCAATCCCTGCTATAGAATCGAGCTAGACTTTTTCGCGGTTGTGAATCAAATGCCTCACCCTAGAGAACCTAAATTTGAATAAGTGGACCATTAAAAGAGTTTTCCTATGAATCACTTGTTATAAGTCTCAAAGTAGCACTTGTTTAGGGCGAAATCTTGGAATTCCATTGAAAATCTCCGTGGACCTAATTACCTGAAATAAGAAGGGGAACGACTCGAAAGGTGCATAGGAGGTTAGGGTGGATAGGTTAGATGTTGGTAGGATCAATTACATTGCGTTCCCCAACCGTTAATATATGTTTCGGATGTGACAATAGAGGCGGCCGGGCTTGATTTCAAATGAACTCAAAAGAAACGAAGTTTCCAATCCCGCTATAGAATCGAAGCTAGACTTTTTCACGGTTGTGAATCAAATGCCTAACCCTAGAGAACCTAAATTTGAATAAGTGAACCATTAGAGAGTTTTTCTAAGAATCACTTGTCATAGGCCTCAAAGTAGCACTTGTTTAGGGCGAAATCATGGAATTCCATCGAAAATCTCCGGTGGACCTAATTCATGAAATAAGATGGGGAACGACAAGAAAGGTGCATAGGAAGTTAGGGTGGATAGGTTAGATGTTGGTAGGATCAATTACATTGCGTTCCCCAACGGTTAATATACGTTTCTCGGATGTGACAATAGAGATCGGCCGGGCGCTAATTTCGGCGCGAACTCAAAACAAAGAGAAGTTTCCAATCCTCGCTATAGAATCGAGCTAGACCTTTTTCGCGGTTGTGAATCAAATGCCTCACCCTAGAGAACCTAAATTTCAATAAGTGGACCATTAGGGAGTTTTTCTATGAATCACTTGTCATAGGCCTGAAAGTAGCACTTGTTTAGGGCAAAATCTTGGAATTCCATCGAAAATCTCTGGTGGACCTAATTACTGAAATAAGATGGGTAACGACAAGAAAGGTGCATAGGAAGTTAGGGTCGATAGGTTAGATGTTAGTAGGATCAATTGCATTGCGCCTCCCCAACCGTTAATATATGTTTCGGATGTGAAAATAGAGAGGCTGGCGCCGATTTCAGCGCGAACTCAAAAGAAAAGAAGTTTCCAATCCGGCTATAGAATCGAGCTAGACTTTTTTCCCGGTTGTGAATCAAATGCCTCACAATAGAGAACCTAAATTTGAAAAAGTGGACCATAGAGAGTGTTTCTAAGAATCACTTGTCATAGGCCTCAAAGTAGCACTTGTTTAGGGGCGAAATTTTGGAATTCCATCGAAAATCTCCGGTGGACCTACGCATCGAAATAAGAAGGGAATGACACTAAAGGTGCATAGGAAGTTGGGGTGGATAGGTTAGATGTTCGTAGGATAAATTACATAGCGTCCCCCAACCGTTAATATATGTTTCTCGATGTGACAATAGAGGGGCGGCGCCAATTTCAGCGTGAACTCAAAACAAAGAGAAGTTTCCAATCCCGCTATAGAATCGAAGCTAGACTTTTCAATGGGTTGTGAATCAAATGCCTCACCCTAGAGAACCTAAATTTGAAGAAGTGGGAGATTAAAGAGTTTTTCTAAGAATCACTTGTCATAGGCCTCAAAGTAGCACTTGTTTAGGGCGAAATCTTGGAATTCCATCGAAAATCTCTGGTGGACCTAATTACTGAAATAAGATGGGGAACGACAAGAAAGGTGCATAGGAAGTTAGGGTGGATAGGTTAGATGTTGGTAGGATCAATTACTTTGCGTTCCCCCAACCGTTAATATATATTTTTCGGATGTGACAATAGAGACCGCCGGCGCTAATTTTTAGCGAACTCAAAAACAAAAAGAGAAGTTTCCAATCCCGCTATAGAATCGAGCTACACTTTTTCGCGGTTGTGAATCAAATGCCTAACCCTAGAGAACCTAAATTTCAGTAAGTGGACCATTAGATAGTTTTTCTAAGAATCACTTGTCATAGGCCTCAAAGTAGCACTTGTTTAGGGCGAAATTTTGGAATTCCATCGAAAATCTCTAGTGGACCTAATTGCTGAAATAAGATGGGAAACGACAAGAAAGGTGCATAGGAAGTTAGGGTGGATAGGTTAGATGTTAGTAGGATCAATTACATTGCGTTCCCCAACCGTTAATATATGTTTCGGATGTGACAATAGAGATCGGCCTGGCGCTGATTTCGCGGACTCAAAAGAAAAGAAGTTTCCAATCCGGCTATAGGATCAATTACATTGCGTTCCCCAACCGTTAATATATGCCTCGGATGTGACAATAGAGACGGCCGACGCTGATTTTAGCCTTGAACTCAACAAAGAGAAGTTTCCAATCCTCGCTATAGAATCGAGCTAGACTTTTTTCGCGGTTGTGAATCAAATGCCTCACCCTAGAGAACCTAAATTTGAATAAGTGGACCATTAAAAAGAGTTTTCCTAAGAATCACTTGTCATAAGTCTCAAAGTAGCACTTGTTTAGGGCTTAAATCTTGGAATTCCATTGAAAATCTCTGGTGGACCTAATTACCGAAATAAGAAGGGGAACGACACGAAAGGTGCATAGGAAGTTAGGGTGGATAGGTTAGATGTTGGTAGGATCAATTACATTGCGTTCCCCAACCGTTAATATATGTTTACGGATGTGACAATAGAGACCGGCGGGCGCTGATTTCGCGCGAACTCAAAAGAAAGGGAAGTTTCCAATCCGGCTATAGAATCGAGCTAGACTTTTTTTCACGGTTGTGAATCAAATGCCTAACCCTAGAGAACCTAAATTTGAATAAGTGAACCATTAGAGAGTTTTTCTAAGAATCACTTGTCATAGGCCTCAAAGTAGCACTTGTTTAGGGCGAAATCATGGAATTCCATCAAAAATCTCTGGTGGACCTAATTACTGAAATAAGATGGGGAACGACAAGAAAGGTGCATAGGAAGTTAGGGTGGATAGGTTAGATGTTGGTAGGATCAATTACATTGCGTTCCCCAACGGTTAATATATGTTTCTGGATGTGACAATAGAGACGCCCGGCGCTAATTTCAGCGTGAACTCAAAACAAAGAGAAGTTTCCAATCCTGCTATAGAATCGAGCTAGACCTTTTTGCGGTTGTGAATCAAATGCCTCACCCTAGAGAACCTAAATTTCAATAAGTGGACCATTAGGGAGTTTTTCTAAGAATCACTTGTCATAGGCCTCAAAGTAGCACTTGTTTAGGGCAAAATCTTGGAATTCCATCGAAAATCTCTGGTGGACCTAATTACTGAAATAAGATGGGGAACGACAAGAAAGGTGCATAGGAAGTTAGGGTCGATAGGTTAGATGTTAGTAGGATCAATTGCATTGCGCTCCCCAACCGTTAATATATGTTTCGGGATGTGACAATAGAGATCTGGCTGGCGCTGATTTTTGTGAACTCAATAGAAACAGAAGTTTCCAATCCGGCTATAGAATCGAGCTAGACTTTTTCCCGGTTGTGAATCAAATGCCTCACAATAGAGAACCTAAATTTGAAGAAGTGGACCATTAGAGAGTGTTTCTAAGAATCACTTGTCATAGGCCTCAAAGTAGCACTTGTTTAGGGCGAAATTTTGGAATTCCATCGAAAATCTCACGGGTGGACCTACGTATCGAAATAAGAAGGGGAACGATACGAAAGGTGCATAGGAAGTTGGGGTGGATAGGTTAGATGTTTGTAGGATCAATTACATAGCGTCCCCCAACCGTTAATATATGTTTTTCGGATGTGACAATAGAGACTGGCGGCGCCAATTTCAGCGCGAACTCAAAACAAAGAGAAGTTTCCAATCCTGCTATAGAATCGAGCTAGACTTTTTCCCGGTTGTGAATCAAATGCCTCACAATAGAGAACCTAAATTTGAAGAAGTGGACCATTAGAGAGTGTTTCTAAGAATCACTTGTCATAGGCCTCAAAGTAGCACTTGTTTAGGGCTTAAATTTTGGAATTCCATCGAAAATCTCGGTGGACCTACGCATTGAAATAAGAAGGGAACGACACGAAAGGTGCATAGGAAGTTGGGGTGGATAGGTTAGATGTTCGTAGGATCAAGTACATAGCGTCCCCAAACCGTTAATATATGTTTCGGATGTGACAATAGAGATGGCTGCTGGCGCCAATTTGTGTGAACTCAAAAAACAAAGAGAAGTTTCCAATCTCGCTATAGAATCGAGCTAGACTTTTTCGCGGTTGTGAATCAAATGCCTCACCCTAGAGAACCTAAATTTGAAGAAGTGGGCCATTAAAGAGTTTTTCTAAGAATCACTTGTCATAGGCCTCAAAGTAGCACTTGTTTAGGGCTTAAATCTTGGAATTCCATCGAAAATCTCTGGTGGACCTAATTGCTGAAATAAGATGGGGAACGACAAGAAAGGTGCATAGGAAGTTAGGGTGGATAGGTTAGATGTTGGTAGGATCAATTACTTCGCGTTCCCCAACCGTTAATATATGTTTCGGATGTGACAATAGAGATCGCCGGCGCTAATTTCAAATAACTCAAAACAATGAGAAGTTTCCAATCCCGCTATAGAATCGAGCTAGACCTTTTCGCGGTTGTGAATCAAATGCCTCACCCTAGAGAACCTAAATTTCAATAAGTGGACCATTAGGGAGTTTTTCTAAGAATCACTTGTCATAGGCCTCAAAGTAGCACTTGTTTAGGGCAAAATCTTGGAATTCCATCGAAAATCTCCCATGGTGGACCTAATTACTTGAAATAAGATGGGGAACGACAAGAAAGGTGCATAGGAAGTTAGGGTCGATAGGTTAGATGTTAGTAGGATCAATTGCATTGCGCTCCCCAACCGTTAATATATGTTTTCGGATGTGACAATAGAGATCGGCCGACGCCGATTTCAAAGCGAACTCAAAAGAAACGTAAGTTTCCAATCCGGCTATAGAATCGAAGCTAGACTTTTTCCCGGTTGTGAATCAAATGCCTCACAATAGAGAACCTAAATTTGAAGAAGTGGACCATTAGAGAGTGTTTCTAAGAATCACTTGTCATAGGCCTCAAAGTAGCACTTGTTTAGGGCTTAAATTTTGGAATTCCATCGAAAATCTCTAGTGGACCCAATGCATCGAAATAAGAAGGGGAACGACACTAAAGGTGCTTAGGAAGTTGGGGTGGATAGGTTAGATGTTCGTAGGATCAATTACATAGCGCCCCCAACAACCGTTAATATATGTTTCGGATGTGACAATAGAGGCGGCCGGGCGCCAATTTCAGCGCGAACTCAAAACAAAGAGAAGTTTTCAATCCTCGCTATAGAATCGAGCTAGACTTTTTCGCGGTTGTGAATCAAATGCCTCACCCTAGAGAACCTAAATTTGAAGAAGTGGGCCATTAAAGAGTTTTTCTAAGAATCACTTGTCATAGGCCTCAAAGTAGCACTTGTTTAGGGCAAAATCTTGGAATTCCATCGAAAATCTCTGGTGGACCTAATTACTGAAATAAGATGGGGAACGACAAGAAAGGTGCATAGGAAGTTAGGGTCGATAGGTTAGATGTTAGTAGGATCAATTGCATTGCGCTCCCCAACCGTTAATATATGTTTCTGGATGTGACAATAGAGACTGCTGGCGCTGATTTCAGCGTGAACTCAAAAGAAACAGAAGTTTCCAATCCGGCTATAGAATCGAGCTAGACTTTTTCCCGGTTGTGAATCAAATGCCTCACAATAGAGAACCTAAATTTGAAGAAGTGGACCATTAGAGAGTGTTTCTAAGAATCACTTGTCATAGGCCTCAAAGTAGCACTTGTTTAGGGCGAAATTTTGGAATTCCATCGAAAATCTCTAGTGGACCTACGTACTGAAATAAGAAGGGGAACGACACGAAAGGTGCTTAGGAAGTTGGGGTGGATAGGTTAGATGTTCGTAGGATCAATTACAAAGCGCCCCCCAACCGTTAATATATGTTTCTGGATGTGACAATAGAGGCTGGCGGCGCCAAATTCAGCTTGAACTCAAAACAAAGAGAAGTTTTCAATCCACGCTATAGAATCGAGCTAGACTTTTTCGCGGTTGTGAATCAAATGCCTCACCCTAGAGAACCTAAATTTGAAGAAGTGGGCCATTAAAGTGTTTTTCTAAGAATCACTTGTCATAGGCCTCAAAGTAGCACTTGTTTAGGGCAAAATCTTGGAATTCCATCGAAAATCTCTGGTGGACCTAATTACTGAAATAAGATGGGGAACGACAAGAAAGGTGCATAGGAAGTTAGGGTCGATAGGTTAGATGTTAGTAGGATCAATTGCATTGCGCTCCCCAACCGTTAATATATGTTTGGATGTGACAATAGAGATCGGCGGCGCCGATTTCAGCGTGAACTCAAAAGAAAAGGAAGTTTCCAATCCGGCTATAGAATCGAAGCTAGACTTTTTCCGGTTGTGAATCAAATGCCTCACAATAGAGAACCTAAATTTGAAGAAGTGGACCATTAGAGAGTGTTTCTAAGAATCACTTGTCATAGGCCTCAAAGTAGCACTTGTTTAGGGCGAAATTTTGGAATTCCATCGAAAATCTCTGCTGGACCTACGTACTGAAATAAGAAGCGGAACGACACGAAAGGTGCATAGGAAGTTGGGGTGGATAAGTTAGATGTTCGTAGGATCAATTACATAGCGTCCCCCAACCGTTAATATATGTTTTTGGATGTGACAATAGAGACTGCTGGCGCCAATTTCAGCGCGAACTCAAAACAAAGAGAAGTTTCCAATCCTGCTATAGAATCGAGCTAGACTTTTTCCCGGTTGTGAATCAAATGCCTCACAATAGAGAACCTAAATTTGAAGAAGTGGACCATTAGAGAGTGTTTCTAAGAATCACTTGTCATAGGCCTCAAAGTAGCACTTGTTTAGGGGCGAAATTTTGGAATTCCATCGAAAATCTCGGTGGACCTACGCATTTGAAATAAGAAGGGGAACGACACTAAAGGTGCATAGGAAGTTGGGGTGGATAGGTTAGATGTTCGTAGGATCAATTACATAGCGTCCCCCAACCGTTAATATATATTTCTGGATGTGACAATAGAGATGCTGGCGCCAATTTGGCGCGAACTCAAAACAAAGAGAAGTTTCCAATCCCGCTATAGAATCGAGCTAGACTTTTTCGCGGTTGTGAATCAAATGCCTCACCCTAGAGAACCTAAATTTGAAGAAGTGGGCCATTAAAGAGTTTTTCTAAGAATCACTTGTCATAGGCCTCAAAGTAGCACTTGTTTAGGGCAAAATCTTAGAATTCCATCGAAAATCTCTGGTGGACCTAATTACTGAAATAAGATGGGGAACGACAAGAAAGGTGCATAGGAAGTTAGGGTGGATAGGTTAGATGTTGGTAGGATCAATTACTTCGTGTTCCCCAACCGTTAATATATGTTTTACGGATGTGACAATAGAGGCTGCCGGCGCTAATTTCAGCCGAACTCAAAACAATGAGAAGTTTCGGTCCCGCTATTCTGTAATCGAGCTAGACTTTTCGCGGTTGTGAATCAAATGCCTAACCCTAGAGAACCTAAATTTCAATAAGTGGACCATTAGAGAGTTTTTCTAAGAATCACTTGTCATAGGCCTCAAAGTAGCACTTGTTTAGGGCGAAATTTTGGAATTCCATCGAAAATCTCTAGTGGACCTAATTGCTGAAATAAGATGGGAAACGACAAGAAAGGTGCATAGGAAGTTAGGGTGGATAGGTTAGATGTTAGTAGGATCAATTACATTGCGTTCCCCAACCGTTAATATATGTTTCGATGTGACAATAGAGGCCGGCGCGCTGATTTCAGCGCTGACTCAAAAAAAGAAACGTAAGTTTCCAATCGGCTATAGGATCAATTATATTGCGTTCCCCAACCGGTTAATATATGTTTCCGGATGTGACAATAGAGAGCGACGCTGATTTCAGCGAACTCAACAAAGAGAAGTTTCCAATCCCGCTATAGAATCGAGCTAGACTTTTTTTCGCGGTTGTGAATCAAATGCCTAACCCTAGAGAACCTAAATTTGAATAAGTGGACCATTAGAGAGTTTTCCTAAGAATCACTTGTCATAGGTCTCAAAGTAGCACTTGTTTAGGGCGAAATCTTGGAATTCCATTGAAAATCTCCGGTGGACCTACGTCTTGAAATAAGAAGGGAACGATAACGAAAGGTGCATTGGAAGTTAGGGTGGATAGGTTAGATGTTGGTAGGATCAATTACATTCGTTCCCAACCGTTAATATATGTTTACGGATGTGACAATAGAGATCGGCGGGCGCTGATTTGTAGCGAACTCAAAAGAAACGAAGTTTCCAATCAGGCTATAGAATCGAGCTAGACTTTTTCACGGTTGTGAATCAAATGCCTCACCCTAGAGAACCTAAATTTCAATAAGTGGACCATTAGGGAGTTTTTCTAAGAATCACTTGTCATAGGCCTCAAAGTAGCACTTGTTTAGGGCGAAATCTTGGAATACCATCAAAAATCTCTCGGTGGACCTAATTACTGAAATAAGATGGGGAACGACAAGAAAGGTGCATAGGAAGTTAGGGTCGATAGGTTAGGTGTTAGTAAGATCAATTACATTGCGTTCCCCAACCGTTAATATATGTTTTACGGATGTGACAATAGAGACGGCGGGCGCTAATTTCAGCAGCGAACTCAAAAGAAAAGAAGTTTCCAATCCGGCTATATAGAATCGAGCTAGACTTTTTTGCGGTTGTGAATCAAATGCCTCACAATAGAGAACCTAAATTTGAAGAAGTGGACCATTAGAGAGTGTTTCTAAGAATCACTTGTCATAGGCCTCAAAGTAGCACTTGTTTAGGGTGAAATTTTGGACATCCATCGAAAAAATCTCGGTGGACCTAAATGATCTTGAAATAAGAAGGGAATGACACGAAAGGTGCATAGGAAGTTGGGGCGGATAGGTTAGATGTTCGTAGGATCAATTACATTGCATCCTCCAACCTAGATGTGACAATAGAGACTGCTGGCACCAATTTCAGCGCGAACTCAAAACAAAGAGAAGTTTCCAATCCGGCTATAGAATCGAGCTAGACTTTTTCACGGTTGTGAATCAAATGCCTAACCCTAGAGAACCTAAATTTAAATAAGTGAACCATTAGAGAGTTTTTGTAAGAATCACTTGTCATAGGCCTCAAAGTAGCACTTGTTTAGGGCGAAATTTTGGGAATTCCATCGACAATCTCTGGTGGACCTAATTCTTGAAATAAGATGGGGAAACGACAAGAAAGGTGCATAGGAAGTTAGGGTGGATAGGTTAGATGTTGGTAGGATCAATTACATTGCGTTCCCCCAACGGTTAATATATGTTTCGGATGTGACAATAGAGGCTGGCGGCGCTAATTTCAGCGAACTCAAAACAAAGAGAAGTTTCCAATCCTCGCTATAGAATCGAGCTAGACTTTTTCGCGGTTGTGAATCAAATGCCTAACCCTAGAGAACCTAAATTTCAATAAGTGGACCATTAGAGAGTTTTTCTAAGAATCACTTGTCATAGGCCTCAAAGTAGCACTTGTTTAGGGGCGAAATTTTGGAATTCCATCGAAAATCTCTAGTGGACCTAATTGCTGAAATAAGATGGGAAACGACAAGAAAGGTGCATAGGAAGTTAGGGTGGATAGGTTAGATGTTAGTAGGATCAATTACATTGCGTTCCCCAACCGTTAATATATGTTTCGGATGTGACAATAGAGAGGCTGAGCTGATTTCAGCCTGGGACTCAAAAGAAAAGTAAGTTTCCAATCCGGCTATAGGATCAATTATATTGCGTTCCCCAACCGTTAATATATGTTTCGAATGTGACAATAGAGGCTAGCCGACGCTGATTTCAGCGCGAACTCAACAAAGAGAAGTTTCCAATCCCGCTATAGAATCGAGCTAGACTTTTTCGTGGTTTGTGAATCAAATGCCTAACCCTAGAGAACCTAAATTTGAATAAGTGGACCATTAGAGAGTTTTCCTAAGAATCACTTGTCATAGGTCTCAAGGTAGCACTTGTTTAGGGGCGAAATCTTGGAATTCCATTGAAAATCTCTGGTGGACCTACATACTGAAATAAGAAGGGGAACGACACGAAAGGTGCATTGGAAGTTAGGGTGGATAGGTTAGATGTTGGTAGGATCAATTACATTGCGTTCCCCAACCGTTAATATATGTTTCGGATGTGACAATAGATCGGCCGGCGCTGATTTCAGCGAACTCAAAAAAAGAGAAGTTTCCAATCCGGCTATAGAATCGAGCTAGACTTTTTCGCGGTTGTGAATCAAATGCCTCACCCTAGAGAACCTAAATTTGAAGAAGTGGGCCATTAAAGAGTTTTTCTAAGAATCACTTGTCATAGGCCTCAAAGTAGCACTTGTTTAGGGCAAAATCTTAGAATTCCATCGAAAATCTCGGTGGACCTAATTCTTTGAAATAAGATGGGGAAACGACAAGAAAGGTGCATAGGAAGTTAGGGTGGATAGGTTAGATGTTGGTAGGATCAATTACTTTGTGTTCCCCATCCATTAATATATGTTTACGGATGTGACAATAGAGGCTGGCCGGGCGCTAATTTCAGCCTTGAACTCAAAACAAAGAGAAGTTTCCAATCCCGCTATAGAATCGAAGCTAGACCTTTTCGCGGTAGTGAATCAAATGCCTCACCCTAGAGAACCTAAATTTCAATAAGTGGACCATTAGGGAGTTTTTCTAAGAATCACTTGTCATAGGCCTCAAAGTAGCACTTGTTTAGGGCGAAATCTTGGAATTCCATCAAAAATCTCTGGTGGACCTAATTACTGAAATAAGATGGGGAACGACAAGAAAGGTGCATAGAAAGTTAGGGTCGATAGGTTAGATGTTAGTAAGATCAATTACATTGCGTTCCCCAACCGTTAATATATGTTTTCGGATGTGACAATAGAGCTGGCCGGCGCTAATTTCAGCGAACTCAAAAAGAAATGAAGTTTCCAATCCGGCTATAGAATCGAAGCTAGACTTTTTTTGCGGTTGTGAATCAAATGCCTCACAATAGAGAACCTAAATTTGAAGAAGTGGACCATTAGAGAGTGTTTCTAAGAATCACTTGTCATAGGCCTCAAAGTAGCACTTGTTTAGGGTGAAATTTTGGACATCCATCGAAAATCTCTGGTGGACCTACGTACTGAAATAAGAAGGGGAACGACACGAAAGGTGCATAGGAAGTTGGGGTGGATAGGTTAGATGTTCGTAGGATCAATTACATTGCGTCCTCCAACATAGATGTGACAATAGAGGCTAGCGGCACCAATTTCATTGCGAACTCAAAACAAAGAGAAGTTTCCAATCCCCGGCTATAGAATCGAGCTAAACTTTTTTCACGGTTGTGAATCAAATGCCTAACCCTAGAGAACCTAAATTTAAATAAGTGAACCATTAGAGAGTTTTTGTAAGAATCACTTGTCATAGGCCTCAAAGTAGCACTTGTTTAGGCTTAAATTTTGGAATTCCATCGACAATCTACGGTGGACCTAATTCTTGAAATAAGATGGGGAACGACAAGAAAGGTGCATAGGAAGTTAGGGTGGATAGGTTAGATGTTGGTAGGATCAATTACATTGCGTTCCCCAATGGTTAATATATGTTTCTGGATGTGACAATAGAGGCTGGCGACGCTAATTTGACTCAAAAGCGAACTCAAAACAAAGAGAAGTTTCCAATCCTGCTATAGAATCGAGCTAGACTTTTTCTATAGAATGGGTTGTGAATCAAATGCCTCACCCTAGAGAACCTAAATTTCAATAAGTGGACCATTAGAGAGTTTTTCTAAGAATCACTTGTCATAGGCCTCAAAGTAGCACTTGTTTAGGGCAAAATTTTGGAATTCCAGCGAAAATCTCTAGTGGACCTAATTGCTGAAATAAGATGGAAAACGACAAGAAAGGTGCATAGGAAGTTAGGGTGGATAGGTTAGATGTTAGTAGGATCAATTACATTGCGTTCCCCAACCGTTAATATATGTTTCGGATGTGACAATAGAGCTGGCGGCTCTCGATTTCAGCAAACGGACTCAAAAGAAGTGGACCAAGTTTCCAATCCGGCTATAGGATCAATTATATTGCGCGTCCCCTAACCGTTAATATATGTTTTAGGGTGGATGTGACAATATAGGATCAATTACGACCGTTAATGATTTCTAGATGTGACGAACTCAACAAAGAGAAGTTTCCAATCCTGCTATGGAATCGAGCTAGACTTTTTCGCGGTTGTGAATCAAATGCCTAACCCTAGAGAACCTAAATTTGAATAAGTGGACCATTAGAGAGTTTTCCTAAGAATCACTTGTCATAGGTCTCAAAGTAGCACTTGTTTAGGGCGAAATCTTGGAATTCCATTGAAAAATCTCCGGTGGACCTACGTCTTGAAATAAGAAGGGGAACGACACGAAAGGTGCATTGGAAGTTAGGGTGGATAGGTTAGATGTTGGTAGGATCAATTACATTGCGTTCCCCAACCGTTAATATATGTTTTCGGATGTGACAATAGAGAGGCTGGCGCTGATTTCAGCGAACTCAAAAGAAAAGAGAAGTTTCCAATCCGGCTATAGAATCGAAGTTAGACTTTTTCACGGTTGTGAATCAAATGCCTAACCCTAGAGAACCTAAATTTGAATAAGTGAACCATTAGAGAGTTTTTCTAAGAATCACTTGTCATAGGCCTCAAAGTAGCACTTGTTTAGGGGCGAAATCATGGAATTCCATCGAAAAATCTACGGTGGACCTAATTCTTGAAATAAGATGGGGAGCGACAAGAAAGGTGCATAGGAAGTTAGGGTGGATAGGTTAGATGTTGCTAGGATCAATTACTTTTGTGTTCCCCATCCATTAATATATGTTTTTGGATGTGACAATAGAGGCTGGCGGCGCTAATTTCAGTGAACTCAAAACAAAGAGAAGTTTCCAATCCCGCTATAGAATCGAGCTAGACCTTTTCGCGGTAGTGAATCAAATGCCTCACCCTAGAGAACCTAAATTTCAATAAGTGGACCATTAGGGAGTTTTTCTAAGAATCACTTGTCATAGGCCTCAAAGTAGCACTTGTTTAGGGCGAAATCTTGGAATTCCATCAAAAATCTCTGGTGGACCTAATTACTGAAATAAGATGGGGAACGACAAGAAAGGTGCATAGGAAGTTAGGGTCGATAGGTTAGATGTTAGTAAGATCAATTACATTGCGTTCCCCAACCGTTAATATATGTTTCGGATGTGACAATAGAGATTGCGGGCAAGTTAATAATTTCAGCCGAACTCAAAAAAGAGAAGTTTCCAATCCGGCTATAGAATCGAGCTAGACTTTTTCGCGGTTGTGAATCAAATGCCTCACAATAGAGAACCTAAATTTGAAGAAGTGGACCATTAGAGATTGTTTCTAAGAATCACTTGTCATAGGCCTCAAAGTAGCACTTGTTTAGGGTGAAATTTTGGACATCCATCGAAAAAATCTCGGGTGGACCTACGCATCTTTGAAATAAGAAGGGGAACGACACGAAAGGTGCATAGGAAGTTGGGGTGGATAGGTTAGATGTTCGTAGGATCAATTACATTGCGTCCTCCAACCTAGATGTGACAATAGACAATAGGCTGGCACCAATTTCAGCGCGAACTCAAAACAAAGAGAAGTTTCCAATCCGGCTATAGAATCGAAGCTAGACTTTTTCACGGTTGTGAATCAAATGCCTAACCCTAGAGAACCTAAATTTAAATAAGTGAACCATTAGAGAGTTTTTGTAAGAATCACTTGTCATAGGCCTCAAAGTAGCACTTGTTTAGGGCGAAATCGGGGAATTCCATCGACAATCTCTGGTGGACCTAATTCTTGAAATAAGATGGGGAACGACAAGAAAGGTGCATAGGAAGTTAGGGTGGATAGGTTAGATGTTGGTAGGATCAATTACATTGCGTTCCCCAATGGTTAATATATGTTTTTCGGATGTGACAAAGAGAGGCTGGCGGCGCTAATTTCAGCGCGAACTCAAAACAAAGAGAAGTTTCCAATCTCGCTATAGAATCGAGCTAGACTTTTTCGCGGTTGTGAATCAAATGCCTCACCCTAGAGAACCTAAATTTCAATAAGTGGACCATTAGAGAGTTTTTCTAAGAATCACTTGTCATAGGCCTCAAAGTAGCACTTGTTTAGGGCAAAATTTTGGAATTCAATGAAAATCTCTAGTGGACCTAATTGCTGAAATAAGATGGAAAAACGACAAGAAAGGTGCATAGGAAGTTAGGGTGGATAGGTTAGATGTTAGTAGGATCAATTACATTGCGTTCCCCAACCGTTAATATATGTTTCTGGATGTGACAATAGAGACTGCTGGCTCTGATTTCAGCACGGACTCAAAAGAAACAGAAGTTTCGAATCCGGCTATAGGATCAATTATATTGCATTCCCCAACCGTTAATATATGTTTCTGGATGTGACAATAGAGACTGCTGACGCTGATTTCAGCGCGAACTCAACAAAGAGAAGTTTCCAATCCTGCTATAGAATCGAGCTAGACTTTTTTTCGCGGATTTGTGAATCAAATGCCTAACCCTAGAGAACCTAAATTTGAATAAGTGGACCATTAGAGAGTTTTCCTAAGAATCACTTGTCATAGGTCTCCAAGTAGCACTTGTTTAGGGCTTAAATCTTGGAATTCCATTGAAAATCTCTGGTGGACCTACGTCTTGAAATAAGAAGGGGAACGACACTAAAGGTGCATTGGAAGTTAGGGTGGATAGGTTAGATGTTGGTAGGATCAATTACATTGCGTTCAAACCGTTAATATATGTTTTCGGATGTGACAATAGAGATCGGCCGGCGCTGATTTCAGTGCGAACTCAAAAAAAAGAAGTTTCCAATCCGGCTATAGAATCGAGCTAGACTTTTTCATGGTTGTGAATCAAATGCCTAACCCTAGAGAACCTAAATTTGAATAAGTGAACCATTAGAGAGTTTTTCTAAGAATCACTTGTCATAGGCCTCAAAGTAGCACTTGTCTAGGGCGAAATCATGGAATTCCATCGAAAATCTCCGGTGGACCTAATTCTTTGAAATAAGATGGGGGAACGACAAGAAAGGTGCATAGGAAGTTAGGGTGGATAGGTTAGATGTTGGTAGGATCAATTACTTTTGTGTTCCCCATCCATTAATATATGTTTCGGATGTGACAATAGAGATCGGCCGGGCGCTAATTTCGTAGCGAACTCAAAAAACAAAGAGAAGTTTCCAATCTCGCTATAGAATCGAGCTAGACCTTTTTTCGCGGTAGTGAATCAAATGCCTCACCCTAGAGAACCTAAATTTCAATAAGTGGACCATTAGGGAGTTTTTCTAAGAATCACTTGTCATAGGCCTCAAAGTAGCACTTGTTTAGGGCGAAATCTTGGAATTCCATCGAAAATCTCCGGTGGAAATAATTCTTTGAAATAAGATGGGGAACGACAAGAAAGGTGCATAGAAAGTTAGGGTCGATAGGTTAGATGTTAGTAAGATCAATTACATTGCGTTCCCCAACCGTTAATATATGTTTTTCGGATGTGACAATAGAGGCTGGCGGGCGCTAATTTTTGCGAACTCAAAAAAAACAGTTTCCAATCCGGCTATAGAATCGAGCTAGACTTTTTCGCGGTTGTGAATCAAATGCCTCACAATAGAGAACCTAAATTTGAAGAAGTGGACCATTAGAGAGTGTTTCTAAGAATCACTTGTCATAGGCCTCAAAGTAGCACTTGTTTAGGGTGAAATTTTGGACATCCATCGAAAATCTCGGTGGACCTACGTCTTCGAAATAAGAAGGGGAACGACACTAAAGGTGCATAGGAAGTTGGGGTGGATAGGTTAGATGTTCGTAGGATCAATTACATTGCGTCCTCCAACCTAGATGTGACAATAGAGACTGCTGGCACCAATTTCAGCGCGAACTCAAAACAAAGAGAAGTTTCCAATCCGGCTATAGAATCGAGCTAGACTTTTTCACGGTTGTGAATCAAATGCCTAACCCTAGAGAACCTAAATTTAAATAAGTGAACCATTAGAGAGTTTTTGTAAGAATCACTTGTCATAGGCCTCAAAGTAGCACTTGTTTAGGGCGAAATCAGGGAATTCCATCGACAATCTCTGGTGGACCTAATTACTGAAATAAGATGGGGAACGACAAGAAAGGTGCATAGGAAGTTAGGGTGGATAGGTTAGATGTTGGTAGGATCAATTACATTGCGTTCCCCAACGGTTAATATATGTTTCAGGATGTGACAATAGAGGCCGGGCGCTAATTTCAGCGAACTCAAAACAAAGAGAAGTTTCCAATCTCGCTATAGAATCGAGCTAGACCTTTTCATGGTTTGTGAATCAAATGCCTCACCCTAGAGAACCTAAATTTCAATAAGTGGACCATTAGGGAGTTTTTCTAAGAATCACTTGTCATAGGCCTCAAAGTAGCACTTGTTTAGGGCGAAATCTTGGAATTCCATCGAAAATCTCTGGTGGACCTAATTCTTGAAATAAGACGGGAACGACAAGAAAGGTGCATAGGAAGTTAGGGTCGATAGGTTAGATGTTAGTAGGATCAATTGCATTGCGCTCCCCAACCGTTAATATATGTTTCGGATGTGACAATAGAGATCTGGCCGGGCGCTGATTTATTGCGAACTCAAAAAAAGCGTAAATTTTCAATCCGGCTATAGAATCGAGCTAGACTTTTTCCCCGGTTGTGAATCAAATGCCTCACAATAGAGAACCTAAATTTGAAGAAGTGGACCATTAGAGAGTGTTTCTAAGAATCACTTGTCATAGGCCTCAAAGTAGCACTTGTTTAGGGCGAAATTTTGGAATTCCATCGAAAAATCTCTGGTGGACCTACGTCTTTGAAATAAGAAGGGGAACGACACGAAAATGTGCATAGGAAGTTGGGGTGGATAGGTTAGATGTTCGTAGGATCAATTACATTGCGTCCCCCAACCGTTAATATATGTTTCTGGATGTGACAATAGAGACTGCTGGCGCCAATTTCAGCGCGGACTCAAAACAAAGAGAAGTTTCCAATCCTGCTATAGAATCGAGCTAGACTTTTTCGCGGTTGTGAATCAAATGCCTCACCCTAGAGAACCTAAATTTGAAGAAGTGGGCCATTAGAGAGTTTTTCTAAGAATCACTTGTCATAGGCCTCAAAGTAGCACTTGTTTAGGGCTTAAATCTTGGAATTCCATCGAAAATCTCCGGTGGACCTAATTCTTTGAAATAAGATGGGGAAGCGACAAGAAAGGTGCATAGGAAGTTAGGGTGGATAGGTTAGATGTTGGTAGGATCAATTACTTTGCGTTCCCCAACCGTTAATATATATGTTTCGGATGTGACAATAGAGACTGCTGGCGCTAATTTCAGCGCGAACTCAAAACAATTAGAAGTTTCCAATCCGGCTATAGAATCGAGCTAGAATTTTTTGCGGTTGTGAATCAAATGCCTGACCCTAGAGAACCTAAATTTGGATCAGTGAACCATTAGAGAGTTTTTCAAAGAATCACTTGTCATAGGCCTCAAAGTATTACTTGTTTAGGGTGAAATCTTGGAATACCATCGAAAATCTCACGGTGGACCTACGTACTTTGAAATAAGAAGGGGAAGCGACACGAAAGGTGCATAGAAAGTTAGGGTGGATAGGTTAGATGTTGGTAGGATCAATTACATTGCGTTCCCCAACCGTTAATATATGTTTACGGATGTGACAATAGAGGCCGGCGGCACCAATTTGAGTGCCAACTCAAAACAAAGAGAAGTTTCCAATCCCGCTATAGAATCGAGCTTGACTTTTTCGCGGTGGTGAATCAAATGCCTAACCCCAGAGAACCTAAATTTGAATAAGTGGACCATTAGAGAGTTTTTTGAAGAATCACTTGTCATAGGCCTCAAAGTAGCACTTGTTTAGGGCGAAATCTTGGAATTCCATCGAAAATCTCTGGAGGACCTACGTCTTTGAAATAAGAAGGGGAACGACACGAAAGGTGCATAGGAAGTTAGGGTGGATAGGTTGGATGTTGGTAGGACCAATTACATTGCGTTTCCCAACCGTTAATATATGTTTCTGGATGTGACAATAGAGACTGCTGGCGCTAATTTCAACACGAACTCAAAACAAAGAGAAGTTTCCAATCCTGCTATAGAATCGAGCTAGACTTTTTCGCGGTTGTGAATCAAATGCCTAACCCTAGAGAACCTAAATTCGAATAAGTGGACCATTAGAGAGTTTTTCTAAGAAACACTTGTCATAGGCTTCAAAGTAGCACTTGTTTAGATTGAAATCTTGGAATTCATTGAAAATCTCTGTGTCGACCTACATACCGAAACAAGAAGGGGAACGACACGAAAGCTACGTAGGAAGTTAGGGTGGATAGGTTAGATGTTGGTAGGATTAATTACATTGCGTTCCCCAACAGCTAATATATATTTCTGGATGTGATAATAGAGAGACTCGGGCGCTGATTTATTGCGAACTCAAAAGAAAGAGAAGTTTCCAATCCGGCTATAGAATCGAGCTAGACCTTTTTTGCGGTTGTGAATCAAATGCCTCTCCCTAGAGAACCTAAATTTGAAGAAGTGGACCATTAGAGACTTTTTCTAAGAATCACTTGCCATAGGCCTCAAAGTAGCACTTGTTTAGGGCTTAAATCTTTGAATTCCATCAAAAATCTCGTGGACCTAATTCTTTGAAATAAGAAGCGGAACGACAAGAAAGGTACATAGGGGTGGATAGGTTAGATGTTGGTAGGATCAATTACATTGCGTTCCCCAACCGCTAATATATATTTCTTGATGTGACAATAGAGACTACTGGCGCTGATTTCAGTGCGAACTCGAAAGAAAGAGAAGTTTCCAATCCTGCTATAGAATCGAGCTAGACCTTTTCCCGGTTGTGAATCAAATGCCTCACAATAGAGAACCTAAATTTGAAGAAGTGGACCATTAGAGAGTGTTTCTAAGAATCACTTATCATAGGCCTCAAAGTAGCACTTGTTTAGGGCGAAATCTTGGAATTCTATCGAAAATCTCTGGTGGACCTAATTACTGAAAGAATAAAATGCACCCTAGGTCCTCAAACTATTCGCCTCCTCTCATCTACGTCCTCAAACTTTTAAATCAACTAACTAGGTCCTCAAACTATTGGCCCCTCTCATCTACGTCCTCAAACTTTTAAACAACTATCTAGGTCCCTCATCGGCCCATGTGCATGGTGCTGTGCCACGTGGCCGCCTCTGGTTGGTCATTCACCCTAAACAGTAGCATGCATGACCAATCAGAGGCGGCCACGTGGCCAGCCAGCATGCGCCGATAAGGGACCTAGATAATCGGTTTGAAAGTTTGAGGACGTAGATGAGAGGGGCAAATAGTTTGAGAACCTAGGTAGTTGGTTTGAAAGTTTGAGGATGTAGATGGGAGGAGGTGAATAGTTTGAGGACTTAGGTAGTTAGTTTGAAAGTTGAAGGATGTAAACGGGAGGAGGCGAATAGTTTGAGGACCCATGGTGTATTTTACTCTTACTGAAATAAGAAGGGGAACGACACGAAAGGTGCATAGGAAGTTGGGGTGGATAGGTTAGATGTTCGTAGGATCAATTACATTGTGTCCCCAACCGTTAATATATGTTTCGGATGTGACAATAGAGATCGGCCGGGCGCCAATTTCGTGTGAACTCAAAACAAAGAGAAGTTTCCAATCCTGCTATAGAATCGAGCTAGACTTTTTCGCGGTTGTGAATCTTTTTTTATTTTTGAGAATAAGGTTGTGAATCAAATGCCTCACCCTAGAGAACCTAAATTTGAAGAAGTGGGCCATTAAAGAGTTTTTCTAAGAATCACTTGTCATAGGCCTCAAAGTAGCACTTGTTTAGGGCGAAATCTTGGAATTCCATCGAAAACCTCTGGTGGACCTAATTCTTTGAAATAAGATGGGGAACGACAAGAAAGGTGCATAGGAAGTTGGGGTGGATAGGTTAGATGTTGGTAGGATCAATTACTTTTGCGTTCCCCAACCGTTAATATATGTTTCGGATGTGACAATAGAGAGGCGGGCGCTAATTTCAGCGCGAACTCAAAACAAAGAGAAGTTTCCAATCTCGCTATAGAATCGAGCTAGACTTTTTCACGGTTGTGAATCAAATGCCTAACCCTAGAGAACCTAAATTGAATAAGTGGACCATTAGAGAGTTTTTCTAAGAAACACTTGTCATAGGCTTCAAAGTAGCACTTGTTTAGATTGAAATCTTGGAATTCATTGAAAATCTCTGTGTCGACCTACATACCGAAACAAGAAGGGGAACGACACGAAAGCTACGTAGGAAGTTAGGGTGGATAGGTTAGATGTTGGTAGGATTAATTACACTGCGTTCCCCAACAGCTAATATATATTTCTGGATGTGATAATAGAGACTACTGGCGCTGATTTCAGCGTGAACTCAAAAGAAAGAGAAGTTTCCAATCCGGCTATAGAATCGAGCTAGACCTTTTTGTGGTTGTGAATCAAATGCCTCTCCCTAGAGAACCTAAATATGAAGAAGTGGACCATTAGAGACTTTTTCTAAGAATCACTTGCCATAGGCCTCAAAGTAGCACTTGTTTAGGGCGAAATCTTTGAATTCCATCGAAAATCTCTGGTGGACCTAATTACTGAAATAAGAAGCGGAACGACAAGAAAGGTACATAGGGGTGGATAGGTTAGATGTTGGTAGGATCAATTACATTGCGTTCCCCAACCGCTAATATATATTTCTGGATGTGACAATAGAGACTACTGGTGCTGATTTGGTCGCGAACTCAAAAAGAAAGAGAGAAGTTTCCAATCCCGCTATAGAATCGAGCTAGACCTTTTCCTGGTTGTGAATCAAATGCCTCACAATAGAGAACCTAAATTTGAAGAAGTGGACCATTAGAGAGTGTTTCTAAGAATCACTTGTCATAGGCCTCAAAGTAGCGCTTGTTTAGGGCGAAATCTTGGAATTCCATCGAAAATCTCGGTGGACCTAATTACGAGAAAGAGTAAAATGCACCCTAGGTCCTCAAACTATTAAGCCTCCTCTCATCTACGTCCTCAAACTTTTAAATCAACTAACTAGGTCCTCAAACTATTGGCCCCTCTCATCTACGTCCTCAAACTTTTAAACAATTATCTAGGTCCCTCATCGGCCCATGTGCATGGTGCTGTGCCACGTGGCCGCCTCTGGTTGGTCATTCACCCTAAACAGTAGCATGCATGACCAATCAGAGGCGGCCATGTGGCCAGCCAGCATGCATCGATAAGGGACCTAGATAATTGGGTTGAAAGTATGAGGACGTAGATGAGAGGGGCAAATAGTTTGAGAACCTAGGTAGTTGGTTTAAAAGTTTGAGGATGTAGATGGGAGGAGGTGAATAGTTTGAGGACTTAGGTAGTTAGTTTGAAAGTTGAAGGATGTAAACGGGAGGAGGCGAATAGTTTGATGACCCATGGTGTATTTTACTCTTACTGAAATAAGAAGGGGAACGACACGAAAGGTGCATAGGAAGTTGGGGTGGATAGGTTAGATGTTCGTAGGATCAATTACATTGTGTCCCCCAACCGTTAATATATGTTTCGGATGTGACAATAGAGATCGCCGGGCGCCAATTTCGCGAACTCAAAACAAAGAGAAGTTTCCAATCCTGCTATAGAATCGAGCTAGACTTTTTCGCGGTTGTGAATCTTTTTTTTTTTTTTGAGAATAAGGTTGTCAATCAAATGCCTCACCCTAGAGAACCTAAATTTGAAGAAGTGGGCCATTAAAGAGTTTTTCTAAGAATCACTTGTCATAGGCCTCAAAGTAGCACTTGTTTAGGGCGAAATCTTGGAATTCCATCGAAAACCTCTGGTGGACCTAATTACTGAAATAAGATGGGGAACGACAAGAAAGGTGCATAGGAAGTTGGGGTGGATAGGTTAGATGTTGGTAGGATCAATTACTTTGCGTCCCCCAACCGTTAATATATGTTTCGGATGTGACAATAGAGGCTGGCGGCGCTAATTTCAGCGAACTCAAAACAATGAGAAGTTTCCAATCCTGCTATAGAATCGAGCTAGACTTTTTTCGCGGTTGTGAATCAAATGCCTAACCCTAGAGAACCTAAATTTGAATAAGTGGACCATTAGAGAGTTTTCCTAAGAATCACTTGTGATATGTCTCAAAGTAGCACTTGTTTAGGGCGAAATCTTGGAATTCCATTGAAAATCTAGTTAGAGGGTGGACCTACATCTTTGAAATAAGAAGGGGAGCGACTTCGAAAGGTGCATAGGAAGTTAGGGTGGATAGGTTAGATGTTGGTAGGATCAATTACATTGTGTTCCCCATCCATTAATATATGTTTTTGGATGTGACAATAGAGACTGCTGGCGCTAATTTCAGGCTTGAACTCAAAACAAAGAGAAGTTTCCAATCTCGCGCTATAGAATCGAGCTAGACCTTTTTTCGGAGTTGTGAATCAAATGCCTCACCCTAGAGAACCTAAATTTCAATAAGTGGACCATTAGGGAGTTTTCTAAGAATCACTTGTCATAGGCCTCAAAGTAGCACTTGTTTAGGGCGAAATCTTGGAATTCCATCGAAAATCTCGGTGGACCTAATTCTTTGAAATAAGATGGGGAACGACAAGAAAGGTGCATAGGAAGTTAGTGTGGATAGGTTAGATGTTAGTAGGATCAATTACATTGCGTTCCCCAACCGTTAATATATGTTTACGGATGTGACAATAGAGATCGCTGGCGCTGATTTCATTGCGAACTCAAAAAAAAGAAGTTTCCAATCCGGCTATAGAATCGAGCTAGACTTTTTCGCGGTTGTGAATCAAATGCCTCACAATAGAGAACCTAAATTTGAAGAAGCGGACCATTAGAGAGTGTTTCTAAGAATCACTTGTCATAGGCCTCAAAGTAGCACTTGTTTAGGGCGAAATTTTGGAATTCCATCGAAAATCTCCGGTGGACCTACATCTTTGAAATAAGAAGGGAACGACACGAAAGGTGCATAGGAAGTTGGGGTGGATAGGTTAGATGTTCGTAAGATCAATTACATTGCGTCCCCCAACCGTTAATATATGTTTACGGATGTGACAATAGAGGCTGGCTGGCGCTAATTTGTGCGAACTCAAAACAAAGGGAAGTTTCCAATCTGCTATAGAATCAAGCAAGACTTTTCGCGGTTGTGAATCAAATGCCTAACCCTAGAGAATCTAAATTTGAATAAGTGAACCATTAGAGAGTTTTTCTAAGAATCACTTGTCATAGGCCTCAAAGTAGCACTTGTTTAGGGGCGAAATCATGGAATTCCATCGAAAATCTCTGGTGGACCTACGTCTTAAAATAAGAAGGGGAGCGACAAGAAAGGTGCATAGGAAGTTAGGGTGGATAGGTTAGATGTTGGTAGGATCAATTACTTTTGTGTTCCCCATCCATTAATATATGTTTACGGATGTGACAATAGAGGGCTGGCGCTAATTTCAGCGAACTCAAAACAAAGAGAAGTTTCCAATCTGCTATAGAATCGAGCTAGACTTTTTTCGCGGTTGTGAATCAAATGCCTCACCCTAGAGAACCTAAATTTCAATAAGTGGACCATTAGGGAGTTTTTCTAAGAATCACTTGTCATAGGCCTCAAAGTAGCACTTGTTTAGGGCGAAATCTTGGAATTCCATCGAAAATCTCGGTGGACCTAATTCTTTGAAATAAGATGGGGAGCGACAAGAAAGGTGCATAGGAAGTTGGGGTGGATAGGTTAGATGTTTGTAGGATCAATTACATTTCGTTCCCCAACCGTTAATATATGTTTACGGATGTGACAATAGAGACTTTGGCGAGGCGCTGATTTTCTACATTGAACTCAAAACAAAGCGGAAGTTTCCAATTCGGCTATAGAATCGAGCTAGACTTTTAGAATGGAGCTAGACGGTTGTGAATCAAATGCCTCACCCTAGAGAACCTAAATTTGAAGAAGTGGACCATTAGAGAGTTTTTCTAAGAATCACTTGTCATAGGCCTCAAAGTAGCACTTGTTTAGGGTGAAATCTTGGAATTCCATCGAAAACCTCACGGTGGACCTAAATTCTTGAAATAAGATGGGGAGCGACAAGAAAGGTGCATAGGAAGTTAGGGTGGATAGGTTAGATGTTGGTAGGATCAATTACTTTGTGTTCCCCGACCGTTAATATATGTTTCTAGATGTGACAATAGAGACTGCTGGCGCTAATTTCAGCGCGAACTCAAAACAAAGAGAAGTTTCCAGTCTAGCTATACAATCGAGCTAGACTTTTTCACGGTTTTGAATCAAATGCCTAACCCTAGAGAACCTAAATTTGAATAAGTGGACCATTAGAGAGTTTTTCTAAGAATGACTTGTCATAGGCCTCAAAGTAGCACTTGTTTAGGGTGAAATCTTGGAATACCATCGAAAATCTCTGGTGGACCTAATTACTGAAATAAGATGGGGAACGATAAGAAAGGTGCATAGGAACTTAGGGTGGATAGGTTAGATGTTGGTAGGATCAATTACTTTGTGTTCCCCAACCGTTAATATATGTTTCTGGATGTGACAATAGAGACTGCTGGCGCTAATTTTAGCGCGAACTCAAAACAAAGAGAAGTTTCCAATCCTGCTATAGAATCGAGCTAGACTTTTTCGCGGTTGTGAATCAAATGCCTCACCCTAGAGAACCTAAATTTGAATAAGTGGACCATTAGAGTTTTCTAAGAATCACTTGTCATAGGCCTCAAAGTAGCACTTGTTTAGGGTGCGAAATCTTGGAATTCCATCGAAAATCTCTGGTGGACCTAATTCTTTGAAATAAGATGGGGAGCGACAAGAAAGGTGCATAGGAAGTTAGGGTGGATAGGTTAGATGTTGGTAGGATCAATTACATTCGTTCCCCAACCGTTAATATATGTTTACGGATGTGACAATAGAGGCTGGCCGGCGCTGATTTGTAGCGAACTCAAAACAAAGAGAAGTTTCCAATCTGCTATAGAATCGAGCTAGACTTTTTCCCGGTTGTGAATCAAATGCCTCACCCTAGAGAACCTAAATTTGAAGAAGTGGACCATTAGAGAGTTTTTCTAAGAATCACTTGTCATAGGCCTCAAAGTAGCACTTGTTTAGGGGCGAAATCTTGGAATTCCATCGAAAATCTGCGGGTGGACCTAATTCTTTGAAATAAGAAGGGAGCGACACGAAAGGTGCATAGGAAGTTAGGGTGGATAGGTTAGATGTTGGTAGGATCAATTACATTGCGTTCCCCCAACCGTTAATATATGTTTACGGATGTGACAATAGAGGCTGGTTGGCGCTAATTTATTAGCGAACTCAAAACAAAGAGAAGTTTCCAATCTGCTATAGAATCGAGCTAGACTTTTTCGCGGTTGTGAATCAAATGCCTAACCCTAGAGAACCTAAATTTGAATAAGTGGACCATTAGAGAGTTTTTTCTAAGAATCACTTGTCATAGGCCTCAAAGTAGCACTTGTTTAGGGCGAAATCTTGGAATTCCATCGAAAATCTACGGTGGACCTAATTCTTGAAATAAGATGGGGAGCGACAAGAAAGGTGCATAGGAAGTTAGGGTGGATAGGTTAGATGTTAGTAGGATCAATTACATTTGCGTTCCCCAACCGTTAATATATGTTTTTGGATGTGACAATAGAGGCTGGCTGGCGCCAATTTGCGAACTCAAAACAAAAGAAGTTTCCAATCAGGCTATAGAATCGAGCTAGACTTTTTTTCGCGGTTGTGAATCAAATGCCTCACCCTAGAGAACCTAAATTTGAAGAAGTGGACCATTAGAGAGTTTTTCTAAGAATCACTTGTCATAGGCCTCAAAGTAGCACTTGTTTAGGGCGAAATTTTGGAATTCCATCGAAAATCTACGGTGGACCTACATCTTTGAAATAAGAAGGGGAGCGACACGAAGGTGCATAGGAAGTTAGGGTGGATAGGTTAGATGTTGGTAGGATCAATTACATTGCGTTCCCCAACCGTTAATATATGTTTACGGATGTGACAATAGAGGCTGGTTGGCGCTAATTTGTGCGAACTCAAACAAAGAGAAGTTTCCAATCTGCTATAGAATCGAGCTAGACTTTTTTGCGGTTGTGAATCAAATGCCTAACCTAGAGAACCTAAATTTGAATAAGTGGACCATTAGAGTTTTTCTAAGAATCACTTGTCATAGGCCTCAAAGTAGCACTTGTTTAGGGCGAAATCTTGGAATTCCATTGAAAATCTCTGGTGGACCTACATACTGAAATAAGAAAGGAGCGACACGAAAGGTGCATAGGAAGTTAGGGTGGATAGGTTAGATGTTGGTAGGATCAATTACATTCGTTCCCCAATCCGTTAATATATGTTTACGGATGTGACAATAGAGGCTGGCGCTAATTTCAGCGAACTCAAAACAAAGAGAAGTTTCCAATCCTGCTATAGAATCGAGCTAGACTTTTTCACGGTTGTGAATCAAATGCCTCACCCTAGAGAACCTAAATTTGAATAAGTGGACCATTAGGGAGTTTTTTCTAAGAATCACTTGTCATAGGCCTCAAAGTAGCACTTGTTTAGGGGCGAAATCTTGGAATTCCATCGAAAATCTCTGGTGGACCTAATTTGAAATAAGAAGGGGAGCGACAAGAAAGGTGCATAGGAAGTTAGGGTGGATAGGTTAGATGTTGGTAGGATCAATTACATTGCGTTCCCCAACCGTTAATATATGTTTGGATGTGACAATAGAGGCGGTGGCGCTGATTTCGGTTGTGAACTCAAAACAAAAGAAGTTTCCAATCCTGCTATAGAATCGAGCTAGACTTTTTTGCGGTTGTGAATCAAATGCCTAACCCTAGAGAACCTAAATTTGAATAAAGTGGACCATTAGAGAGTTTTTCTAAGAATCACTTGTCATAGGCCTCAAAGTAGCACTTGTTTAGGGCGAAATCTTGGAATTCCATCGAAAATCTACGGTGGACCTACATACTGAAATAAGAAGGGAACGACACGAAAGGTGCATAGGAAGTTAGGGTGGATAGGTTAGATGTTGGTAGGATCAATTACATTGCGTTCCCCAACCGTTAATATATGTTTCGGATGTGACAATAGAGGCTGTTTGGGCGCTAATTTAGTGTGAACTCAAAACAAAGGGAAGTTTCCAATCCTGCTATAGAATCGAGCTAGACTTTTTCGCGGTTGTGAATCAAATGCCTCACCCTAGAGAACCTAAATTTGAATAAGTGGACCATTAGAGTTTTTCTAAGAATCACTTGTCATAGGCCTCAAAGTAGCACTTGTTTAGGGGCGAAATCTTGGAATTCCATCGAAAATCTACGGTGGACCTAATTCTTTGAAATAAGAATGGGGAGCGACAAGAAAGGTGCATAGGAAGTTAGGGTGGATAGGTTAGATGTTGGTAGGATCAATTACATTGCGTTCCCCAACCGTTAATATATGTTTGGATGTGACAATAGAGGCTGCTGGCGCTAATTTCAGCGAACTCAAAACAAAAGAAGTTTCCAATCTGCTATAGAATCGAGCTAGACTTTTTTGCGGTTGTGAATCAAATGCCTAACCCTAGAGAACCTAAATTTGAATAAGTGGACCATTAGAGAGTTTTTCTAAGAATCACTTGTCATAGGCCTCAAAGTAGCACTTGTTTAGGGCGAAATCTTGGAATTCCATCGAAAATCTACGGTGGACCTAATTACTGAAATAAGATGGGGAGCGACAAGAAGGTGCATAGGAAGTTAGGGTGGATAGGTTAGATGTTGGTAGGATCAATTACATTGCGTTCCCCAACCGTTAATATATGTTTACGGATGTGACAATAGAGGCTGGCTTGACTAATTTCAGCGCGAACTCAAAACAAAGAGAAGTTTCCAATCTGCTATAGAATCGAGCTAGACTTTTCGCGGTTGTGAATCAAATGCCTAACCCTAGAGAACCTAAATTTGAATAAGTGGACCATTAGAGAGTTTTTCTAAGAATCACTTGTCATAGGCCTCAAAGTAGCACTTGTTTAGGGGCGAAATCTTGGAATTCCATCGAAAATCTACGGTGGACCTACGTCTTTGAAATAAGAAGGGGAGCGACACGAAAGGTGCATAGGAAGTTAGGGTGGATAGGTTAGATGTTGGTAGGATCAATTACATTGCGTTCCCCAACCGTTAATATATGTTTACGGATGTGACAATAGAAATTGATTTGGCGCCAATTTCAGCGCGAACTCAAAACAAAGAAGTTTCCAATCTGCTATAGAATCGAGCTAGACTTTTTCGCGGTTGTGAATCAAATGCCTCACCCTAGAGAACCTAAATTTGAATAAGTGGACCATTAGAGTTTTTCTAAGAATCACTTGTCATAGGCCTCAAAGTAGCACTTGTTTAGGGCGAAATCTTGGAATTCCATCGAAAATCTACGGTGGACCTAATTCTTGAAATAAGAAGGGGAGCGACACGAAAGGTGCATAGGAAGTTAGGGTGGATAGGTTAGATGTTGGTAGGATCAATTACATTGCGTTCCCCACCCGTTAATATATGTTTCTAGATGTGACAATAGAGGCTGCGGCGCTAATTTCAGCTTGAACTCAAAACAAAAGAAGTTTCCAATCCTGCTATAGAATCGAGCTAGACTTTTTCGGTTGTGAATCAAATGCCTAACCCTAGAGAACCTAAATTTGAATAAGTGGACCATTAGAGTTTTTCTAAGAATCACTTGTCATAGGCCTCAAAGTAGCACTTGTTTAGGGCGAAATCTTGGAATTCCATCGAAAATCTACGGTGGACCTAATTCTTGAAATAATAAGGGAGCGACACGAAGGTGCATAGGAAGTTAGGGTGGATAGGTTAGATGTTGGTAGGATCAATTACATTGCGTTCCCCCCAACCGTTAATATATGTTTACGGATGTGACAATAGGAGGCTTTGGCGCTAATTTATTGTGAACTCAAAACAAAGAGAAGTTTCCAATCTGCTATAGAATCGAGCTAGACTTTTTTCGCGGTTGTGAATCAAATGCCTAACCCTAGAGAACCTAAATTTGAATAAGTGGACCATTAGAGAGTTTTTCTAAGAATCACTTGTCATAGGCCTCAAAGTAGCACTTGTTTAGGGCGAAATCTTGGAATTCCATCGAAAATCTCTGGTGGACCTACGTCTTGAAATAAGAAGGGGAGCGACACGAAGGTGCATAGGAAGTTAGGGTGGATAGGTTAGATGTTGGTAGGATCAATTACATTTGCGTTCCCCAATGGTTAATATATATTTCTAGATGTGACAATAGAGGCTTTGGCGCTAATTTCCGTAGCGAACTCAAAACAAAGAGAAGTTTCCAATCCTGCTATAGAATCGAGCTAGACTTTTTCACGGTTGTGAATCAAATGCCTCACCCTAGAGAACCTAAATTTGAATAAGTGGACCATTAGAGAGTTTTTCTAAGAATCACTTGTCATAGGCCTCAAAGTAGCACTTGTTTAGGGCGAAATCTTGGAATTCCATCGAAAATCTCGGTGGACCTAATTCTTGAAATAAGAAGGGAGCGACACGAAAGGTGCATAGGAAGTTAGGGTGGATAGGTTAGATGTTGGTAGGATCAATTACATTTGCGTTCCCCAACCGTTAATATATGTTTGGATGTGACAATAGAGGCTATGGCGCTAATTTCAGCGTGAACTCAAAACAAAGAGAAGTTTCCAATCTGCTATAGAATCGAGCTAGACTTTTCACGGTTGTGAATCAAATGCCTAACCCTAGAGAACCTAAATTTGAATAAGTGGACCATAGAGAGTTTTTCTAAGAATCACTTGTCATAGGCCTCAAAGTAGCACTTGTTTAGGGTGAAATCTTGGAATTCCATCGAAAATCTCTGGTGGACCTACGTCTGAAATAAGAAGGGGAGCGACACGAAAGGTGCATAGGAAGTTAGGGTGGATAGGTTAGATGTTGGTAGGATCAATTACATTGCGTTCCCCAACCGTTTAATATATGTTTACGGATGTGACAATAGAGGCTGGCTGGCGCTGATTTCATTGCGAACTCAAAACAAAAGAAGTTTCCAATCGGCTATAGAATCGAGCTAGACTTTTCGCGGTTGTGAATCAAATGCCTAACCCTAGAGAACCTAAATTTGAATAAGTGGACCATTAGAGAGTTTTTCTAAGAATCACTTGTCATAGGCCTCAAAGTAGCACTTGTTTAGGGCGAAATCTTGGAATTCCATCGAAAATCTCTGGTGGACCTAATTCTTGAAATAAGAAGGGAGCGACAAGAAAGGTGCATAGGAAGTTAGGGTGGATAGGTTAGATGTTGGTAGGATCAATTACATTGCGTTCCCCAACCGTTAATATATGTTTTACGGATGTGACAATAGAGGCTAAGGCGCTAATTTCTTGCGAACTCAAAACAAAAGAAGTTTCCAATCCTGCTATAGAATCGAGCTAGACTTTTTGCGGTTGTGAATCAAATGCCTAACCTAGAGAACCTAAATTTGAATAAGTGGACCATTAGAGAGTTTTCTAAGAATCACTTGTCATAGGCCTCAAAGTAGCACTTGTTTAGGGGCGAAATCTTGGAATTCCATCGAAAATCTACGGTGGACCTAATTCTTGAAATAAGATGGGGAGCGACACGAAGGTGCATAGGAAGTTAGGGTGGATAGGTTAGATGTTGGTAGGATCAATTACATTGCGTTCCCCAACCGTTAATATATGTTTACGGATGTGACAATAGGAGGCTGCTATTGGCACCTAATTTCATTGTGAACTCAAAACAAAGAGAAGTTTCCAATCCTGCTATAGAATCGAGCTAGACTTTTCGCGGTTGTGAATCAAATGCCTCACCCTAGAGAACCTAAATTTGAATAAGTGGACCATTAGAGTTTTTCTAAGAATCACTTGTCATAGGCCTCAAAGTAGCACTTGTTTTGGGCGAAATCTTGGAATTCCATCGAAAATCTCTGGTGGACCTACGTACTGAAATAAGATGGGGAACGACACGAAAGGTGCATAGGAAGTTAGGGTGGATAGGTTAGATGTTGGTAGGATCAATTACATTGCGTTCCCCACCCGTTAATATATATTTAGGATGTGACAATAGAGGCTGCTGGCGCTAATTTATGTGTGAACTCAAAACAAAGAGAAGTTTCCAATCCTGCTATAGAATCGAGCTAGACTTTTTCACGGTTGTGAATCAAATGCCTCACCCTAGAGAACCTAAATTTGAATAAGTGGACCATTAGAGTTTTTCTAAGAATCACTTGTCATAGGCCTCAAAGTAGCACTTGTTTAGGGCGAAATCTTGGAATTCCATCGAAAATCTCTGGTGGACCTAATTACTGAAATAAGAAGGGGAACGACACGAAAGGTGCATAGGAAGTTAGGGTGGATAGGTTAGATGTTGGTAGGATCAATTACATTGCGTTCCCCAACCGTTAATATATGTTTCTGGATGTGACAATAGGAGGCTGGCTGGCGCTAATTTCAGCGCGAACTCAAAACAAAGAGAAGTTTCCAATCTGCTATAGAATCGAGCTAGACTTTTTTCGCGGTTGTGAATCAAATGCCTAACCCTAGAGAACCTAAATTTGAATAAGTGGACCATTAGAGTTTTCTAAGAATCACTTGTCATAGGCCTCAAAGTAGCACTTGTTTAGGGGCGAAATCTTGGAATTCCATCGAAAATCTACGGTGGACCTACGTCTTTGAAATAAGAAGGGAGCGACACGAAGGTGCATAGGAAGTTAGGGTGGATAGGTTAGATGTTGGTAGGATCAATTACATTGCGTTCCCCAACCGTTAATATATATTTTTGGATGTGACAATAGAGGCTGTTGGCGCCAATTTCAGCGCGAACTCAAAACAAAGAGAAGTTTCCAATCCTGCTATAGAATCGAGCTAGACTTTTTTCGCGGTTGTGAATCAAATGCCTAACCCTAGAGAACCTAAATTTGAATAAGTGGACCATTAGAGTTTTTCTAAGAATCACTTGTCATAGGCCTCAAAGTAGCACTTGTTTAGGGCGAAATCTTGGAATTCCATCGAAAATCTACGGTGGACCTAATTCTTGAAATAAGAAGGGGAGCGACACGAAAGGTGCATAGGAAGTTAGGGTGGATAGGTTAGATGTTGGTAGGATCAATTACATTGCGTTCCCCAACCGTTAATATATGTTTCGGATGTGACAATAGAGGCTGGCTGGCGCTAATTTCAGCGCGAACTCAAAACAAAGAGAAGTTTCCAATCCTGCTATAGAATCGAGCTAGACTTTTTCACGGTTGTGAATCAAATGCCTAACCTAGAGAACCTAAATTTGAATAAGTGGACCATTAGAGTTTTCTAAGAATCACTTGTCATAGGCCTCAAAGTAGCACTTGTTTAGGGCGAAATCTTGGAATTCCATCGAAAATCTCGGTGGACCTAATTCTTGAAATAAGAAGGGGAGCGACAAGAAAGGTGCATAGGAAGTTAGGGTGGATAGGTTAGATGTTGGTAGGATCAATTACATTGCGTTCCCCAACCGTTAATATATATTTCTAGATGTGACAATAGAGGCTGCTGGCGCTAATTTCAGCGTGAACTCAAAACAAAAGAAGTTTCCAATCCTGCTATAGAATCGAGCTAGACTTTTTCGCGGTTGTGAATCAAATGCCTAACCCTAGAGAACCTAAATTTGAATAAGTGGACCATTAGAGAGTTTTCTAAGAATCACTTGTCATAGGCCTCAAAGTAGCACTTGTTTAGGGTGAAATCTTGGAATTCCATCGAAAATGCGGGGTGGACCTACGTCTTGAAATAAGAAGGGGAGCGACACGAAAGGTGCATAGGAAGTTGGGGTGGATAGGTTAGATGTTGGTAGGATCAATTACATTGCGTCCCCCAACCGTTAATATATGTTTCTGGATGTGACAATAGAGACTGCTGGCGCCAATTTCAGCGCGAACTCAAAACAAAGAGAAATTTCCAATCCTGCTATAGAATCGAGCTAGACTTTTTCGCGGTTGTGAATCAAATGCCTCACCCTAGAGAACCTAAATTTGAAGAAGTGGACCATTAGAGAGTTTTTCTAAGAATCACTTGTCATAGGCCTCAAAGTAGCACTTGTTTAGGGCGAAATCTTGGAATTCCATCGAAAATCTCTGGTGGACCTACGTACTGAAATAAGAAGGGGAACGACACGAAAGGTGCATAGGAAGTTAGGGTGGATAGGTTAGATGTTCGTAGGATCAATTACATTGCGTCCCCCAACCGTTAATATATGTTTCTGGATGTGACAATAGAGGCGCTGGCGCTAATTTCAGCGTGAACTCAAAACAAAGAGAAGTTTCCAATCTGCTATAGAATCGAGCTAGACTTTTTCGCGGTTGTGAATCAAATGCCTAACCCTAGAGAACCTAAATTTGAATAAGTGGACCATTAGAGTTTTTCTAAGAATCACTTGTCATAGGCCTCAAAGTAGCACTTGTTTAGGGTGAAATCTTGGAATTCCATCGAAAATCTCGGTGGACCTACGTCTGAAATAAGAAGGGGGAGCGACACGAAGGTGCATAGGAAGTTAGGGTGGATAGGTTAGATGTTGGTAGGATCAATTACATTGCGTTCCCCAACCGTTAATATATGTTTGGATGTGACAATAGAAGAGGCTTGGCGCTAATTTCAGCGCGAACTCAAAACAAAGAGAAGTTTCCAATCCTGCTATAGAATCGAGCTAGACTTTTTCGCGGTTGTGAATCAAATGCCTAACCCTAGAGAACCTAAATTTAAATAAGTGGACCATTAGAGTTTTCTAAGAATCACTTGTCATAGGCCTCAAAGTAGCACTTGTTTAGGGCGAAATCTTGGAATTCCATCGAAAATCTACGGTGGACCTACGTCTTGAAATAAGAAGGGGAGCGACACGAAAGGTGCATAGGAAGTTAGGGTGGATAGGTTAGATGTTGGTAGGATCAATTACATTGCGTTCCCCAACCGTTAATATATGTTTTGGATGTGACAATAGAGGCTGCTTTGGCGCTAATTTCGCGAACTCAAAACAAAGAGAAGTTTCCAATCTGCTATAGAATCGAGCTAGACTTTTTCACGGTTGTGAATCAAATGCCTCACCCTAGAGAACCTAAATTTGAATAAGTGGACCATTAGAGTTTTTTCTAAGAATCACTTGTCATAGGCCTCAAAGTAGCACTTGTTTAGGGCGAAATCTTGGAATTCCATCGAAAATCTCTGGTGGACCTACGTACTGAAATAAGAAGGGAGCGACACGAAAGGTGCATAGGAAGTTAGGGTGGATAGGTTAGATGTTGGTAGGATCAATTACATTGCGTTCCCCACCCGTTAATATATGTTTCTAGATGTGACAATAGAGGCGCTGGCGCTAATTTCAGCGCGAACTCAAAACAAAGAAAGTTTCCAATCGGCTATAGAATCGAGCTAGACTTTTCGCGGTTGTGAATCAAATGCCTCACCCTAGAGAACCTAAATTTGAATAAAGTGGACCATTAGAGTTTTCTAAGAATCACTTGTCATAGGCCTCAAAGTAGCACTTGTTTAGGGCGAAATCTTGGAATTCCATCGAAAATCTCTGGTGGACCTACGTCTTGAAATAAGAAGGGGAGCGACACGAAAGGTGCATAGGAAGTTAGGGTGGATAGGTTAGATGTTGGTAGGATCAATTACATTGCGTTCCCCAACCGTTAATATATGTTTCTGGATGTGACAATAGAGACTGGTGGCGCTAATTTCAGCGCGAACTCAAAACAAAGAGAAGTTTCCAATCCTGCTATAGAATCGAGCTAGACTTTTCGCGGTTGTGAATCAAATGCCTAACCCTAGAGAACCTAAATTTGAATAAGTGGACCATTAGAGTTTTTCTAAGAATCACTTGTCATAGGCCTCAAAGTAGCACTTGTTTAGGGTGAAATCTTGGAATTCCATCGAAAATCTCTGGTGGACCTACGTCTTGAAATAAGAAGGGGAGCGACACGAAAGGTGCATAGGAAGTTAGGGTGGATAGGTTAGATGTTGGTAGGATCAATTACATTGCGTTCCCCAACCGTTAATATATGTTTTGGATGTGACAATAGAGGGCTGGCGCTAATTTCAGCGCGAACTCAAAACAAAAGAGAAGTTTCCAATCCTGCTATAGAATCGAGCTAGACTTTTTCGCGGTTGTGAATCAAATGCCTAACCCTAGAGAACCTAAATTTGAATAAGTGGACCATTAGAGAGTTTTCTAAGAATCACTTGTCATAGGCCTCAAAGTAGCACTTGTTTAGGGCGAAATCTTGGAATTCCATCGAAAATCTACGGTGGACCTACGTCTTGAAATAAGAAGGGAGCGACACGAAAGGTGCATAGGAAGTTAGGGTGGATAGGTTAGATGTTGGTAGGATCAATTACATTGCGTTCCCCCAACCGTTAATATATGTTTGGATGTGACAATAGAGGCTGGCGCTAATTTCAGCGCGAACTCAAAACAAAGAGAAGTTTCCAATCCTGCTATAGAATCGAGCTAGACTTTTTCGCGGTTGTGAATCAAATGCCTCACCCTAGAGAACCTAAATTTGAATAAGTGGACCATTAGAGTTTTCTAAGAATCACTTGTCATAGGCCTCAAAGTAGCACTTGTTTAGGGGCGAAATCTTGGAATTCCATCGAAAATCTCGGTGGACCTAATTCTTGAAATAAGAAGGGGAGCGACACGAAAGGTGCATAGGAAGTTAGGGTGGATAGGTTAGATGTTGGTAGGATCAATTACATTGCGTTCCCCAACCGTTAATATATGTTTACGGATGTGACAATAGAGGCTGGTTGGTGCTAATTTCAGCGTGAACTCAAAACAAAAGAAGTTTCCAATCCTGCTATAGAATCGAGCTAGACTTTTTTCGCGGTTGTGAATCAAATGCCTAACCCTAGAGAACCTAAATTTGAATAAGTGGACCATTAGAGTTTTTCTAAGAATCACTTGTCATAGGCCTCAAAGTAGCACTTGTTTAGGGTGAAATCTTGGAATTCCATCGAAAATCTCTGGTGGACCTAATTACTGAAATAAGAAGGGAACGACACGAAAGGTGCATAGGAAGTTAGGGTGGATAGGTTAGATGTTGGTAGGATCAATTACATTGCGTTCCCCCAACCGTTAATATATGTTTTGGATGTGACAATAGAGGCTGGCTGGCGCTAATTTCGGCGCGAACTCAAAACAAGAGAAGTTTCCAATCAGGCTATAGAATCGAGCTAGACTTTTGCGGTTGTGAATCAAATGCCTCACCCTAGAGAACCTAAATTTGAATAAGTGGACCATTAGAGAGTTTTCTAAGAATCACTTGTCATAGGCCTCAAAGTAGCACTTGTTTGGGCGAAATCTTGGAATTCCATCGAAAATCTACGGTGGACCTACGTCTTTGAAATAAGAAGGAGCGACACGAAAGGTGCATAGGAAGTTAGGGTGGATAGGTTAGATGTTGGTAGGATCAATTACATTGCGTTCCCCCAACCGTTAATATATGTTTTGGATGTGACAATAGAGGCTGTTTGGCGCCAATTTCAGCGCGAACTCAAAACAAAGAGAAGTTTCCAATCCTGCTATAGAATCGAGCTAGACTTTTCGCGGTTGTGAATCAAATGCCTCACCCTAGAGAACCTAAATTTGAATAAGTGGACCATTAGAGAGTTTTTCTAAGAATCACTTGTCATAGGCCTCAAAGTAGCACTTGTTTAGGGGTGAAATCTTGGAATTCCATCGAAAATCTCTGGTGGACCTACGTCTTGAAATAAGAAGGGGAGCGACACGAAAGGTGCATAGGAAGTTAGGGTGGATAGGTTAGATGTTGGTAGGATCAATTACATTGCGTTCCCCACCCGTTAATATATATTTCTGGATGTGACAATAGGAGGCTGCTGGTGCTAATTTCAGCGTGAACTCAAAACAAAGAGAAGTTTCCAATCCTGCTATAGAATCGAGCTAGACTTTTTCGCGGTTGTGAATCAAATGCCAAACCCTAGAGAACCTAAATTTGAACAAGTGGACCATTAGAGAGTTTTTCTAAGAATCACTTGTCATAGGCCTCAAAGTAGCACTTGTTTAGGGCGAAATCTTGGAATTCCATCGAAAATCTACGGTGGACCTAATTCTTGAAATAAGATGGGGAGCGACACGAAAGGTGCATAGGAAGTTAGGGTGGATAGGTTAGATGTTGGTAGGATCAATTACATTGCGTTCCCCAACCGTTAATATATGTTTACGGATGTGACAATAGAGGCTATTTGGCGCTAATTTCAGCGTGAACTCAAAACAAAGAGAAGTTTCCAATCTGCTATAGAATCGAGCTAGACTTTTTCGCGGTTGTGAATCAAATGCCTCACCCTAGAGAACCTAAATTTGAATAAGTGGACCATTAGAGAGTTTTTTCTAAGAATCACTTGTCATAGGCCTCAAAGTAGCACTTGTTTAGGGCGAAATCTTGGAATTCCATCGAAAATCTCTGGTGGACCTAATTCTTGAAATAAGAAGGGGAGCGACACGAAAGGTGCATAGGAAGTTAGGGTGGATAGGTTAGATGTTGGTAGGATCAATTACATTCGTTCCCCAACCGTTAATATATGTTTACGGATGTGACAATAGAGGCTGGCTGGCGCTAATTTCAGCGCGAACTCAAAACAAAGAGAAGTTTCCAATCTGCTATAGAATCGAGCTAGACTTTTTCGCGGTTGTGAATCAAATGCCTCACCCTAGAGAACCTAAATTTGAATAAGTGGACCATTAGAGAGTTTTTCTAAGAATCACTTGTCATAGGCCTCAAAGTAGCACTTGTTTAGGGCGAAATCTTGGAATTCCATCGAAAATCTCGGTGGACCTAATTCTTGAAATAAGAAGGGGAGCGACACGAAAGGTGCATAGGAAGTTAGGGTGGATAGGTTAGATGTTGGTAGGATCAATTACATTGCGTTCCCCAACCGTTAATATATGTTTCTGGATGTGACAATAGAGGCTGTGGCGCTAATTTCAGCGCGAACTCAAAACAAAAGAAGTTTCCAATCTGCTATAGAATCGAGCTAGACTTTTTTCGCGGTTGTGAATCAAATGCCTAACCCTAGAGAACCTAAATTTGAATAAGTGGACCATTAGAGTTTTTCTAAGAATCACTTGTCATAGGCCTCAAAGTAGCACTTGTTTAGGGCGAAATCTTGGAATTCCATCGAAAATCTCTGGTGGACCTAATTCTTTGAAATAAGAAGGGGAGCGACACGAAGGTGCATAGGAAGTTAGGGTGGATAGGTTAGATGTTGGTAGGATCAATTACATTGCGTTCCCCAACCGTTAATATATGTTTGGATGTGACAATAGAGGCTGGTGGCGCCAATTTCGGCGTGAACTCAAAACAAAGAGAAGTTTCCAATCCTGCTATAGAATCGAGCTAGACTTTTTTCGCGGTTGTGAATCAAATGCCTCACCCTAGAGAACCTAAATTTGAATAAGTGGACCATTAGAGTTTTTCTAAGAATCACTTGTCATAGGCCTCAAAGTAGCACTTGTTTAGGGCGAAATCTTGGAATTCCATCGAAAATCTACGGTGGACCTACGTCTTGAAATAAGAAGGGGAGCGACACGAAAGGTGCATAGGAAGTTAGGGTGGATAGGTTAGATGTTGGTAGGATCAATTACATTGCGTTCCCCAACCGTTAATATATGTTTCTAGATGTGACAATAGAGGCTGGCTGGCGCTAATTTCAGCGCGAACTCAAAACAAAGAGAAGTTTCCAATCTGCTATAGAATCGAGCTAGACTTTTTCGCGGTTGTGAATCAAATGCCTCACCCTAGAGAACCTAAATTTGAAGAAGTGGACCATTAGAGTTTTTCTAAGAATCACTTGTCATAGGCCTCAAAGTAGCACTTGTTTAGGGCGAAATCTTGGAATTCCATCGAAAATCTACGGTGGACCTAATTCTTGAAATAAGAAGAAGGGAGCGACAAGAAGGTGCATAGGAAGTTAGGGTGGATAGGTTAGATGTTGGTAGGATCAATTACATTGCGTTCCCCAACCGTTAATATATGTTTCTAGATGTGACAATAGAGGCTGGTAGGCGCTAATTTCAGCGCGAACTCAAAACAAAAAGAAGTTTCCAATCTGCTATAGAATCGAGCTAGACTTTTTTCACGGTTGTGAATCAAATGCCTAACCCTAGAGAACCTAAATTTGAATAAGTGGACCATTAGAGTTTTTCTAAGAATCACTTGTCATAGGCCTCAAAGTAGCACTTGTTTAGGGTGAAATCTTGGAATTCCATCGAAAATCTACGGTGGACCTACGTCTTGAAATAAGAAGGGGAGCGACACGAAAGGTGCATAGGAAGTTAGGGTGGATAGGTTAGATGTTGGTAGGATCAATTACATTGCGTTCCCCAACCGTTAATATATATTTTTGGATGTGACAATAGATTTGGCGCTAATTTCGGCGCGAACTCAAAACAAAGAGAAGTTTCCAATCTGCTATAGAATCGAGCTAGACTTTTTCACGGTTGTGAATCAAATCACCCTAGAGAACCTAAATTTGAATAAGTGGACCATTAGAGAGTTTTCTAAGAATCACTTGTCATAGGCCTCAAAGTAGCACTTGTTTAGGGCGAAATCTTGGAATTCCATCGAAAATCTCGGTGGACCTACGTCTTGAAATAAGAAGGGGAGCGACACGAAAGGTGCATAGGAAGTTAGGGTGGATAGGTTAGATGTTGGTAGGATCAATTACATTGCGTTCCCCCAACCGTTAATATATTTACGGATGTGACAATAGAGGCTGGTAGGCGCTAATTTCAGCGTGAACTCAAAACAAAGAGAAGTTTCCAATCTGCTATAGAATCGAGCTAGACTTTTTCGCGGTTGTGAATCAAATGCCTAACCCTAGAGAACCTAAATTTGAATAAGTGGACCATTAGAGTTTTTCTAAGAATCACTTGTCATAGGCCTCAAAGTAGCACTTGTTTAGGGTGAAATCTTGGAATTCCATCGAAAATCTCGGTGGACCTACGTCTTGAAATAAGAAGGGGAGCGACACGAAAGGTGCATAGGAAGTTAGGGTGGATAGGTTAGATGTTGGTAGGATCAATTACATTGCGTTCCCCAACCGTTAATATATGTTTCTGGATGTGACAATAGAGGCTGCTTTGGCGCTAATTTCAGCGCGAACTCAAAACAAAGAGAAGTTTCCAATCTGCTATAGAATCGAGCTAGACTTTTTCGCGGTTGTGAATCAAATGCCTAACCCTAGAGAACCTAAATTTGAATAAGTGGACCATTAGAGTTTTTCTAAGAATCACTTGTCATAGGCCTCAAAGTAGCACTTGTTTAGGGTGAAATCTTGGAATTCCATCGAAAATCTCTGGTGGACCTACGTACTGAAATAAGAAGGGGAGCGACACGAAGGTGCATAGGAAGTTAGGGTGGATAGGTTAGATGTTGGTAGGATCAATTACATTGCGTTCCCCAACCGTTAATATATGTTTCTAGATGTGACAATAGGGGCTGCTGGCGCTAATTTCAGGCGCGAACTCAAAACAAAGAGAAGTTTCCAATCCTGCTATAGAATCGAGCTAGACTTTTTCGCGGTTGTGAATCAAATGCCTAACCCTAGAGAACCTAAATTTGAATAAAGTGGACCATTAGAGTTTTTCTAAGAATCACTTGTCATAGGCCTCAAAGTAGCACTTGTTTAGGGTGAAATCTTGGAATTCCATCGAAAATCTCTGGTGGACCTACGTACTTTGAAATAAGAAGGGGAGCGACACGAAAGGTGCATAGGAAGTTAGGGTGGATAGGTTAGATGTTGGTAGGATCAATTACATTGCGTTCCCCAACCGTTAATATATGTTTACGGATGTGACAATAGAGGAGGCTGGCGCTGATTTCAGCCTTGAACTCAAAACAAAGAGAAGTTTCCAATCTGCTATAGAATCGAGCTAGACTTTTTCGCGGTTGTGAATCAAATGCCTCACCCTAGAGAACCTAAATTTGAATAAGTGGACCATTAGAGTTTTTTCTAAGAATCACTTGTCATAGGCCTCAAAGTAGCACTTGTTTAGGGCGAAATCTTGGAATTCCATCGAAAATCTCGGTGGACCTACGTCTTTGAAATAAGAAGGGAGCGACACGAAAGGTGCATAGGAAGTTAGGGTGGATAGGTTAGATGTTGGTAGGATCAATTACATTGCGTTCCCCCAACCGTTAATATATGTTTGGATGTGACAATAGAGGCTGTGGCACAATTTCAGCGCGAACTCAAAACAAAAGAAGTTTCCAATCTGCTATAGAATCGAGCTAGACTTTTTGCGGTTGTGAATCAAATGCCTAACCCTAGAGAACCTAAATTTGAATAAGTGGACCATTAGAGAGTTTTTCTAAGAATCACTTGTCATAGGCCTCAAAGTAGCACTTGTTTAGGGTGAAATCTTGGAATTCCATCGAAAATCTACGGTGGACCTACGTCTGAAATAAGATGGGGAGCGACACGAAGGTGCATAGGAAGTTAGGGTGGATAGGTTAGATGTTGGTAGGATCAATTACATTGCGTTCCCCAACCGTTAATATATGTTTCTGGATGTGACAATAGAGGCTGGCTGGCGCTAATTTCAGCGCGAACTCAAAACAAAAGAAGTTTCCAATCCTGCTATAGAATCGAGCTAGACTTTTTCGCGGTTGTGAATCAAATGCCTCACCCTAGAGAACCTAAATTTGAATAAGTGGACCATTAGAGTTTTTCTAAGAATCACTTGTCATAGGCCTCAAAGTAGCACTTGTTTAGGGCGAAATCTTGGAATTCCATCGAAAATCTACGGTGGACCTACGTCTTGAAATAAGAAGGGGAACGACACGAAAGGTGCATAGGAAGTTAGGGTGGATAGGTTAGATGTTGGTAGGATCAATTACATTGCGTTCCCCAACCGTTAATATATGTTTCTGGATGTGACAATAGAGACTGCTGGCGCTAATTTCAGCGCGAACTCAAAACAAAGAGAAGTTTCCAATCCTGCTATAGAATCGAGCTAGACTTTTTCGCGGTTGTGAATCAAATGCCTCACCCTAGAGAACCTAAATTTGAATAAGTGGACCATTAGAGAGTTTTTCTAAGAATCACTTGTCATAGGCCTCAAAGTAGCACTTGTTTAGGGCGAAATCTTGGAATTCCATCGAAAATCTCTGGTGGACCTAATTACTGAAATAAGAAGGACGACGACACGAAAGGTGCATAGGAAGTTAGGGTGGATAGGTTAGATGTTGGTAGGATCAATTACATTGCGTTCCCCAACCGTTAATATATGTTTCTGGATGTGACAATAGAGGCTTTGGCGCTAATTTCATTGTGAACTCAAAACAAAAGAAGTTTCCAATCCTGCTATAGAATCGAGCTAGACTTTTTCGCGGTTGTGAATCAAATGCCTCACCCTAGAGAACCTAAATTTGAATAAGTGGACCATTAGAGAGTTTTTCTAAGAATCACTTGTCATAGGCCTCAAAGTAGCACTTGTTTAGGGGCGAAATCTTGGAATTCCATCGAAAATCTACGGTGGACCTACGTCTTTGAAATAAGAAGGGAGCGACACGAAGGTGCATAGGAAGTTAGGGTGGATAGGTTAGATGTTGGTAGGATCAATTACATTGCGTTCCCCAACAAGTTAATATATATTTTTGGATGTGACAATAGAGGCTGCGGCGCCAATTTCAGCGCGAACTCAAAACAAAGAGAAGTTTCCAATCCTGCTATAGAATCGAGCTAGACTTTTTCGCGGTTGTGAATCAAATGCCTCACCCTAGAGAACCTAAATTTGAATAAGTGGACCATTAGAGTTTTTCTAAGAATCACTTGTCATAGGCCTCAAAGTAGCACTTGTTTAGGGCGAAATCTTGGAATTCCATCGAAAATCTACGGTGGACCTACGTCTTGAAATAAGATGGGAGCGACAAAAGGTGCATAGGAAGTTAGGGTGGATAGGTTAGATGTTGGTAGGATCAATTACATTGCGTTCCCCAACCGTTAATATATGTTTACGGATGTGACAATAGAGGCTGCTGGCGCTAATTTCAGCGCGAACTCAAAACAAAGAGAAGTTTCCAATCTGCTATAGAATCGAGCTAGACTTTTTGCGGTTGTGAATCAAATGCCTCACCCTAGAGAACCTAAATTTGAATAAGTGGACCATTAGAGAGTTTTTCTAAGAATCACTTGTCATAGGCCTCAAAGTAGCACTTGTTTAGGGCGAAATCTTGGAATTCCATCGAAAATCTCTGGTGGACCTAATTCTTTGAAATAAGATGGGGAGCGACACGAAAGGTGCATAGGAAGTTAGGGTGGATAGGTTAGATGTTGGTAGGATCAATTACATTGCGTTCCCCAACCGTTAATATATGTTTTGGATGTGACAATAGAGGCTTGGCGCTAATTTCATTGCGCGAACTCAAAACAAAGAGAAGTTTCCAATCTGCTATAGAATCGAGCTAGACTTTTTTTGCGGTTGTGAATCAAATGCCTAACCCTAGAGAACCTAAATTTGAATAAGTGGACCATTAGAGTTTTCTAAGAATCACTTGTCATAGGCCTCAAAGTAGCACTTGTTTAGGGCGAAATCTTGGAATTCCATCGAAAATCTACGGTGGACCTACGTCTTTGAAATAAGAAGGAGCGACACGAAAGGTGCATAGGAAGTTAGGGTGGATAGGTTAGATGTTGGTAGGATCAATTACATTGCGTTCCCCAACCATTAATATATGTTTACGGATGTGACAATAGAGGCTCTTTGGCGCTAATTTCAGGTGCGAACTCAAAACAAAAGAAGTTTCCAATCCTTATGCTATAGAATCGAGCTAGACTTTTTCGCGGTTGTGAATCAAATGCCTAACCCTAGAGAACCTAAATTTGAATAAGTGGACCATTAGAGAGTTTTTCTAAGAATCACTTGTCATAGGCCTCAAAGTAGCACTTGTTTAGGGCGAAATCTTGGAATTCCATCGAAAATCTACGGTGGACCTACGTCTTGAAATAAGAAGGGAGCGACACGAAGGTGCATAGGAAGTTAGGGTGGATAGGTTAGATGTTGGTAGGATCAATTACATTGCGTTCCCCAACCCGTTAATATATGTTTCTAGATGTGACAATAGAGGCTGGTTGGCGCCAATTTCATTGTGAACTCAAAACAAAGAGAAGTTTCCAATCTGCTATAGAATCGAGCTAGACTTTTTTGCGGTTGTGAATCAAATGCCTCACCCTAGAGAACCTAAATTTGAATAAGTGGACCATTAGAGTTTTTCTAAGAATCACTTGTCATAGGCCTCAAAGTAGCACTTGTTTAGGGTGAAATCTTGGAATTCCATCGAAAATCTCTGGTGGACCTAATTCTTGAAATAAGAAGGGAGCGACACGAAAGGTGCATAGGAAGTTAGGGTGGATAGGTTAGATGTTGGTAGGATCAATTACATTGCGTTCCCCAACCGTTGATATATGTTTTTAGATGTGACAATAGAGGCTGGTTGGCGCTAATTTCAGTCTGAACTCAAAACAAAAGAAGTTTCCAATCTGCTATAGAATCGAGCTAGACTTTTTCGCGGTTGTGAATCAAATGCCTAACCCTAGAGAACCTAAATTTGAATAAGTGGACCATTAGAGTTTTTCTAAGAATCACTTGTCATAGGCCTCAAAGTAGCACTTGTTTAGGGTGAAATCTTGGAATTCCATCGAAAATCTCTACGGTGGACCTACGTCTTTGAAATAAGAAGGGGAGCGACACGAGAAGGTGCATAGGAAGTTAGGGTGGATAGGTTAGATGTTGGTAGGATCAATTACATTGCGTTCCCCACCCGTTAATATATATTTTGGATGTGACAATAGAGAGGCTATTGGCGCCAATTTCAGCGCGAACTCAAAACAAAGAGAAGTTTCCAATCCTGCTATAGAATCGAGCTAGACTTTTTCGCGGTTGTGAATCAAATGCCTAACCCTAGAGAACCTAAATTTGAATAAGTGGACCATTAGAGTTTTTCTAAGAATCACTTGTCATAGGCCTCAAAGTAGCACTTGTTTAGGGGCGAAATCTTGGAATTCCATCGAAAATCTCGGTGGACCTACGTACTGAAATAAGAAGGGAGCGACACGAAAGGTGCATAGGAAGTTAGGGTGGATAGGTTAGATGTTGGTAGGATCAATTACATTGCGTTCCCCACCCGTTAATATATATTTTGGATGTGACAATAGAGGCTGCGGCGCTGATTTCAGCGCGAACTCAAAAGAAACAGAAGTTTCCAATCCGGCTATAGAATCGAGCTAGACTTTTTCGCGGTTGTGAATCAAATGCCTAACCCTAGAGAACCTAAATTTGAATAAGTGGACCATTAGAGTTTTTCTAAGAATCACTTGTCATAGGCCTCAAAGTAGCACTTGTTTAGGGTGAAATCTTGGAATTCCATCGAAAATCTCTGGTGGACCTACGTCTTTGAAATAAGAAGGGAGCGACACGAAAGGTGCATAGGAAGTTAGGGTGGATAGGTTAGATGTTGGTAGGATCAATTACATTGCGTTCCCCAACCGTTAATATATGTTTACGGATGTGACAATAGAGGCTGGCGGCGCTAATTTCGTGCGAACTCAAAACAAAAGAAGTTTCCAATCTGCTATAGAATCGAGCTAGACTTTTTGCGGTTGTGAATCAAATGCCTCACCCTAGAGAACCTAAATTTGAATAAGTGGACCATTAGAGAGTTTTTCTAAGAATCACTTGTCATAGGCCTCAAAGTAGCACTTGTTTAGGGCGAAATCTTGGAATTCCATCGAAAATCTCTGGTGGACCTACGTTACTGAAATAAGAAGGGAGCGACACGAAAGGTGCATAGGAAGTTAGGGTGGATAGGTTAGATGTTGGTAGGATCAATTACATTGCGTTCCCCAACCGTTAATATATGTTTTGGATGTGACAATAGGCTGGCTGGCGCTAATTTCAGCGCGAACTCAAAACAAAGAGAAGTTTCCAATCCTGCTATAGAATCGAGCTAGACTTTTTCGCGGTTGTGAATCAAATGCCTAACCCTAGAGAACCTAAATTTGAATAAGTGGACCATTAGAGAGTTTTCTAAGAATCACTTGTCATAGGCCTCAAAGTAGCACTTGTTTAGGGTGAAATCTTGGAATTCCATCGAAAATCTCTGGTGGACCTACGTCTGAAATAAGATGGGGAGCGACACGAAAGGTGCATAGGAAGTTAGGGTGGATAGGTTAGATGTTGGTAGGATCAATTACATTGCGTTCCCCAACCGTTAATATATGTTTTGGATGTGACAATAGGAGGCTGCGGCGCTAATTTCAGCGCGAACTCAAAACAAAGAGAAGTTTCCAATCCGGCTATAGAATCGAGCTAGACTTTTCGCGGTTGTGAATCAAATGCCTCACCCTAGAGAACCTAAATTTGAATAAGTGGACCATTAGAGTTTTTCTAAGAATCACTTGTCATAGGCCTCAAAGTAGCACTTGTTTAGGGCGAAATCTTGGAATTCCATCGAAAATCTCTACGGTGGACCTAACGTACTGAAATAAGAAGGGGAGCGACACGAAGGTGCATAGGAAGTTAGGGTGGATAGGTTAGATGTTGGTAGGATCAATTACATTGCGTTCCCCAACCGTTAATATATGTTTGGATGTGACAATAGAGGCTGGCGGTGCTAATTTCAGCGTGAACTCAAAACAAAAGAAGTTTCCAATCTGCTATAGAATCGAGCTAGACTTTTTCGCGGTTGTGAATCAAATGCCTCACCCTAGAGAACCTAAATTTGAATAAGTGGACCATTAGAGTTTTTTCTAAGAATCACTTGTCATAGGCCTCAAAGTAGCACTTGTTTAGGGGCGAAATCTTGGAATTCCATCGAAAATCTACGGTGGACCTACGTCTTTGAAATAAGAAGGGGAGCGACACGAAGGTGCATAGGAAGTTAGGGTGGATAGGTTAGATGTTGGTAGGATCAATTACATTGCGTTCCCCACCCGTTAATATATGTTTTCTAGATGTGACAATAGAGGCTGGCTGGCGCTAATTTCAGCGCGAACTCAAAACAAAAGAAGTTTCCAATCCGGCTATAGAATCGAGCTAGACTTTTTCGCGGTTGTGAATCAAATGCCTAACCCTAGAGAACCTAAATTTGAATAAGTGGACCATTTAGAGTTTTTCTAAGAATCACTTGTCATAGGCCTCAAAGTAGCACTTGTTTAGGGCGAAATCTTGGAATTCCATCGAAAATCTACGGTGGACCTACGTCTTGAAATAAGAAGGGGAGCGACACGAAAGGTGCATAGGAAGTTAGGGTGGATAGGTTAGATGTTGGTAGGATCAATTACATTGCGTTCCCCAACCGTTAATATATGTTTACGGATGTGACAATAGAGGCTAGGCGCTAATTTCAGCGTGAACTCAAAACAAAGAGAAGTTTCCAATCCTGCTATAGAATCGAGCTAGACTTTTTCGCGGTTGTGAATCAAATGCCTAACCCTAGAGAACCTAAATTTGAATAAGTGGACCATTAGAGAGTTTTCTAAGAATCACTTGTCATAGGCCTCAAAGTAGCACTTGTTTAGGGGCGAAATCTTGGAATTCCATCGAAAAATCTACGGTGGACCTACGTCTTGAAATAAGAAGGGAGCGACACGAAGGTGCATAGGAAGTTAGGGTGGATAGGTTAGATGTTGGTAGGATCAATTACATTGCGTTCCCCAACCGTTAATATATGTTTGACTGGATGTGACAATAGAGGCTGGCTGGCGCGCAATTTCAGCGCGAACTCAAAACAAAGAGAAGTTTCCAATCTGCTATAGAATCGAGCTAGACTTTTTTGCAGTTGTGAATCAAATGCCTAACCCTAGAGAACCTAAATTTGAATAAGTGGACCATTAGAGAGTTTTTCTAAGAATCACTTGTCATAGGCCTCAAAGTAGCACTTGTTTAGGGCGAAATCTTGGAATTCCATCGAAAATCTCTGGTGGACCTACGTACTGAAATAAGATGGGGAGCGACACGAAGGTGCATAGGAAGTTAGGGTGGATAGGTTAGATGTTGGTAGGATCAATTACATTGCGTTCCCCAACCGTTAATATATGTTTGGATGTGACAATAGAGGCTGCTTGGCGCTAATTTCAGCGCGAACTCAAAACAAAGAGAAGTTTCCAATCCTGCTATAGAATCGAGCTAGACTTTTTTTTCGCGGTTGTGAATCAAATGCCTCACCCTAGAGAACCTAAATTTGAATAAGTGGACCATTAGAGTTTTTCTAAGAATCACTTGTCATAGGCCTCAAAGTAGCACTTGTTTAGGGCGAAATCTTGGAATTCCATCGAAAATCTCTGGTGGACCTAATTCTTGAAATAAGAGGGGAGCGACACGAAAGGTGCATAGGAAGTTAGGGTGGATAGGTTAGATGTTGGTAGGATCAATTACATTGCGTTCCCCACAACCGTTAATATATGTTTGGATGTGACAATAGAGGGCTGGCGCTAATTTCGGCGTGAACTCAAAACAAAAGAAGTTTCCAATCCTGCTATAGAATCGAGCTAGACTTTTTCGCGGTTGTGAATCAAATGCCTCACCCTAGAGAACCTAAATTTGAATAAGTGGACCATTAGAGTTTTTCTAAGAATCACTTGTCATAGGCCTCAAAGTAGCACTTGTTTAGGGCGAAATCTTGGAATTCCATCGAAAATCTCTGGTGGACCTACGTCTTGAAATAAGAAGGGGAGCGACACGAAAGGTGCATAGGAAGTTAGGGTGGATAGGTTAGATGTTGGTAGGATCAATTACATTGCGTTCCCCAACCGTTAATATATGTTTACGGATGTGACAATAGAGGCTGGTTGGCGCTAATTTCAGCGCGAACTCAAAACAAAAGAAGTTTCCAATCCTGCTATAGAATCGAGCTAGACTTTTTTGCGGTTGTGAATCAAATGCCTCACCCTAGAGAACCTAAATTTGAATAAGTGGACCATTAGAGTTTTTCTAAGAATCACTTGTCATAGGCCTCAAAGTAGCACTTGTTTAGGGCGAAATCTTGGAATTCCATCGAAAATCTCGGTGGACCTACGTCTTGAAATAAGAATGGGAGCGACACGAAAGGTGCATAGGAAGTTAGGGTGGATAGGTTAGATGTTGGTAGGATCAATTACATTGCGTTCCCCAACCGTTAATATATGTTTCTGGATGTGACAATAGAGACTGCTGGCGCTAATTTCAGTGCGAACTCAAAACAAAGAGAAGTTTCCAATCCTGCTATAGAATCGAGCTAGACTTTTTCGCGGTTGTGAATCAAATGCCTCACCCTAGAGAACCTAAATTTGAATAAGTGGACCATTAGAGAGTTTTTCTAAGAATCACTTGTCATAGGCCTCAAAGTAGCACTTGTTTAGGGCGAAATCTTGGAATTCCATCGAAAATCTACGGTGGACCTAATTACTGAAATAAGAAGGGAGCGACACGAAAGGTGCATAGGAAGTTAGGGTGGATAGGTTAGATGTTGGTAGGATCAATTACATTGCGTTCCCCAACCGTTAATATATGTTTCTGGATGTGACAATAGAGACTGCTGGCGCTAATTTCAGCGCGAACTCAAAACAAAGAGAAGTTTCCAATCCTGCTATAGAATCGAGCTAGACTTTTTCGCGGTTGTGAATCAAATGCCTCACCCTAGAGAACCTAAATTTGAATAAGTGGACCATTAGAGAGTTTTTCTAAGAATCACTTGTCATAGGCCTCAAAGTAGCACTTGTTTAGGGGCGAAATCTTGGAATTCCATCGAAAATCTCGGGTGGACCTACGTCTTTGAAATAAGAAGGAGCGACACGAAAGGTGCATAGGAAGTTAGGGTGGATAGGTTAGATGTTGGTAGGATCAATTACATTGCGTTCCCCAACCGTTAATATATGTTTACGGATGTGACAATAGAGGCTGGCTGGCGCTAATTTCAGCGCGAACTCAAAACAAAGAGAAGTTTCCAATCAGGCTATAGAATCGAGCTAGACTTTTTGCGGTTGTGAATCAAATGCCTAACCCTAGAGAACCTAAATTTGAATAAGTGGACCATTAGAGAGTTTTTCTAAGAATCAGTTGTCATAGGCCTCAAAGTAGCACTTGTTTAGGGTGAAATCTTGGAATTCCATCGAAAATCTCTACGGTGGACCTAATTCTTGAAATAAGAAGGGGAACGACACGAAAGGTGCATAGGAAGTTAGGGTGGATAGGTTAGATGTTGGTAGGATCAATTACATTGCGTTCCCCAACCGTTAATATATGTTTCTGGATGTGACAATAGAGACTGCTGGCGCTAATTTCAGCGCGAACTCAAAACAAAGAGAAGTTTCCAATCCTGCTATAGAATCGAGCTAGACTTTTTCGCGGTTGTGAATCAAATGCCTAACCCTAGAGAACCTAAATTTGAATAAGTGGACCATTAGAGTGTTTTTCTAAGAATCACTTGTCATAGGCCTCAAAGTAGCACTTGTTTAGGGTGAAATCTTGGAATTCCATCGAAAATCTCTGGTGGACCTACGTCTTTGAAATAAGAAGGGGAGCGACACGAAAGGTGCATAGGAAGTTAGGGTGGATAGGTTAGATGTTGGTAGGATCAATTACATTGCGTTCCCCAACCGTTAATATATGTTTACGGATGTGACAATAGAGGCTGGCGCCAATTTCAGTGTGAACTCAAAACAAAAGAAGTTTTCAATCTGCTATAGAATCGAGGCTAGACTTTTTTTTGCGGTTGTGAATCAAATGCCTAACCCTAGAGAACCTAAATTTGAATAAGTGGACCATTAGAGAGTTTTTCTAAGAATCACTTGTCATAGGCCTCAAAGTAGCACTTGTTTAGGGCGAAATCTTGGAATTCCATCGAAAATCTCTGGTGGACCTACGTCTTGAAATAAGAAGGGAGCGACACGAAAGGTGCATAGGAAGTTAGGGTGGATAGGTTAGATGTTGGTAGGATCAATTACATTGCGTTCCCCAACCGTTAATATATGTTTCTGGATGTGACAATAGAGGCGCTGGCGCCAATTTCAGCGCGAACTCAAAACAAGAGAAGTTTCCAATCTGCTATAGAATCGAGCTAGACTTTTTTGCGGTTGTGAATCAAATGCCTAACCCTAGAGAACCTAAATTTGAATAAGTGGACCATTAGAGAGTTTTTCTAAGAATCACTTGTCATAGGCCTCAAAGTAGCACTTGTTTAGGGCGAAATCTTGGAATTCCATCGAAAATCTCTGGTGGACCTACGTACTGAAATAAGAAGGGGAACGACACGAAAGGTGCATAGGAAGTTAGGGTGGATAGGTTAGATGTTGGTAGGATCAATTACATTGCGTTCCCCAACCGTTAATATATGTTTCTGGATGTGACAATAGAGACTGCTGGCGCCAATTTCAGCGCGAACTCAAAACAAAGAGAAGTTTCCAATCCTGCTATAGAATCGAGCTAGACTTTTTCGCGGTTGTGAATCAAATGCCTCACCCTAGAGAACCTAAATTTGAAGAAGTGGACCATTAGAGTTTTTTCTAAGAATCACTTGTCATAGGCCTCAAAGTAGCACTTGTTTAGGGGCGAAATCTTGGAATTCCATCGAAAATCTCTGGTGGACCTAACGTCTTGAAATAAGAAGGGGAGCGACACGAAAGGTGCATAGGAAGTTAGGGTGGATAGGTTAGATGTTGGTAGGATCAATTACATTGCGTTCCCCAACCGTTAATATATGTTTCTAGATGTGACAATAGAGGGCTGGCGCTAATTTCAGCGTGAACTCAAAACAAGAGAAGTTTCCAATCTGCTATAGAATCGAGCTAGACTTTTTCGCGGTTGTGAATCAAATGCCTCACCCTAGAGAACCTAAATTTGAATAAGTGGACCATTAGAGAGTTTTTCTAAGAATCACTTGTCATAGGCCTCAAAGTAGCACTTGTTTAGGGCGAAATCTTGGAATTCCATCGAAAATCTCTGGTGGACCTAATTCTTTGAAATAAGAAGGGGAACGACACGAAAGGTGCATAGGAAGTTAGGGTGGATAGGTTAGATGTTGGTAGGATCAATTACATTGCGTTCCCCAACCGTTAATATATGTTTTGGATGTGACAATAGAGGCTGATTGGTGCTAATTTCAGCGCGAACTCAAAACAAAAGAAGTTTCCAATCTGCTATAGAATCGAGCTAGACTTTTTCGCGGTTGTGAATCAAATGCCTAACCCTAGAGAACCTAAATTTGAATAAGTGGACCATTAGAGTTTTTCTAAGAATCACTTGTCATAGGCCTCAAAGTAGCACTTGTTTAGGGGCGAAATCTTGGAATTCCATCGAAAATCTCTGGTGGACCTACGTCTTGAAATAAGAAGGGGAGCGACACGAAAGGTGCATAGGAAGTTAGGGTGGATAGGTTAGATGTTGGTAGGATCAATTACATTGCGTTCCCCAACCGTTAATATATGTTTCTGGATGTGACAATAGAGGCTGGCGCTAATTTCAGCGCGAACTCAAAACAAAGAAGTTTCCAATCTGCTATAGAATCGAGCTAGACTTTTTCGCGGTTGTGAATCAAATGCCTAACCCTAGAGAACCTAAATTTGAATAAGTGGACCATTAGAGTTTTTCTAAGAATCACTTGTCATAGGCCTCAAAGTAGCACTTGTTTAGGGTGAAATCTTGGAATTCCATCGAAAATCTCTGGTGGACCTACGTCTTGAAATAAGAAGGGAGCGACACGAAAGGTGCATAGGAAGTTAGGGTGGATAGGTTAGATGTTGGTAGGATCAATTACATTGCGTTCCCCAACCGTTAATATATATTTTTGGATGTGACAATAGGCTATTGGCGCTAATTTCAGCGCGAACTCAAAACAAAGAGAAGTTTCCAATCTGCTATAGAATCGAGCTAGACTTTTTCGCGGTTGTGAATCAAATGCCTCACCCTAGAGAACCTAAATTTGAATAAGTGGACCATTAGAGAGTTTTCTAAGAATCACTTGTCATAGGCCTCAAAGTAGCACTTGTTTAGGGCGAAATCTTGGAATTCCATCGAAAATCTCGGTGGACCTACGTCTTTGAAATAAGAAGGGGAGCGACACGAAAGGTGCATAGGAAGTTAGGGTGGATAGGTTAGATGTTGGTAGGATCAATTACATTGCGTTCCCCAACCGTTAATATATGTTTACGGATGTGACAATAGAGGCTGCTGGCGCTAATTTCAGCGCGAACTCAAAACAAAGAGAAGTTTCCAATCTGCTATAGAATCGAGCTAGACTTTTTGCGGTTGTGAATCAAATGCCTAACCCTAGAGAACCTAAATTTGAATAAGTGGACCATTAGAGAGTTTTTCTAAGAATCACTTGTCATAGGCCTCAAAGTAGCACTTGTTTAGGGTGAAATCTTGGAATTCCATCGAAAATCTACGGTGGACCTACGTCTTTGAAATAAGAAGGGGAGCGACACGAAGGTGCATAGGAAGTTAGGGTGGATAGGTTAGATGTTGGTAGGATCAATTACATTGCGTTCCCCAACCGTTAATATATGTTTCGGATGTGACAATAGAGGCTGGCGCTAATTTCAGCGCGAACTCAAAACAAAGAGAAGTTTCCAATCTGCTATAGAATCGAGCTAGACTTTTTTGCGGTTGTGAATCAAATGCCTCACCCTAGAGAACCTAAATTTGAATAAGTGGACCATTAGAGTTTTTCTAAGAATCACTTGTCATAGGCCTCAAAGTAGCACTTGTTTAGGGTGAAATCTTGGAATTCCATCGAAAATCTACGGTGGACCTACGTCTTGAAATAAGATGGGAGCGACACGAAAGGTGCATAGGAAGTTAGGGTGGATAGGTTAGATGTTGGTAGGATCAATTACATTGCGTTCCCCAACCGTTAATATATGTTTTGGATGTGACAATAGAGGCTGGCGGCGCCAATTTCAGCGCGAACTCAAAACAAAGAGAAGTTTCCAATCTGCTATAGAATCGAGCTAGACTTTTTTCGCGGTTGTGAATCAAATGCCTAACCCTAGAGAACCTAAATTTGAATAAGTGGACCATTAGAGAGTTTTTCTAAGAATCACTTGTCATAGGCCTCAAAGTAGCACTTGTTTAGGGCGAAATCTTGGAATTCCATCGAAAATCTCTGGTGGACCTACGTCTTTGAAATAAGAAGGGGAGCGACACGAAAGGTGCATAGGAAGTTAGGGTGGATAGGTTAGATGTTGGTAGGATCAATTACATTGCGTTCCCCAACTGTTAATATATGTTTCTGGATGTGACAATAGAGACTGTTGGCACCAATTTCAGCGCGAACTCAAAACAAAGAGAAGTTTCCAATCCTGCTATAGAATCGAGCTAGACTTTTTTGCGGTTGTGAATCAAATGCCTCACCCTAGAGAACCTAAATTTGAATAAGTGGACCATTAGAGTTTTCTAAGAATCACTTGTCATAGGCCTCAAAGTAGCACTTGTTTTAGGGCGAAATCTTGGAATTCCATCGAAAATCTACGGTGGACCTACGTCTTTGAAATAAGAGGGGAGCGACACGAAGGTGCATAGGAAGTTAGGGTGGATAGGTTAGATGTTGGTAGGATCAATTACATTGCGTTCCCCAACCGTTAATATATGTTTCTGGATGTGACAATAGAGGCTGCTGGCGCTAATTTCAGCGCGAACTCAAAACAAAAGAGAAGTTTCCAATCTGCTATAGAATCGAGCTAGACTTTTTCGCGGTTGTGAATCAAATGCCTAACCCTAGAGAACCTAAATTTGAATAAGTGGACCATTAGAGAGTTTTTCTAAGAATCACTTGTCATAGGCCTCAAAGTAGCACTTGTTTAGGGTGAAATCTTGGAATTCCATCGAAAATCTCTGGTGGACCTACGTCTTTGAAATAAGAAGGGAGCGACACGAAAGGTGCATAGGAAGTTAGGGTGGATAGGTTAGATGTTGGTAGGATCAATTACATTGCGTTCCCCAACCGTTAATATATGTTTTGGATGTGACAATAGAGGCTGCTGCTTGGTGCCAATTTCAGCGCGAACTCAAAACAAAGAGAAGTTTCCAATCTGCTATAGAATCGAGCTAGACTTTTTCGCGGTTGTGAATCAAATGCCTAACCCTAGAGAACCTAAATTTGAATAAGTGGACCATTAGAGTTTTTCTAAGAATCACTTGTCATAGGCCTCAAAGTAGCACTTGTTTAGGGCGAAATCTTGGAATTCCATCGAAAATCTACGGTGGACCTACGTCTTGAAATAAGAAGGGGAGCGACACGAAAGGTGCATAGGAAGTTAGGGTGGATAGGTTAGATGTTGGTAGGATCAATTACATTGCGTTCCCCAACCGTTAATATATGTTTCGGATGTGACAATAGAGGCTGGCTGGCGCTAATTTCAGCGCGAACTCAAAACAAAGAGAAGTTTCCAATCTGCTATAGAATCGAGCTAGACTTTTTTTCGCGGTTGTGAATCAAATGCCTCACCCTAGAGAACCTAAATTTGAATAAGTGGACCATTAGAGAGTTTTCTAAGAATCACTTGTCATAGGCCTCAAAGTAGCACTTGTTTAGGGCGAAATCTTGGAATTCCATCGAAAATCTCTCGGTGGACCTAATCTTGAAATAAGAAGGGAGCGACACGAAAGGTGCATAGGAAGTTAGGGTGGATAGGTTAGATGTTGGTAGGATCAATTACATTGCGTTCCCCAACCGTTAATATATGTTTCTGGATGTGACAATAGAGGCTGCTGTTGCTAATTTCAGCGCGAACTCAAAACAAAGAGAAGTTTCCAATCTGCTATAGAATCGAGCTAGACTTTTTGCGGTTGTGAATCAAATGCCTAACCCTAGAGAACCTAAATTTGAATAAGTGGACCATTAGAGTTTTCTAAGAATCACTTGTCATAGGCCTCAAAGTAGCACTTGTTTAGGGTGAAATCTTGGAATTCCATCGAAAATCTACGGTGGACCTACGTACTGAAATAAGATGGGGAGCGACACGAAGGTGCATAGGAAGTTAGGGTGGATAGGTTAGATGTTGGTAGGATCAATTACATTGCGTTCCCCAACCGTTAATATATGTTTTGGATGTGACAATAGAGGCTGCTTTGGCGCCAATTTCAGCGCGAACTCAAAACAAAGAGGCGTTTCCAATCCTGCTATAGAATCGAGCTAGACTTTTTCGCGGTTGTGAATCAAATGCCTCACCCTAGAGAACCTAAATTTGAATAAGTGGACCATTAGAGTTTTTCTAAGAATCACTTGTCATAGGCCTCAAAGTAGCACTTGTTTAGGGCGAAATCTTGGAATTCCATCGAAAATCTCTGGTGGACCTACGTCTTTGAAATAAGAAGGGAACGACACGAAAGGTGCATAGGAAGTTAGGGTGGATAGGTTAGATGTTGGTAGGATCAATTACATTGCGTTCCCCAACCGTTAATATATATTTTTGGATGTGACAATAGAGGCGCTGGCGCTAATTTCAGCGCGAACTCAAAACAAAGAAGTTTCCAATCTGCTATAGAATCGAGCTAGACTTTTTCGCGGTTGTGAATCAAATGCCTCACCCTAGAGAACCTAAATTTGAATAAGTGGACCATTAGAGTTTTTCTAAGAATCACTTGTCATAGGCCTCAAAGTAGCACTTGTTTAGGGCGAAATCTTGGAATTCCATCGAAAATCTCGGTGGACCTACGTCTTTGAAATAAGAGGGAGCGACACGAAAGGTGCATAGGAAGTTAGGGTGGATAGGTTAGATGTTGGTAGGATCAATTACATTGCGTTCCCCAACCGTTAATATATGTTTCTAGATGTGACAATAGAGGCTACTTTGGCACTAATTTCAGCGCGAACTCAAAACAAAGAGGCGTTTCCAATCTGCTATAGAATCCAGCTAGACTTTTTCCCGGTTGTGAATCAAATGCCTAACCCTAGAGAACCTAAATTTGAATAAGTGGACCATTAGAGAGTTTTTCTAAGAATCACTTGTCATAGGCCTCAAAGTAGCACTTGTTTAGGGCGAAATCTTGGAATTCCATCGAAAATCTCTGGTGGACCTAATTCTTGAAATAAGAAGGGGAGCGACACGAAGGTGCATAGGAAGTGGGGGTGGATAGGTTAGATGTTCGTAGGATCAATTACATTGCGTCCCCCAACCGTTAATATATGTTTCTGGATGTGACAATAGAGACTGCTGGCGCCAATTTCAGCGCGAACTCAAAACAAAGAGAAATTTCCAATCCTGCTATAGAATCGAGGTAGACTTTTTCGCGGTTGTGAATCAAATGCCTCACCCTAGAGAACCTAAATTTGAAGAAGTGGACCATTAGAGAGTTTTTCTAAGAATCACTTGTCATAGGCCTCAAAGTAGCACTTGTTTAGGGCGAAATCTTGGAATTCCATCGAAAATCTCTGGTGGACCTACGTACTGAAATAAGAAGGGAGCGACACGAAAGGTGCATAGGAAGTTAGGGTGGATAGGTTAGATGTTGGTAGGATCAATTACATTGCGTTCCCCAACCGTTAATATATGTTTGGATGTGACAATAGAGGCTGCGGCGCCAATTTCAGCGCGAACTCAAAACAAAAGAAGTTTCCAATCCTGCTATAGAATCGAGCTAGACTTTTTGCGGTTGTGAATCAAATGCCTCACCCTAGAGAACCTAAATTTGAATAAGTGGACCATTAGAGTTTTTCTAAGAATCACTTGTCATAGGCCTCAAAGTAGCACTTGTTTAGGGGCGAAATCTTGGAATTCCATCGAAAATCTACGGTGGACCTAATTCTTGAAATAAGATGGGGAGCGACACGAAGGTGCATAGGAAGTTAGGGTGGATAGGTTAGATGTTGGTAGGATCAATTACATTGCGTTCCCCAACCGTTAATATATGTTTCTAGATGTGACAATAGAGGCTGGCTGGTGCTAATTTCAGCGCGAACTCAAAACAAAGAAGTTTCCAATCTGCTATAGAATCGAGCTAGACTTTTTCGCGGTTGTGAATCAAATGCCTAACCCTAGAGAACCTAAATTTGAATAAGTGGACCATTAGAGAGTTTTTCTAAGAATCACTTGTCATAGGCCTCAAAGTAGCACTTGTTTAGGGTGAAATCTTGGAATTCCATCGAAAATCTCTACGGTGGACCTACGTCTGAAATAAGAAGGGAGCGACACGAAAGGTGCATAGGAAGTTAGGGTGGATAGGTTAGATGTTGGTAGGATCAATTACATTGCGTTCCCCAACCGTTAATATATGTTTTACGGATGTGACAATAGAGGCTGGTTGGCACCAATTTCAGCGCGAACTCAAAACAAAAGAAGTTTCCAATCCGGCTATAGAATCGAGCTAGACTTTTTTCGCGGTTGTGAATCAAATGCCTCACCCTAGAGAACCTAAATTTGAATAAGTGGACCATTAGAGAGTTTTTCTAAGAATCACTTGTCATAGGCCTCAAAGTAGCACTTGTTTAGGGGCGAAATCTTGGAATTCCATCGAAAATCTACGGTGGACCTACGTCTTTGAAATAAGAAGGGAGCGACACGAAGGTGCATAGGAAGTTAGGGTGGATAGGTTAGATGTTGGTAGGATCAATTACATTGCGTTCCCCACCCGTTAATATATTTTTGGATGTGACAATAGGCTGGCGGCGCTAATTTCAGCGCGAACTCAAAACAAAGAGAAGTTTCCAATCAGGCTATAGAATCGAGCTAGACTTTTTTCGCGGTTGTGAATCAAATGCCTCACCCTAGAGAACCTAAATTTGAAGAAGTGGACCATTAGAGTTTTTCTAAGAATCACTTGTCATAGGCCTCAAAGTAGCACTTGTTTAGGGCGAAATCTTGGAATTCCATCGAAAATCTCTGGTGGACCTAATTCTTGAAATAAGAAGGGAGCGACAAGAAAGGTGCATAGGAAGTTAGGGTGGATAGGTTAGATGTTGGTAGGATCAATTACATTGCGTTCCCCAACCGTTAATATATGTTTCTAGATGTGACAATAGAGGCTGGCGGCGCTAATTTCAGCGCGAACTCAAAACAAAGAGAAGTTTCCAATCTGCTATAGAATCGAGCTAGACTTTTTCGCGGTTGTGAATCAAATGCCTAACCCTAGAGAACCTAAATTTGAATAAAGTGGACCATTAGAGTTTTTTCTAAGAATCACTTGTCATAGGCCTCAAAGTAGCACTTGTTTAGGGTGAAATCTTGGAATTCCATCGAAAATCTACGGTGGACCTACGTCTTTGAAATAAGAAGGGGAGCGACACGAAAGGTGCATAGGAAGTTAGGGTGGATAGGTTAGATGTTGGTAGGATCAATTACATTCGTTCCCCAACCGTTAATATATGTTTTACGGATGTGACAATAGAGGCTGGCGCCAATTTCAGCGCGAACTCAAAACAAAAGAAGTTTCCAATCCTGCTATAGAATCGAGCTAGACTTTTTTCGCGGTTGTGAATCAAATGCCTCACCCTAGAGAACCTAAATTTGAATAAGTGGACCATTAGAGTTTTTCTAAGAATCACTTGTCATAGGCCTCAAAGTAGCACTTGTTTAGGGGCGAAATCTTGGAATTCCATCGAAAATCTCTGGTGGACCTAACGTCTTGAAATAAGATGGGGAGCGACACGAAAGGTGCATAGGAAGTTAGGGTGGATAGGTTAGATGTTGGTAGGATCAATTACTTTGCGTTCCCCAACCGTTAATATATGTTTCGGATGTGACAATAGAGGCTGGCTGGCGCTAATTTGTGCGAACTCAAAACAAAGAAGTTTCCAATCCTGCTATAGAATCGAGCTAGACTTTTTCGCGGTTGTGAATCAAATGCCTAACCCTAGAGAACCTAAATTTGAATAAGTGGACCATTAGAGAGTTTTCTAAGAATCACTTGTCATAGGCCTCAAAGTAGCACTTGTTTAGGGCGAAATCTTGGAATTCCATCGAAAATCTCTGGTGGACCTAACGTCTTGAAATAAGAAGGGGAGCGACACGAAAGGTGCATAGGAAGTTAGGGTGGATAGGTTAGATGTTGGTAGGATCAATTACATTGCGTTCCCCAACCTTAGTTAATATATGTTTGGATGTGACAATAGAGGCTGGCGGCGCCAATTTCAGCGCGAACTCAAAACAAAGAAAGTTTCCAATCTGCTATAGAATCGAGCTAGACTTTTTCGCGGTTGTGAATCAAATGCCTAACCCTAGAGAACCTAAATTTGAATAAGTGGACCATTAGAGTTTTTCTAAGAATCACTTGTCATAGGCCTCAAAGTAGCACTTGTTTAGGGCGAAATCTTGGAATTCCATCGAAAATCTCTGGTGGACCTACGTGCTGAAATAAGAAGGGGAGCGACACGAAGGTGCATAGGAAGTTAGGGTGGATAGGTTAGATGTTGGTAGGATCAATTACATTGCGTTCCCCAACCGTTAATATATGTTTGGATGTGACAATAGAGGAAGCTGGTGCTAATTTCAGCGAACTCAAAACAAAGAGAAGTTTCCAATCCTGCTATAGAATCGAGCTAGACTTTTTTGCGGTTGTGAATCAAATGCCTAACCCTAGAGAACCTAAATTTGAATAAGTGGACCATTAGAGTTTTTCTAAGAATCACTTGTCATAGGCCTCAAAGTAGCACTTGTTTAGGGGCGAAATCTTGGAATTCCATCGAAAATCTCTGGTGGACCTACGTCTTGAAATAAGAAGGGGAGCGACACGAAAGGTGCATAGGAAGTTAGGGTGGATAGGTTAGATGTTGGTAGGATCAATTACATTGCGTTCCCCAACCGTTAATATATATGTTTTACGGATGTGACAATAGAGGAGGCGCTAATTTCAGCGCGAACTCAAAACAAAGAAGTTTCCAATCCTGCTATAGAATCGAGCTAGACTTTTTTGCGGTTGTGAATCAAATGCCTAACCCTAGAGAACCTAAATTTGAATAAGTGGACCATTAGAGAGTTTTTCTAAGAATCACTTGTCATAGGCCTCAAAGTAGCACTTGTTTAGGGTGAAATCTTGGAATTCCATCGAAAATCTACGGTGGACCTACGTCTGAAATAAGAAAGGGAGCGACACGAAAGGTGCATAGGAAGTTAGGGTGGATAGGTTAGATGTTGGTAGGATCAATTACATTGCGTTCCCAACCGTTAATATATGTTTCTAGATGTGACAATAGAGGGCTGCGGCGGCTAATTTCAGCGCGAACTCAAAACAAAGAGAAGTTTCCAATCCTGCTATAGAATCGAGCTAGACTTTTTCGCGGTTGTGAATCAAATGCCTAACCCTAGAGAACCTAAATTTGAATAAGTGGACCATTAGAGTTTTTCTAAGAATCACTTGTCATAGGCCTCAAAGTAGCACTTGTTTAGGGTGAAATCTTGGAATTCCATCGAAAATCTCACGGTGGACCTACGTCTTTGAAATAAGAAGGGAGCGACACGAAGGTGCATAGGAAGTTAGGGTGGATAGGTTAGATGTTGGTAGGATCAATTACATTGCGTTCCCCACCTTGTTAATATATGTTTTGGATGTGACAATAGAGGCTGGCGGCACCAATTTCAGCCTTGAACTCAAAACAAAAGAAGTTTCCAATCCTGCTATAGAATCGAGCTAGACTTTTTGCGGTTGTGAATCAAATGCCTCACCCTAGAGAACCTAAATTTGAATAAGTGGACCATTAGAGAGTTTTTCTAAGAATCACTTGTCATAGGCCTCAAAGTAGCACTTGTTTAGGGCGAAATCTTGGAATTCCATCGAAAATCTCTGGTGGACCTACGTCTTTACTGAAATAAGAAGGGGAGCGACACGAAGGTGCATAGGAAGTTAGGGTGGATAGGTTAGATGTTGGTAGGATCAATTACATTGCGTTCCCCACCCGTTAATATATATTTCTAGATGTGACAATAGAGGCTGGCTGGCGCTAATTTCAGCGCGAACTCAAAACAAAAGAAGTTTCCAATCCTGCTATAGAATCGAGCTAGACTTTTTCGCGGTTGTGAATCAAATGCCTCACCCTAGAGAACCTAAATTTGAATAAGTGGACCATTAGAGTTTTTCTAAGAATCACTTGTCATAGGCCTCAAAGTAGCACTTGTTTAGGGGCGAAATCTTGGAATTCCATCGAAAATCTACGGTGGACCTACGTCTTTGAAATAAGAAGGGGAGCGACACGAAGGTGCATAGGAAGTTAGGGTGGATAGGTTAGATGTTGGTAGGATCAATTACATTGCGTTCCCCAACCGTTAATATATGTTTTCGGATGTGACAATAGAGGCTGCGGTGCTAATTTCAGCGCGAACTCAAAACAAAGAGAAGTTTCCAATCTGCTATAGAATCGAGCTAGACTTTTTTGCGGTTGTGAATCAAATGCCAAACCCTAGAGAACCTAAATTTGAATAAGTGGACCATTAGAGTTTTTCTAAGAATCACTTGTCATAGGCCTCAAAGTAGCACTTGTTTAGGGCGAAATCTTGGAATTCCATCGAAAATCTCTGGTGGACCTACGTCTTTGAAATAAGAAGGGGAGCGACACGAAGGTGCATAGGAAGTTAGGGTGGATAGGTTAGATGTTGGTAGGATCAATTACATTGCGTTCCCCAACCGTTAATATATGTTTGGATGTGACAATAGAGGCTGGCTGGCGCTAATTTTTGCGAACTCAAAACAAAGAGAAGTTTCCAATCCTGCTATAGAATCGAGCTAGACTTTTTTGCGGTTGTGAATCAAATGCCTAACCCTAGAGAACCTAAATTTGAATAAGTGGACCATTAGAGAGTTTTCTAAGAATCACTTGTCATAGGCCTCAAAGTAGCACTTGTTTAGGGTGAAATCTTGGAATTCCATCGAAAAATCTACGGTGGACCTACGTCTTTGAAATAAGAAGGGGAGCGACACGAAAGGTGCATAGGAAGTTAGGGTGGATAGGTTAGATGTTGGTAGGATCAATTACATTGCGTTCCCCAACCGTTAATATATGTTTCTGGATGTGACAATAGAGGCTGCTGGTGCTAATTTCAGCGCGAACTCAAAACAAAAAGAAGTTTCCAATCCTGCTATAGAATCGAGCTAGACTTTTTCGCGGTTGTGAATCAAATGCCTAACCCTAGAGAACCTAAATTTGAATAAGTGGACCATTAGAGAGTTTTTCTAAGAATCACTTGTCATAGGCCTCAAAGTAGCACTTGTTTAGGGAGAAATCTTGGAATTCCATCGAAAATCTCTGGTGGACCTAATTACTGAAATAAGAAGGGAGCGACACGAAAGGTGCATAGGAAGTTAGGGTGGATAGGTTAGATGTTGGTAGGATCAATTACATTGCGTTCCCCAACCGTTAATATATGTTTCTGGATGTGACAATAGAGACTGCTGGCGCTAATTTCAGCGCGAACTCAAAACAAAGAGAAGTTTCCAATCCTGCTATAGAATCGAGCTAGACTTTTTTGCGGTTGTGAATCAAATGCCTAACCCTAGAGAACCTAAATTTGAATAAGTGGACCATTAGAGTTTTTCTAAGAATCACTTGTCATAGGCCTCAAAGTAGCACTTGTTTAGGGTGAAATCTTGGAATTCCATCGAAAATCTCTGGTGGACCTACGTACTGAAATAAGAAGGGAACGACACGAAAGGTGCATAGGAAGTTAGGGTGGATAGGTTAGATGTTGGTAGGATCAATTACATTGCGTTCCCCAACCGTTAATATATGTTTCTGGATGTGACAATAGAGGCTGCTGGCGCTGATTTCAGCGAACTCAAAACAAAGAGAAGTTTCCAATCCTGCTATAGAATCGAGCTAGACTTTTCGCGGTTGTGAATCAAATGCCTAACCCTAGAGAACCTAAATTTGAATAAGTGGACCATTAGAGTTTTTCTAAGAATCACTTGTCATAGGCCTCAAAGTAGCACTTGTTTAGGGCGAAATCTTGGAATTCCATCGAAAATCTACGGTGGACCTACGTCTTGAAATAAGAAGGGGAGCGACACGAAAGGTGCATAGGAAGTTAGGGTGGATAGGTTAGATGTTGGTAGGATCAATTACATTGCGTTCCCCAACCGTTAATATATGTTTGGATGTGACAATAGAGGCTGCTGGCGCTAATTTCAGCGCGAACTCAAAACAAAGAGAAGTTTCAATCCTGCTATAGAATCGAGCTAGACTTTTTGCGGTTGTGAATCAAATGCCTAACCCTAGAGAACCTAAATTTGAATAAGTGGACCATTAGAGTTTTCTAAGAATCACTTGTCATAGGCCTCAAAGTAGCACTTGTTTAGGGCGAAATCTTGGAATTCCATCGAAAATCTCTGGTGGACCTACGTCTTGAAAATAAGAGGAGGGAACGACACGAAAGGTGCATAGGAAGTTAGGGTGGATAGGTTAGATGTTGGTAGGATCAATTACATTGCGTTCCCCAACCGTTAATATATGTTTCGGATGTGACAATAGAGGCTGGCTGGCGCTAATTTCAGCGCGAACTCAAAACAAAAGAAGTTTCCAATCTGCTATAGAATCGAGCTAGACTTTTTTCGCGGTTGTGAATCAAATGCCTAACCCTAGAGAACCTAAATTTGAATAAGTGGACCATTAGAGTTTTTCTAAGAATCACTTGTCATAGGCCTCAAAGTAGCACTTGTTTAGGGTGAAATCTTGGAATTCCATCGAAAATCTCTGGTGGACCTACGTCTTTGAAATAAGAAGGGAGCGACACGAAGGTGCATAGGAAGTTAGGGTGGATAGGTTAGATGTTGGTAGGATCAATTACATTTGCGTTCCCCAACCGTTAATATATATTTTTGGATGTGACAATAGAGGCTGGCTTTGGCCAATTTCAGCGCGAACTCAAAACAAAAGAAGTTTCCAATCTGCTATAGAATCGAGCTAGACTTTTTTTGCGGTTGTGAATCAAATGCCTAACCCTAGAGAACCTAAATTTGAATAAAGTGGACCATTAGAGTTTTCTAAGAATCACTTGTCATAGGCCTCAAAGTAGCACTTGTTTAGGGTGAAATCTTGGAATTCCATCGAAAATCTCTGGTGGACCTAATTACTGAAATAAGAAGGGGAGCGACACGAAAGGTGCATAGGAAGTTAGGGTGGATAGGTTAGATGTTGGTAGGATCAATTACATTGCGTTCCCCAACCGTTAATATATGTTTCTAGATGTGACAATAGAGACTGCTGGCGCTGATTTCAGCGCGAACTCAAAAAAGAGAAGTTTCCAATCCGGCTCTATAAACTCGAGCTAGACTTTTTCGCGGTTGTGAATCAAATGCCTCACCCTAGAGAACCTAAATTTGAATAAGTGGACCATTAGAGAGTTTTTCTAAGAATCACTTGTCATAGGCCTCAAAGTAGCACTTGTTTAGGGCGAAATCTTGGAATTCCATCAAAAATCTCTGGTGGACCTACGTACTGAAATAAGAAGGGGAACGACACGAAAGGTGCATAGGAAGTTAGGGTGGATAGGTTAGATGTTGGTAGGATCAATTACATTGCGTTCCCCAACTGTTAATATATGTTTGGATGTGACAATAGAGGCTGGCAGGCGCCAATTTCATTGTGAACTCAAAACAAAGAGAAGTTTCCAATCTGCTATAGAATCGAGGCTAGACTTTTCGCGGTTGTGAATCAAATGCCTAACCCTAGAGAACCTAAATTTGAATAAAGTGGACCATTAGAGAGTTTTCTAAGAATCACTTGTCATAGGCCTCAAAGTAGCACTTGTTTAGGGTGAAATCTTGGAATTCCATCGAAAATCTCTGGTGGACCTACGTCTTACTGAAATAAGAAGGGGAGCGACACGAAGGTGCATAGGAAGTTAGGGTGGATAGGTTAGATGTTGGTAGGATCAATTACATTGCGTTCCCCAACCGTTAATATATGTTTCTAGATGTGACAATAGAGGCTGGCGTGCTAATTTTAGCGCGAACTCAAAACAAGAGAAGTTTCCAATCCTGCTATAGAATCGAGCTAGACTTTTCGCGGTTGTGAATCAAATGCCTCACCCTAGAGAACCTAAATTTGACAAAGTGGACCATTAGAGTTTTTCTAAGAATCACTTGTCATAGGCCTCAAAGTAGCACTTGTTTAGGGTGAAATCTTGGAATTCCATCGAAAATCTGTGGTGGACCTACGTACTGAAATAAGAAGGGGAGCGACACGAAGGTGCATAGGAAGTTAGGGTGGATAGGTTAGATGTTGGTAGGATCAATTACATTGCGTTCCCCAACCGTTAATATATGTTTTGGATGTGACAATAGAGGCTGGCGGGCTAATTTGGCGCGAACTCAAAACAAAGAGAAGTTTCAATCTGCTATAGAATCGAGGCTAGACTTT